>JAODUD010000026.1:1904181-1920656 GCA_026784285.1 Stomatorhinus walkeri | reverse complement strand
GGGGCCTTCTCACCTGCCCGGCACTTCTTCGCTGGAGGGACACGCTGTACCCATGAAGGTGGTGAGCTCAACCTCCGTCTCTGGGGACTGGACACCTGTCCTGAGTCCCTGAAGCTGCCCAGCTCCTCTGCTTCAAACACCAGCTGGCCTCTCCTCCCAATCACGGTGCGCCTGGGAGTCTTATCCTGGAGGCAGTCGAAGGGCAGCCAGCCAGAGACAGCCCCACCCTCCCATTACAGAATACATCGTTACCAGCTCCAAGTGCTTTTTTATTATTTGGAAATGCAAAGACTTCATACCGTAGGCCATACATGTGATGTTTCGGCTTTCTGACCAGAATCCTCCACTCTGGCCCTGCTGCTTTTGAGATCTGCATAGCAGATGTTCTGGACTCCACTCTCCTCAAAGGCTGTCCCATCCAGCGCTTTAACCTGCTTCAGGCATCAGCAACGTGTCAACAGCGGCACAAACACCATGTATTTGTACTGAAGAGGATGAAGCTGCAGAAATTTTTCAAGTGCGGAGTTTTGCCAATGCATGCTAGACCAGTCAGCGCTGTGCCCACAGCCACGATTCATTGTTTATCTGTTCTGGGAAAAGTTTTCACCTGTTGACATGCGTCCCATTCGTTGAGAGTGAGGCGTTTCGGTGACGACAGCGGAGTGCTGCTGATAATCTTGGGCGTCACCTTTGGGCCAAAGGCTTCAAATCAATAATATACCTCAGTGATTTTTTTTTTAACCCTCTCATAACAAAGGGCCCGCAATTCCCCTCTTAAGGCTGTGAATTGACCGCGGGCAAGTCCTCGAGCAAGGCACTGGGTCTCTGCATCACTGCATTAGCGAGACCTGCCTGTCACTCCTGACATCTACAGGTTGCTGGGCACCCTCGGGACTCTGTGGAAGCCAGTGAATAGCAGGTTGCTCCAAGTGCATATCGGTCACAGCCAGTCAAGAGAAAATGAACAGTCTACACATTACAGAAGGCCTGGTAGAGCACCCTACTCAAACTGGCAGGGGTGTATTGTGGGATAATCAGCACAAGTTCATTAGGTCTCAATGAGTAAACTGTACTATACCTCCCCACTGACGGTGAGCACAATTTTTCCATAGATGCCTTGCTCTGATCTCCGCATAGCCTTTGTCAACAGATCCAATCTCCAGTCTCCCTCCCAGACGAGGCACCTTCAAAAGATATCCATGAATAATAAACAAGGTTGGTTGGGGGGAGGGGGGGGGGGTAGGCATGATAGGCTGGGGCTGCAACAGGCCAATACAAACAGCACAGGCCAAAGTTGCACACAACACAACTGTGTGCAACAGTCTCTCACATTAGATCGGTGTTAAATCAGGAATTGGTCGGGGAATTGGGAGAAAGCAAAATCCTGGACCGTCTGGGAGTCCCTGAGGACTGGTTTGAGGAGCATTGTGTCAAATGAGGACTAGAATACATTTCTTTATATAAAATAAATATCATGCCCGATTCCAGCGCCACCACCTCACAATGAATTGGCTACTGTTCATTTACCTTGTTTGAGATGAAAGAGTCCCAATGAGCTGCGGCTTCAGGTCCTGACTTACAAACACCTCAACTGAGATGGTTGCCCCGCTAGAATAAATGGCCCAGTCTCCGAGACTGAACACCACCAGCTGCATGGGCAATGGTAAGGGCACCCGTATCTGATAGCACAGGCGGTTGCACTTGCTGGGAAACAAGACAGACATATTTCACTTTATTATTATTTTTTAAACTGCGACTGCACGAATACAAATAAAACTCAAATACAGTCCCTTAAACAGGGATGCCAACTCGCGCATCTGGAGTGACACTCACGCTATCCGAGTCACGTAAGAAGTCTTACAGCAAATCTATGAGCCTATTATTCCATTAATAACCTACAATCCATCTGACCAGACTATCTCAAAATAATTACGAAACAACGTGGGTTTTATTTGATAGCTATAATGAACGCTACAAAACCGTATGAAGCGAAATAAAAGGCAAACTTAATTGAGACAGCTGTTAATCTACCTGATGAACTGACGGGGCGCTTCGCCTAAGGACCAGAGAGCAAAAAACTGAACCTTTCCCATAATCTTAGCTTTTTTTTTCCTTTTCTTTTTTTTTTTTAGGAAAAACGGTCCTATCGTGCTTACAGCTTTGAAATTATAACTTTAAACTGATGACTGAAGCAAACCGGATACGCGCCAAACAATCAGCTGGTCCCGATCAATGGGCGTGTCGTTTATAATTGCATTTATTGGTTCAGGTGAACAAGAATTGACACAATTAAAATAGAATAAAAATGTATCATGATAAATCACTGCATTTTAACAGTATATTTAAGGCACATTACCCCATTTAACCTCGTTAAAAACGTAAAGTGCGTAAAAGTTATAGGTTTTTTTTAACTGGAACAGACATTACCCGTGGAACAAAAAGATTTCAACTCGGATTGTAGTTTCATCAGAACAGCAATCCTTTCATCAGATTAAAAAGTGTATCTTAATGGAGAGCCATGGGACTGCCCTGGACTCTCTGAAGAACCAATGTCCCGTGGCATCAAGCAAGCAAGGTGCAATTACTGTACCCGAGGTGTGAAACACTCTCCTGTGTGACAATATTGAGACATTATTACACTTGCTGCTGCTCATATTTCCAGTAAAAAAATAAGAGTGACCGGAGTGGTGAACTACAATGATAAAAGTGAGTGTTAATGCGGATTTTATACGTGCATGACCAGACCACTGCTGGGCAGACTTTGCAATGGCAGCAGAGTGACTCCCGCCTGGCCTGATAAAAACAGTCCTTCGACTCTGTGTGCAGAGCCCGTCCCGCATTTAGCGCTTCCTGCCGGCCTGGGATTTATCTTTTCCCTGGTGCAATGCGAGTCAGCTGCAAACAGCAGTTTCAGGGGAACCATAGCAGGTCGCGGCGACAATGGTATGCAAGTAAAAGCCGATCATTAAAATTCACCGCTTTCCATACTGGGCATTGAACATAACAGATAATGGCGAGTGTAAGTCTTGAACGCACTCCGGAGTAAAGCAGTTTATTATTTATAAGGAACATGGGCTTGAATTGCAGAAATAACTATACGTCCAATGCACTACCCCTGTCGTCGGTCCGGAGAAAAGCAAGCATGCAACAGATTGGTTAAATTAAACCAAAGGTCTTTGTTTATTGAATAAACCGCTCATGGGTACAAGACTGGAAAAAGACATCGCACAATTAACACAGAAAGCTTCGGGTTTCCCAAGTAGGTAGCAGCAGAACATACAGATTTCTTTGTAAACAGGCACCAAAGCATGGAAATCAAACAGATACGACAAAACGTTTGCGAATAAATCGTGGTCCTACACACTGTTCTAAATGAACGTCACGACAGCAACGATTACAAGCGTAGAGTGACGTTAGACCCGCAGCAGATACGCGAACCGTCGCCTGCATTAGTAGTTATACTGCAGGATCTGCTCAGTTATGATTTTAGTGATTAGTACGTGATTTGCCGTTTCTTTCTTTTCTCGTGACGGCCAAATTATAATTATTTCTCCCACAGCCTGCATTTATTAGTCAAACAAGCTCTTTATATACACCAAATGAAGGCATAGCCTGTGTCAATATTGAACGTTCTGCCAAACTACGAAGAGAGACGCTTATCCTTTGCCTGTCAAAGACGCTGGTTAAAGCCATTTAAATGCTGTCTTTTTAACTTTTGTAATAACACAATAGCGCCGAATGATTGAAATATCGAATTACAGTGATCATCGTTCAAAATACTCAACTATTAACTATTACAGGGCACAAACTTTCCGCAATCTGGGTCTGAACAGGACAGAATGCTTCCCCCAAGGCCAAATATCCCAACAAAATGTGTAAATAAACAGATATTAAAATGTGAACAAAAGTGTGCTGTTCCAGAACAATCTGGATAACCAGGATGAGGGGGAATGCAGTGTACACAAGTCATTTTATTTGATCATCTTTGTTCGCCTTACACGTTAAAAATAACCTAATAAGCCTCCTTGTATTCACCTAAGTGGTTCTCCTACCTAAGTTTGTCCTATGTCTTGTCACCCTGTGTTGAATTACCCGGGCTATAGGAAAGATACAAATAAGTATCTCATTGTACTCAGTACTTGTACTAAAATAACAATAAAACTTTTAAATCCTAAACACACCTCTTTTAGTATTTGCGTAGCTAGATGGTTGTCTGGGCAATGTTGAATGAATTGGTATAAAGACCATATAGAATGGAAATCATCACATTAGACTGCATATAAAACAATAATTAATACATTGCACGTACACAAAGACTCATTTAAAATGCACTAAAATGCTTCTGATCAAAGTCTCTCCCCCCCAGAAACGCTCTTCCGCCACTGAGGCAAATCCGCAACATGAGACTTACAACATTTGATTTCCACAACATATCAAACGTACTTATCCATGAACCCTAGCGTACAATATATAGAATCAAAAATAGATATCTCTGAAGTCTCTTGGGCTATACATTCATCTGTGGTGACTGATGTGATTCTCAGGCACTGTAGTACACTCTGTAGTACAGAATCTTGTTCCTCCACAATGAGTAGGAGTTGTCGAACTTCAGGAGGTACGTTCCTTCACCGGGGTACTCGTGACTGCCCGCTTGCACGGCCAGGTGGCTGTCCTGCCGGTACACGGGTAGGATCTCTCCGAGGGTAGAGCTGGCTGCCGATTTGGACCCCTTTTCTACGTCACCCGGTCGCACAGGCCCTGTGACCCGGACGGGAAAAAAAAAAAAAAAACAGAAAACTATGGAGTGGGTGGGGCCTGGAGGGGCGGTGGCTACAAAAGGTTAAACATGCAAAAAAACGCCTGATAAAATGATTTAGTTTTCACATAAGCTGATATATATTCAAATGAACATCCTGAAATCCAGTCATACAAGTCAAATGCCTCATCCGACAGTGAGGATGGTTTATTACTGCAGTGTCTGTAGTAATGTCCTATAGTGACAAGGAAACGAGGGAACCAAATATTTAGAATCATCTGACAGTGTTTTAATGGAAAGTGTAATACCATTTTCATAACTTTGTCTTTAACGGATTCTTTTCACTCGTTGCAAAAGTATTTTAAGGGAATGGAAATATGCTGGTGAAGATTAAAGACCCCAAAGAAATACAGTATTTAAATGGTACAGGTCACTAAACCAGACTGCGTTTAGCCCAGCAGGCCAAAAGATGAACAGCTAAGCAGATGCTTCTCCCTCTGGCCTGGATATTTAGCCCTAAATGCACAAAGGGCTTCATAGCCATGTTTATTTAACCCCTTAATCTTTCAGCTCTTCTGGGACAATTCTTACCCCTTTCAGGCTGATGCAAAGCAGACCATCTGCCTGGAACAGAATGGGCCAGACTTACAAGCCGTACTGTTTGACAGTACAGACCCTCTTTTAGATCAGACTGATTATACAATATGTCAGCTTCAATTATATTCTGGCAAGTATTCAAAACGGCCTTCTCTTATTGTAGTGGTCCCTGCAGCTCAATAAATGATACTATCATGTACCAAACTGATGCATAAATAATTCCATTTTCAAAGGGGTGCTTGTTCAGGAATAAACATGGTATTAATCATTGTAATTTCATATTGATATTAATATAAATATTTTATATTTATATTGTACATGAAATCTGTGAGGAAGCATCAGGTTTTCCTGGAATAGCAGAATTGAGTACAGGGAAGCAGAGCAGCACCGGCTCTCCGGACCTTCCTCAGCACCATTAGATTATCCCAGTAACACTTGGGAAATCCCATCCTCATTTGTTTTGCTGGACTGGTCTAGAAACAATGATTACGTTTTATGTGGTGCTGACAAAACATGCGACGGCGCTAGAAAAAGAAACCTACGTGGATGGATATAGTGTTAGAATTTCCTGAATTATTCACCACCAGGTAAACTGTAAGATTAATGTCAGAGGTGGATAGTTCAGTCCAGAAAGTAAAAATCCAGACCAAGATTTTGTTTCAACCAACCAGTCTTGATTATAAAGAGTCACAGTCACAAAAACTTGGCCTGGATTTTTACTTTCTGGACTGAACGACACCTTTGATTACTTAGTCAAAATATGGTCCTAAATCAATGGCTGGTGATAATTTGCATCAGAAGTGAAAGGGAACAGACAGAGGAGGAAGAAGGTGGCCGCTGACCTTCAAGCTCATCTTCCTCATCCTCATCATCACTAGACTCGCTGATCTGCACGGTGATGTTACGGGTGGTGACCGGCATCCAATCGAAGTAGATGCCGAAGCCGATGTCGTAGCCGTCAGTGGCGAACTCCCAGCAGATGCGCTTGCCCTCTGGCACCGTGGGTACTCTGACGGTCATCACGTCGCCGCGGTAGATGGTCACCACACAGTCCTTCTCCTGACGCAGCTTCGCCTTCAGCTCCTTCAACGCCGGAGATGTCCAGGTGGAAGGCGGGTTCATCGGTGGCATCGGGGCTATGGAGGTGAGAATAAGGATGGGGTTTGTTCCAAGACGCAGTGCAAACACACACACACACACACGCCTTCAGGAGTTGCAACACCCCAAACTGTTTGTATTGTGGAGCACAAGCTACTTGATAAAGGCGCACTACAAAGACCCTAATATCCGGACAGCTTCAAGGTTCATCTAATCCCTTCGCCGCTAATTAAAATATCTGACAGAATGAATTAAGCTCTGACTCAAAAGGGGCCCTGTCATCACAGCCAGCAAGGCCAGGACTGTGAACCATGTTAATAATGACAGATTGAGAGACTAACAGTAGGTGATGCTGTCTTCCTAAGGAACAAGTGTGCTGGTCTTGAAGAGCAGGATGACAACAGAGAGTGGGGCGTTGGTGTACGGTAGCGAGGCCCACCTTGTTTTTCCTCACTGGGCTGCTCTTTACCATTGCTGTCAAGCACTTCCGGGTCGCCCTCAGCTGTATCCAGCATATGCTGCAAACACACACACACACACTCAGAGACATGGGAAGTTTCATGCATCTACCTTTAAGTTCAAGGTAGAAGTGTACAAAAAGTTTTCATGGACGCAAGGAACAAATTATGGTCACTATTAAAGGTGGGAATGGCAGGCTCATAGAGGTTTTTCATACACAAAAATAACTTTTTTTAACATAAAGTTATCATCAGTAAGGGTTAACTTGGAATGAAAGCACAAACTATGTAAAATTCCCAGAAACACATGTGTCGTTAGTGTACTAATAAGCTACTGTTAGCAGTGCGTCAGCATGACTTAATGCATTCTTTAATAATGGCTCAAAGCTTAACATGAGTTATGTCGAAATAACGACTTACTATCTTGTTATAACGACATATGTCAAACCAACGACTTATGTCGAAATGACGACTTACTATCTTGTTATTACGACTTATTATGTCGAAATAATGACTTATTATCTCCGAAGAAAAAAAAACCCATCAAATGCAGTTCAGGGCTTCCATAAGAATGGATGGATGGACAGAAGGCTGAGGTTCCTATGCAAAAAAATAATAATCATAATAATAATAAACATATAAATATATACATATAAATGACATTTAAGATTACCCTACAGTAAAATAACCAAATTGACTTACTTAGGGCAAGTTATCTACTACAAAAGTCCTTTTTCAAACTTATAACTATTATTTGGGGGTTGTGGTAACAGCCAGTTCAGGCCTGTTTTTGGTTATCTTGTTTCCGTTTATATTTGTGTGTGTCTGTGTTTTCAGTAAAGTAAGGTTTTGTTTCTGTTGTTCATTGATCTCTATAAACACCAGAAGGCTTAGGCACAATGTCAAATGTAAAGCCTTATTCTTACTTGCAAAAATAAAGACACACCCAGAAGCAGATTGCTGGAAGAGTGTAAATTAAGTTCCTCATATTTTTCACAAGCTTGTACAAAGTAAGTCTCTAACGTCGTATATTGATCAACTTTGCATCAACAATAAAACAAAAAAGATCCTCAAGAAATCTCCCGCTACTGTGCCAAATTTCACAGCGACCTCTATAGATCCCAGTACTGTTAGGCGTTAACTACCTCCTTTTTAAAATTCAGTGTCCCAATGCAATGCTATATCGGAAAGTAAGAGGAGTTTGTGATGGTACAGTTACTCCAGAGGAGGTAATGAGGAAAGTAAGAGGAAAGTAAGAGGAGTGTGTGATGATACAGTTACTCCAGACGAGGTAATGAGGAAAGTAAGAGGAGTGTGTGATGATACAATTACTCCAGACGAGGTAATGAGGAAAGTAAGAGGAGTGTGTGATGATACAGTTACTCTAGAGGAGGTAATGAGGAAAGTAAGAGGAGTGTGTGATGATACAGTTACTCCAGACGAGGTAATGAGGAAAGTAAGAGGAAAGTAAGAGGAGTGTGTGATGATACAGTTACTCCAGAGGAGGTAATGAGCACAACTGCAGATCTGAAAAATGAATCCCAGGGAATGACGGAATTATGACAGTATTTTCTGTCTCCCTTTTTCATTACTGCGTTTATAGAAAGTACTTAAAGAGGGACTTTTAACCTATGACTCAGGGTACTTTTACCTTAATTCCTAAACCAAAAAAGATCTTACTAATTTATATAGTTGGCAGCCTTCTCAGTAATGTATATAAAAATATGGAAACATTATAAAAAAAATTAAGATTGCTTGGACAGAATTATAGAAGAAACTCAATCTGGATTTATAGGAAATCGACACAGTAAGCATACGGTTTGACTTTGTATAGCACAATTTAATTTTCAAATGCCTATAAAAATTTGCATTTGTTTTTCCTGCAAATCAGCTTAAACCCCCCCCCCCATAATTATAATAGCTCAGCTGAGATGTGGCGCATCTTCAATATTTTTCTTTGGCACGGGCAACTTTTTGTTTGCCTCCTAAATACTCATATTTGTAAGTGTATTACAAGGAATCCCTACTGCTGACTAACAAGTCATCATCAGCCAGCTGGCTGAAAACACTATGCTCTGTGTCAGTGAGCTGCCAGCCAGATGCCCCTTGTATTAGACGATATTCTGTATTCTGGAGTTTCCTTGTGCTCCAGGCCTCTGATTAAACTTATCTAATGGCGAACTGACAGTGAATTCGCTGTTTATAATACCCCAGTAAAGAATCAAGTTATTAAATAATCATGTGCGTGACATTTTATTCCCATCACTGAAAAATAAATTACATTCATGGCTCCAAAGAGACTATTGGACAGGGGAACATGTACCCACAATATCCCAATATGCCTTCATCCCCCCCCAACAAAAAAAAAAAGACCTTTGCCTTTCAATTATTAAGCTACCCCCCTCCCCCCAAAATCAGACTCTCTCCTCTGCCTTTTTATTTAATTTCTTATTAGCTAAAACAGGTCGGTAGCTCGAACCTAAAGTATGCCGCTCTCTCTCTGTTGATAGTTTAACTGCTAAAATATTGATTAAGTGCTGCCTAATTTTAAAGCAGTCCAGAAACCTCAACCTTTAATTGATGCAAAGAACAGCGGTCCTGTCTCTCAGACCAATAAAAACATGCTGCCGTGTGTTTAACTTCCTAAAACCTTTCACAGCTCCATATTACAGCATCGGCGCAATAAAATACCTATGATAAAAAATAAATGTATATTAGTTTGCAAACCATACAGACTGTACAAGGAAATAAAACTTTTTCATACATGTAAATGCGTGTGCATGTAGGGATAGACTTGTCTAGAGATTTAACCTAGAAATCTGTTATTCACACTGGATTCAGTATTTAACCGTATTGAAAACTATTCAGAACTGGATGGTCAGCGTCCGTGATTCCCTATGTCCTCTGTACTGGTATCGCTCTTGGAGCAATGACTATATAAAGGGAGAATAATCGGTCGACGGGGACCTAACAGAAAGAATGCTTACCTCGGAGGGGGAGGGAGACGCAGTCGCGTCTTTTCCGCGATCAGAAGGCGGTGTGCCGACAGGGACGTGCGGCCGCTGGGAGAGGTCTGTACTCCGGAGCCTGTTGGCGGGTATCAAGGAAAAGCATTCAGTTTTGGAAAACACAACTCGCAATTACATCGAGGCGTCCCTCATTTGTGATAAGAACTTAGCAAGAATGAGGAATCACATGCAAGTAGTAACACAAGTCCGTGAAAAACAACATGAACAACGTGATATTTACATTCTAGGTTAAATCTCTTAAACTTACATCAATACCCCATTACGGCGCATAGCCATCAATAACAATCATTCCGTTCGGTGTTTGAAGGTATATAATGATAAAATGTTTAATATAATTAAGTAGTTACCGGTCCTTTTCGCTGTTCTCGCAGTTTTTCGATGTTATTCCTGGAAAAGATGACACGGACAGGGAAGACAATCTGGACTGTAGTTCAGAGGTTGACTCCATCTCTGGAAGAAGGTGAAATGTAGAGTGCGGTTTGTACTAAACGTGACATACATGGGACGGATATTCACACGGCGATACTCCGTTAAACGCGGCGCTACGGAGCGGGGCTGCCGCCGGCCAGCCGTATTCACCCTCCCGCAGGAATAAACACGCGTAAGCAGGGAGTTACATGAACGCTGTGTTACAATGACCCTCATTTCCCTTTAGAACTTGGAACTGCACAGATTCATCTGCACTGCAGTTAACTTTCGCGTCTGTCGTTTGCATAATTTATATTTCAACCTAGTAAATATGTTTGAACTGTTAGTCATACGGCAATCCTCCAAATTATACAAGTTACTATAACTGCCTGTTATCGGTTAACCAAATTTGTGCAAATGGTAGACTGTAAAAAACATTGTGGGGAAAAAAAAGCTGCTGAAGGACTGCAGGCCTTTTGTTCAGCTTTCCGTTTAAGATCTGCATGCATTGGCAGCTCTTCGATTAAGGAAAACGGCGAAATGCGGATTGAGGACCCCGACGGCTATAGCACCGTCGGTCTAAGTTATGCTAAATCAGACATTTGCATTACAACACGGTGCCTAAGCAAGTCAGCCGCTTCATATAAGTGGACTGCGTGTCTGAGAGTGCAGTAGGTCCAGATTGCAAAGAAATTAAAAAAAAACGCATATCTAGCAACTCGTAGCCTGCACATCAGCTGCTCTGTCTGATTTCCCCTGAATGTTTACAAGAAACGTAGCGGCGCTCTGCGGTCACACAGCCCTTGCCGGGGAATGTCGCGCTTACCCGTGTAAATCTGGCCGAATTGAACACGATTAGCAATCTCGATCCAGAAGAGCGACCCAGACTTCAGGGAGGAAGACGGGATTTGGACGAGCTCGACACAGCGCAGCTACATCATAAGTTAGTAGCGGAGCCGAAGCGCCGCGCACTTCCGTAACGAAACGAAACTGGGCGGATTTTTTTCTCTGTTTACAAAAGCATGTCCTTTGCGGCAGCACGGCGTACGACACGCTGCACATGTAGTCTGTAATGTGATGCATAATCCCTAATATCGTGTCTTCAGGTCCTTTATTAGTTTAATTATATTTCCAAAGCATACAAGACTTCCCATTCAAAATTCCCAAATTCTCCCCAAAATGTACAGAAACTGAACTGAAGCTGAGCCCAATGTAAATCAGCAGAGATCACTTGTGCTCTTCGATTCAGTATATTTGGAAATAGTAAAGCTGAGACTATCTTAACAATTGTAGCAGTGTGATGAAAAAGTATATTACCTATTACTTTATTTTATTGTATTTTTAATGTTCTATTTGTTTTAAGGAGGGATACGCTTTATTTTTATGAAAACGGTGAGTTTTACTATAGTAAAAGATGTTATATATTTAAAGATATATAAACATATTTACACAGATGCTTAAATTGCCTAACTAGTACTGCAGTTCATTGCTTGGCTCAGGGTGTTGCTATGGCAGCAGTGCCCGTGGAAACGGGTACACGAGGCAAGATGGCAGCCTTCCTGCACTGGAGCTGCGAGGACGTGGCCACCTGGATCGAATCCCTGGGTTTCCCGCAGTACAAGGTACAGCCGTCAAACATGACACCTGTACATTTCTAGACAAATCGATCTTTATTTCTGCGTGTGTTGCCAATAAATTAGTGTCGGGAAGATTTGGCCTGTAAGTTTCTCGACATTTCTTTCTGGAGGGGAATTTATGACTTATAATGAGCTTTTTTTTTTTAACACCAAATGCCCTCAAACAGAACTGATTAGCTGAATGTTCAAAGGTTCAATTGCAGTGTGTTAAATTAATTTTACTGAATTATCTAACAGATTCCCACACGTACTTGTAATATGTCGGTGGTTTGTAGTGTGTTCGCATTGTTCCAGACAAATTAAGAATTATTACTGACAGTTTGTTAGAAACCAACCACAGCATTAAATGGAGCCAGAAGGTTCGTCAATCTTGATATAAACCGTGTTTTATTTTTTTCTTACAGCTGTGTTTTGTTGAGAATTTTATCGATGGCAAAAAACTCCTCTATATCAACTGTAATTATCTTCCTAGACTGGGCATAACTGATTTTGAACATATGAAGGTAAGCAAAAAAAGGACATGTTGCATTTTGATTAAGCTTATAAAATTGTTGTGAGAAAAAAATCAATATGTTGAATAAGTTGTGAAGTTGCGGATGATGTTGGAATCAATTAAAATAGCTTTATGTTTGTATATGTATTGCGGAAAATGGAGATCAACGCATCCCAATGTGACCTGTAGGATGTTAGACATGCCGTCTTTCTTTTTGCGCGCCCCCTGCAGGACATCTCCCGGCATGTGCGTCAGCTCCTGGATATCAACGAGCCTCAGTGGAACCGGAGCATCGCACTGCCCCGCAGGGATGACATGGGTCTATTCTTAGAGAGGAAGAGTCAGACGGGAGTCCGGGCAGATTCTCTCACCTACACCCAGTTCCTAGGAACAGAAAAAAACTAGCCCTCCCTGAGCAGCTTCCATCTCAAATATAGCAAATCCACCCAAACAACGGAAGATGGAGAAAGTTTAATGGGACATTTTCAATTCGGAGTGCGACCTAAAAAATTGCATTAGGAAAAAAGTAAATCTTTCCTAATTATTAAATTAGAGAGTTATTAGGGTTTTCTTAGTAGAGCATTAGAAAAATCATCAGACCAAGAATACTGGAACTATTCTTAAAGTTTACTTTGATGTGCAACAGAGGCAGCTAGATATATAAAGATACATTTTGAGTTTTATTATAGAATATTGAGCAAAAACCTTTTGAGCCAATAGGAATTGCATCAAAACAGTACGTAACAGACACTACAAAATTATCCCACCCACTGCTGGGTTCAAGGTCTTATCTCTCTCATGACTGTTACTATAAAGGTTGGTGCAGATGCCTAATATTTAGATCCAGAAGCTGTATTGCTGCGAATCCCAATCCTCTAAGGGCCTGACCTCTATTTATGAACAAAAGAAGAAAATGCATGTAACGGCATATCTCTCCCATCACGACCGGATACCGACACCAATGTGGACAGATGAACCAGATTAGCTACTAAAGCAATACTAGTTCGATTTTAATACTCTGCTGTTGTGTACCATACTGTTTATTAAAAATCACTACATCTGACATGGGTCATGAGAAATCTGAGAACAAAAGTAGGGTTTTATCTACCTTCATGAATTTACCGCTCTTTCGTTGCCGGTTCAGTCGTTAGCGGCACATGTGAGACAGAGAGGCAATCCCATAAGGCTTTGCTCTGACACTGACGTTTCCTTTCACTGCCATGACCCGCATCCAGAGCAATGACCTGCACACCAACAAAATATTAAGTAGCATTGGTCATGCCAAGTCACCATACTTGTGGTTTAGGGAAAAAAGACCTTGTTCATTTCCAGTGAGGATGCAGATGACAAAAGGTTTAGACATGAGACACTTATTGGTGAGACTTAGATCAAAACATCTTATTGGTGAGAGCAGCTCAGCCAAGCCAGCCTGAAGCACCAAGTCTAACATAAACCAATATAAACTACAACAGAATAGCAGCAGTAACTGAAGGTGCTTGATGTACTGAGAAATTTAACCAAAATCTTGCTCTTCTACATGATAAAGGCGGCCCTCCACCTTCTATAAGTTATGCCTCATCAGTGACGGTACATTTGCTGCTTTGGTGGTCTGCCAGTGATCAGAATGGATGCTGCTAAGTACCTGAAACAGGAAGGAAACATCCGTCCACCCAGGCTGCCAGATATTGGTTGTTATAGTAACTCGACCCCCCCTTTCTTAACAATTTGGTTAACACACCGATTACCAAACCTCTCACTGTTCTAAGAAGGCAAGCATCACTCTTCCAGGTGCCTTCTCAGATACAAAAACAGGCTTTTATGGGTTTTGATAATGCAACAGGCTATTACATCACAGCAGTTGGGTGAACATATAGACAGAAGTGTTGACCAAAAAGTCCTTCATGGTGGCCAGTTCACTTACATGCAGTGTGAATTACAGACTCTGCAATTCAGAAAATGTCTCATGGCGTTGTTTTCTGTGATATTTGATTGCAGTTTTTTTTTTAGCTAAATGTGAAATGGCGTCTTTTCCTTGCTATGTAAATCACAACTGCAGGTGTTATAAAACCATCGCTTTCCTGTCATTTACTCTATTACAGGGCTCAGCACACACAGGATAAACACCCATAAAGCAGTACCAAGCCACATTGGCCAGCCATCAGCGTCACCATGGAAACATACATGTGAAGGGGTATTCCGTTACCCACCCAGCCTTGGAGCTGATTCTCTTCCCCATGGAGCAACATCGCCTCCTGGTGGACCGTTTTGCCATATTACCAATTCAAATCAACATATTAAACACTTCTGAGATAGTGCTGAGTGCTCCCAGGAATTAAACACATAAAAGCTATTCAGAGAGAAGGCAAATCATTTATTTCCCTTTGACAGACATTACATGCTTTAATATATTTGCACAAATGAACATTATCCAGTCTGTACACTAACTATATACAAGCCATATACTGTAATAGCCTAGATGCACACAAACACCTGTTAGACAGCACAAATAAATGGATACATTGGGCACCGCTTTGTGTTCCAGTCAACATAAAATTATGTAGTGCTGAAATTAAATTATTTTAAGTTTGCATCTACAAAACAACTACTGACCATGTCTTTCTCAATGTATAAAAATGTTCAATAAACACAGCAAAAGGTGAACTGCATTTAAGACTCAGTTACATAACAAGCTGTACTTGTGACAAACTAGATACGTATTTCTGAGAATGTCAAGGGACTGTTTGCAGGTACACGTACTGCAATGACAGACAGCGGGAAGCAGTTTACAGATTTACTATACCTGTAAATAATTCACCTTTGCTCATCTTTTTCTGATAGCGCCACTCACTAGAGTAAACAGCTTTGATTACTCAGTGTCTGTCACAAAGCTACAGTTTCAACACAAGAGAGAAAAAGGACAGACAGAAGCAAGAAAAACTGGGAAGACGTGGCAGCCCCTTAAAAAGACAGCTCCCAAACAGTTCTGAGATCAGATTGACATATTTTAACTGAAGGCTACTACAATTGACTCAGCTATCGAAGAGGATAGGTCAAATGCAGAAGTAGAGAAGAGGCGTACAGCCTGCCTATATGCCACTATGGATTTGGTGTGATTCTGCACAGTCCACGATGCTAGTAGCCACACATATAAAACGCGGAACAGACAGGCTTTCATTCAAAGTACCGCTCTGCTTATTTAAAAAACAACAAAAAAAACAGTCAAACTGTTTGCATGTGAGAAAAAAAAACACATTTGCACCTTTCAGATTATTTGCATTCATAACCATAATTATCCCCCCCCCCCCCCACTTTACAGATGATTTATTTATACAAAAAAGTAGTACTCAAATGCCATGCTAGTCTACAAATGGCACACGCTAAATGGTGCTAAACAGGAAATTCCCATGTTTGAGTCTGCTTTGTTTATGTACCATTTACAAGGCACTGCAAGGGATTCTGGGAAGGAGAACTCAAACATACAAACTCCGGGCGGTTTGGTGTGTGAGATGGGATTGGTTTATTTAGTACTACTGACGGCTTCCCTTCACTCTGTCGGGTACCCTGTGTATCCAGTTGGTCTGCCAGTTGCATGGGACATGTTTGGTGGGGTCCCCTGTTGAATCTCATTGGCTACCCAGCACGTCTTTCAAACAAATGGTTCATTCCTCGCCCGGCCGCCACTTCTGGGACTCCTCCTGTCGGGCGTCGGGGTGAAGCTGGTTCCTCATGCCTCCCAGCACGTTTGAGGTGGCCTCCGTGGCCACGATGAGCGGCTTCACCACGGCGGGAGGCAGCTGCCGCAGGACCCCGCCCACGGCCCCTGTCACCCCCCTCTGCTCGTGCTCCCGTGTGGCCGTGTCGTAGATGGTCAGCGCCGTGTCCGTGATTCCCTAGGGAGACCGCGAGGTATTCTTAGCTGATAAACACTAATACCATGGTAACCACTGTTATTCAGTCTGTTTTTAACATTTGAAAATTGGGGGGGGGGGGGGGGGGGGG
>JAODUD010000026.1:1874223-1901157 GCA_026784285.1 Stomatorhinus walkeri | reverse complement strand
CCCCCCGCCCCCCCCCCACACCTGATCAATGTTGAGGCGCAGCGGCATCAGGGAGACCCGCAGGCAGCACTCCTGGGGGGTGTGGCCTGCCTCTGGGCATAAGTGCAGCGCTTTCACTGTCAGCTATTCGAAGACAAAAAAGCCAGTGTCAGTTATGTGTATGATCCTTATTGGGTCATTGGAAATGAAGGGGGCGGGGTAAGAAAAAGGGCAGGCCAATCACATCTGATTCACCATGTTGGAGTGGGCTTTGCGGGGCATCTCCTTGCTGGAGTAGAGGTATAGAAACTTGTTCATCTGGGAGGAAGCCAGCCGGTCGCGGATCTCCAGGTCTTGGACGATGAACACCTGTCGCGAGGCAGGCTGCTCGGCCTGGCCGGAACCAGTGCCGGACTCGGGGGGGCCAGGGGGGTACACCTCGTGCTGGAACTTCACCTGCAGCCATGGGGCACGGCAAAAGCTTCAAATGACATCATTCTACTCTGACCGAGTTAATGGACAGCACAGTCGCCTCTTTTTTAGATTTCTTACGGAGCTGTGGCAGCTCGACGCGAGCGCCCTCTGCAGGTGCCACGCTCTCCTACCTTGGTGAGCTGGATCTCCATGAGCACATCTGGGTTCCTAGCGCGGCCCCCCCCCACGCGGCTGCCGGGCCGGGCCTGCCTCGCCGGCGTCTGCGAGGGGGAGCTGTGGGGGGTGCACCTGAAATAACCGGGACGTTTAATCCCGGACAGAGGGAGACAGAAATAAAGACAGCCGGCGTTCACGCCACTACGCACCCGCGGCTCTTCGCTGGGGAGGAGATGAACTGGCCGCCGCCAAAGTCCTTCCCCCCATAGAGGTGCCACACCATGGAGATCTCCTTAACCAGGTAGCGGATCTCCGGCACGGGGAAGTGCAGGGGCCCCCGACCCGGATGCCCGCGGCCTGCTGGCTGGCTGAAGTGGTCTTCCCTGATCTGTACGGGCTCTGACGTCAGCTTGTTCACCACCGGCTCGCCATCCCGATCCTGAGTCGGACGGCAGAGCGACGGAGAGAAAAGCGACATTTTATTTTATTGTCGACAATCCTTCAGATGGGACCGATTTTGGTTTCAAGACCCAAGATGCGGGAAGCCCTAAATCAGCCGGTCGCCCTGCTGGCCGAGGGCTCGTCAAGCCAAGCAGGGCCACGCAAAGGGCCTTACAGCGGCTCCTGATCCGGGCGTCTCCAGAATGCAGAAGTCGTCGCTGTCTGGGGCGGGGTCTGAGGCTGGCGTGTAGATCAGGGGCGTGTGGTACACGGGGAAGGTGGGGCTGGGCTCCTGGGACAGGTTGCCACTCTCGTCCGGGAACAGGAAGAGGTCTGAGCGCGGCGGCTCCTGGGCCAAGTGGGAGTGGATCCCTGGCGGGGCGGAGTGAGGGTTTTTTACTGTGAGACCTGATCATCTGGTTCGCATTTTCAATGTGTCAACAAGACAATTAGAAAGCAATTAGAAGGTAATTACCATACTCATTTCAACTCATTTAACTGGAAGTTTCACTGGCAAAATGAGTAAGTTGGTAAAATGTAAAATGACCTCATGACAACACTACTCATTCCCACACCCCTGCCTTTGGATCCTGCATTTCCATTTGCAGTGGTGGGTCAGCACTCCCTCACCATTCTGTTGTGGGGTCGCGGCCCGCTGGCTGTCCATGTCCTCCATGGCCTCACTCATCAGGTCCTGAAGCATCTGTTGCGCGGCCTCAGGGAGTGGTGTGGAGCGGGAGGGCCGTTTGCCGGGGGTCTCGACCTGTGGGGGGACGCTCCAGTCAGCGAACCAGCAGAGCCGTTTCCTTAACGTATTCGCTGGGCTGGGGGTGAAGCAGGACGCCGTCAGAGGGCAGCCCCAGGACAGACCTTTGCTCTCTGCCTCCCGCTGCTGCTCTTGCCATCCAAGCCAGGAGGGGGCAGCAGGTCCCCATAGCTGGCCACATACTGAATTAGGTTCATGAGTGCGGCACACGAGTCAGAGCAGGTCCTGATGTGGATGACGTCACTGGAGCAGCGCAGCTCAAACCGGGGCTCTGACTGAGATGACAGCAAGCACTGAGACACATGGCATCACTAGAACTTTCCACTGCTCTGGGGCGGCGCCTACCCGCTCCCCACGTGTCCCTGGCTTCACTGCGGTGATCCTCAGTTCCAGCATTCCCATGTCCACCACCTGCACGTAATCTACCCAGGGGACAAAGAGTGAGACTTCAATCCCGCGATCCTGATACCGCACAAAGGTCAATCTGCTTTCATAAGCGTTCACCTCGGCTGAGATTCACAGAAACCGCGTTGCATTTGTCCGATAAAAACAGGGCAGCCTCATCCAGAATGATCCTGAAAAACCAAATGCAAATCATTACAAAATTATGGGCGGAAAAATTACTCAGCACTGATGACAGAGTCAGAACAGCAGACAGATGTTATGAATGTCACCATGGGAACAGGAAGTGATGTATCACCAGATTGGCCAGGCCGACCTGTGACGTGTACCTCAGTGTGGAGGAGGAGTGATCCAGAGATACACTGCTAGAGATGCTGAAGGTCTCCACTGTCAGCAGAGACTTGATGGGCAGGTACAAGGGTCTGCAGAGGGAAAGGAGACACTATGCTAAAGTATTCAAAAACAGAAGCGTGCCATCGGCCAATCACCATTCAAGATCCTCATCCGTTTGACAGACGGCACCTGTAGTCCAATGAGCAGCTCCAGAGGTGCAGGTGGAACGTAGTGACTGACGTGGGAGGGGTGTAGCCCAACACTGGCTCGTCTGACACGTTCAGAAAGTCCACAATCTGGCGGGAAGAAGGAAGACGTCAGACGGCTGAAACCCGAATTTTGGCCGATCGGCAGAGTAAATCGGCTGGGAGAAGCTGCAAACTCCACAGAAACGGAGCATCGCTACAGAGCAATAGAGATTAAGCAGCGCCTACCTGGTCATACCAGCCCATGCTGGCTGGCACCACGCGGTGCTGCAGAGTCGCCCCTCTCACTCCCACAGCAATCAGGAACTCCTGCCGACAGAGTCAGGTGATGACTGAGAACCCCCACCTACCACTGACAGTGATTTCTGTGAAACTCATTATTCTATTGTGTCAGTCACCGACTGGACAGGAAACGCCATCTGGATTTTTTTCTGGGTCTGACAAGAAGACCCAACACGGAGCGCCGCGTAAAATCCAAAGAGCCGGACACCGACTCGGGTACTCATCAGTTTTGTTGGGTTCTCAAAGAATATGTGCTAATCTTGGCATTCCGCAGAAAAACAGCAAAACAGCACAACACTAATGAACACAACGCTTAACAGCAGAGGAGGGGCCTGCAGAAAATTACACTACACACTGGACAAGACGAAAAGAAGAAGCATTTCCCAGCAGAGCCTGTGGAGCCGTCATGAAGACGTGAGCCAGGCAAAGCCCCGATCAGCCCTGAGAAGTGTGCATGTTCCCGTGGTAACGGACACCAGCACACCACATTATTTCCTAAAATCCAACCGAGTTCAGCATTTCCGTAATTGATTCTCAAAGTAATTTACTAAATTTAACATAACCCTAGACGTTCTCTCCATACTGACTGGCTTGGCCTCAGAAATGGGGCCAAGGTAACCTATATTCTCATTCTTCAAAGTTCTTCTCAAAAAAGGACCTACAAATGAAATTAGTTTTGGACTCATAGTGACTGAAATGCCAGGTGAGATTACGTATCTACATGATGGCTGGAATACTGGGCCAAAGCTGGAATATCGTGGAAATCGCCACAGCTGGAATATCGTGGAAAATCTCCACAGCTGGAATATCGTGGAAAATCTCCACAGCTGGAATATCGTGGAAATCTCCACAGCTGCACGAGCAGGTTGGAATAGCACGTGTTGTCCTCCCCACCTTCATGTTTTGCTCGGCATTCTGGGAATGGACCTTGATGGCCACGGACACCATGCTATGGGCCTCCAGGCCGATGCCCTCCGCTGGGGAGGGCTTGCCAAGGGACGTCTCCTCCGACGGGTAGATCACCGGCTCCAGCCAATGGGGTCGCGTCTTGCTGGGCAGTCTGATGTCCGTTTCTGGCACGTCTCCATCCACCATGCCTGAGGAGGCACAACAGACACCCGCAACCTCCAATTCATGCTCCCGGGGTGAAATTATTTTTGGTCTAATACTTCATTTAGCCATCTGGCCCTACCTTGGTGATAAAGGCAGAGGTTACTGGTATGGAGACAGACGTAGTGCTGGTCTTTGTACCCTTCATGCTGGATGACTGTGAAAAGGACTCCATTCTCCACCTCTAACCAAAACTCCCCGTGACTGTTCCTCAGGTTGGCGTCACCGTTTTCCTGAAAGGGGGACAGTGACAGAGCGCTCTCATCCCACCGATGACACGTGTATATAAAAGGTCAGGACTTCACGGCCATCCTCTGGTTACCTTGCTGTGGGTCTGAAGGGCCACCAGGCCGTGACCGACGTTCAGGACGACGGAAAACAGGCTCTGGGAGCTCCGGCTCTGCATCTCCTGCTTCTTCTTCCTGCGGTTCCTGAATCCAAAATCCGCTGAGGAATTGAACTGCAAGCTTTCATCCTCCGATCCACTGTCTTCCTCTGCAACATTAATAAAGGAGACCACAGCTTTGCAAAGACGTTGGCTATGATAAAATAACAGCGCCAAGGATGACGGCAACCTACAGATGGTTACGACGGGGATACGTCGCGTCAGGTGAAAATATCGTAAGGCAGAAATACATTTTAATAAAAAGTACACCTTACCTAACAAACATCATAGCCTAGCCTACCTTAAACATGCTTTGAACACTTACATTAGCCTACAGATGGGCGAAGTCATTAACTCAAAGCCTAATTTATAATAAAGTGTAGAATACGTCATGTCGTTTATTGAATAATGTACTGAAAGTGAAAACGGTATGGAATTGGAATACGCATCGTAAAGTCGAAATATCGTAACGCAGACCATCGTAACCTGGGAAGCGTGTGTATTTAGGCTTCTTATATTTAACCCAACAGATTCCCACAACAATCTTAAAAACATGTCACTCAGGTAAAACCATGTTCTGCAATTCCATGTGATTTTTACTTAATTTCAAAAGCCATGCATCAGGGAATTTCACACACGAGCAGGAGTCACATGACTGGCGACATCCCTCACGACAGAGAGACCTCCGTACCCTCGGGGGCAGCTGACCGGAACTGGTTAAAGCCGTCTTTGTTGTAGGTGTTGACCAGCTGACTGGCCACCGACAGCCCCACCCCATACGTTATGTTCTCGACGGTCTCCACAGGCGATGGGGCGGTGGGCTCCCATAGCAACAAGTCATTGTTAATCCTGCCAGAAAAGGATGGGTCACATGACACAGCAGTCCAGGGCTACCGGCCGATGCATCCTGCCCCCCCCCCAACGTCGGCCACACGCCTGACCTGTTGTGCAGTTTCTCATAGAAGGCCTTATTCGGCAGGGACAGCTGGACGTTGGGGAACCCCAGCTCCAGGATGTAGCGCGAGTTGTTCATCGTCTTCTCCTGAAACTCCGTCATCTCGCCCACGTCTCCTGGCATGACCATCTGTGGAAGGGAGTTACAGGTCACCAGATTCAAAAGGAGACTACATTACTCATAATAAACTGCTATTATAGTCTTAGAACCTTTTAACTGAGGAGGCTCCGCCCACAGTCCAAAGGGAGGCAGTTAGAAGAACTGGAGTCTCTAAATTGTCCATGAATTTTGAGTGTATGTGATGGTGTGTGTGTGTGTGTGTGTGTGTGTACTGCACCGGGCCAGCATCCTGCCTACATTGTTCATGTTCTTTGTGCACTATGCCAGTGTACCCCACACTCCCAGGGCATGGGGAGGGAGCAAAAATGTGGACTGCTGGGGGGGTACCCCAAGGACTGATTTGAGAATACGGATGGATGGATGTATGGATGGATAGATGGATAGGTAGGTAGACAGACAGACATCGTCAACAGTCATAACGCTTCAAAAAATCTGTCACAGAACAATGAGAAGATCGAGCCGGCAAACAGACCTCCTCATTCTCGTACATGACCTTCCGCGAAGAAAAGGGCGACGGCTCCGGCTTGCCGAAGTCACAGACATCCTTCAGAGAGTGGGCCCCGCCATCCTCCTCCTCCGGAGAGTGTCCCTCAGCGCCCTCGTCCTCCTCTGTGGTAACGCGCTCCAGGATGGAATGGACCGCGGTGGGGTTCGCGCGGAGCACCACCCTGCACGGCGGCGACGGCAGCGGGGTGAGCCTCAGCGCCGCCGGAATGGACCGGGCCGCCGAGGCGAGGTGGCCGGCGATTACCTGGGCCAGTCGAATTTGCCGCTGTCCGAGGCGTTCATGTCCCCGTCGGTGGCGTGGGACACCCTGAGGAAGCGGGACGCCAGCTGCTCGCTGCCGTCCTGGAACCTTCCTGCGAGAACAAGGTGAGCAGATGTCAGAGAAACATGGAGCCAACAGGATGTTAAATTTGTGTCTTTCCTGCCAACATATTAAACATGATAGTGGGAGTAACACACTGATTAGAGGAGCAAAGTTCGGGTGCAGAAAGAGAAATCCAGACCAAGATTTTGTTTCAACCCACCAGTTGATTACTCTCTGACTGTGACTCTTTAAGCTCAACTGATTGGTTGAAACAAAATCATGGTCTGGATTTCAATTTCCTGGCCATGAAACATCTACCCCTGCACGTGATGCAGAACAGAGCCAGCCGCCAGTGCCCAGCATATTACCCGTCATCTCCTTGAACGTCAGCTCCACCTTGGTGTGCTCAGTCCCCCCTCCCCCGGTGAACTCGGTCTTCAGCTCCAGGTCCTGCAGCTCCAGGTGCAGGGCTTCCTTCTGCAGAGACCTCTTGAACCAGGGGCCCCTCTCCTGGTCGGAGCGCAGGTCCGGGATGGGGAAGCGCACCATTAGCAACAGGAGCGGAGCACTGACCGCCACTGACACGTGGCAGCTGCCGGGGCTGCGAGAGTCGTCCAGGAAGACCTCTGCGAAGGCCTTGTGCTGCAGACCACCGCAAGATATCAAGGAAAGAGGCAACTCAGCACAGCACTCCCGGATTACGGTCTCACAGAAGATACTAGAAATTCTTTTAACGATAGATAGCGAGATATCTTGGAGGCCAGTATCAAGCAAATCAAAAGTATCAACAAAGCATTCATGGTCTAGAAAGCCATGGAGTCGTGCTTCAAATCCAGTTCTGGGGACGAGATGCTGGAGCCTCACCAGGCTGATATGCTTGTTGTACGACGTGTACATGTGGGACGCCATGGTTTCGGCGGACGCCAGCTTCTGCGGCTGCAGCAGGGAGTTCAGCCTGTCCACGATGCTGATGTCCAGCTCCGAGCGGGTGGGGCCCAGCTCCACCTGCAGCTCCGCCTTCCTGGGCATGGAGCTGAAGCGCACCTGTCCACCCTGAGGAGGCACGGCGGGTCACCGGCCGGGAACTGGCACGTCGGCCGGACCACCACAAGACCGAGGACGCTGGAGCAGAACAGACTCTTACCTGCGGGCCTCTGCGCTCCACGAATTTGTAGAGCAGGTGAAGGCAGGGCGAGGGAGGCGCCTGCTTGTTGGCCGGACCGTCAAAGGTGACCAGCTGTCAGGAAACAGACGCAGACAAATGCAGGCATTAACCTGAGATGCTCTGGGGCCCCTTGACTGGGAACCTGCAGGGGATGTGGAGGGGGGTGGGCACCTCTGTGTACTGGGGCACGCCAGAGCCGGCGTCGCTGGCAAACAGGCACTCCAGCAGCTCCAGCTGGCCCAGGGTCACGTCGGTGTTCAGGCTGCGCACACTAGAACCCTGTCGCTGCTCGTAGGTCAGTTTCATCCCTAACCCCAGAAACCTGCCGCGGGAAAGGGGGGGGGGGGGGTTACACACAGCTCTACAATATGGGGCTGTGACACCATAGGCAGATTAGATCATCTCACACTGTAATGCATTATAACGGTGCAGGATTCTGCTAACAAGCAAGGAACATGGACCGGCGTACCTGAGGTGGTCATGGGGGCAGGCACTATCAAATATGGCCCGAGCCTGCAGGAGGTCACCCCGCCCAACGCCCCCGAGGTCCATCCCTTCCAGCCGCGAGAAGAAGCCTGAAGCCATGAGGGCCAGGGGGCTGTGGGGGGAGTCGGCTGGGGGCAGGGGGTCGATGTGGAGCACGGACATGATGGCGGTACCCAGAGCCAGCCTCAGCACCAACTCTGGTCGAGACTCGTCACAGGTGGCTTTCAAGGGGTGAGCTGGTGACAGGGAGGCAGGAGCATGGGCACAGTGAGAGTGCAGGGGAGGCCGGGCGCAGGGGAGGGCACAGGGGAGGAGGCCGGGAGCAGGGGGGGCACAGGGTATTTAATGAGTGAATAAACAGGCACATTAAAGACAGACTCTGGCTCAATGAGTACAACAGCAGTAATAACAAGAGGGAAATGGAGCAGTGTACTTAGAGCTGCGAGAGTGACCTCAGCTCTACTTTCACTTCCGCTCATTCTTTCACCAGCTAGAACAAGCCGGCGCAGTACAGAGGGGGCAGAGAGCTCACGTACAGGTCTGCCGCAGGAGTTTCTGGGGGGGCTGGATATCCCGGGTCAAGAAAGGGGGTTCCTGCGTCTGCCTCTCTCTCTGCTTAGGGGCGTCCAAATAATCATCCCAAGCCATGTGCTGTGTGCATAAGACACAGGGGAGATCTCACATGTGAGCCATGCTGAAGCAAGTAAAACAATAAAGTGACGGAAGAAAAATCACTGAAGCCAAAAACTGCAAAACCGGGTAACTGATGAAAAAAAAATCACGAAAAAAATCACCTGCAAATAATGCAAACCAATAAAAACTTTATTAGGAAAAATCCAAATTATATCTGTGTTTTACTAAAACAAAAAAAATAGGTGAGGCAAACAACACTGACTATTGACCCACTTGATATCGGCCAATCGACTGTATACTTAATGTTACATTATCTGCAGCACTGTAATGTGTAGAGTGCATGAGCAGCCTTTGCTGATTTGGCATTTCTCACCAACCACAACAAAAAGAAAGAAGACTGCCTGAGGCAGAAGAGCAGTAACAAGCCAACCTGGGCACCTCTCGGGTCGCTCGCTGACCAGCCCATTTGGTTTATTACCTGAACGGCTCCATTAGCTGGTTTAGCATGAAACGGTGAGATACGGCGAGCCGGGAATCTCTGCAGGTCATCTCACTGTCGGGTCACAGTAAAATTATTACGTGATCTGAGTAGGCGGTGACTCACCGGCGGGTTGTCAGAGGGAGACTCCCCTGGGGAGGGAGTGTAGTTGCTGTTGAGGGACAGGTCCAGGTCCACAGTGGGTGGGTCTCCCAGAGGGGGGAGGGACGACAGGCTGTGCGACATGTCCATCTCCGCCATAGAGAAGAACACGTCTTCTGCTCAAAGAGACACAGGTGGTCCCGGGGGGGGTACATCAAATGTACCTGCAGATGTGGTGACAGATTTCAAGGCCCCCTCCAATGCTGAAAACGGGTCCCAGAATCTAACTACCTCGGCTAGACGTCGTCCTGGTAGTGTCGGCCTCAAAGAAGTCCTCGTCTCCCGGCGTGGCCGAGGTCACGCTCTCCTTCTTCAGGCAGCGGCTCAGCTCGGCACGCAACCGGTTCTCGTCCTCCAGCTGCATGGGCCTGTTCCTCCTGTCCCTGGCCAGGCCACCCCTCTCCAGCTCTGTCGAGCGAAGAGCGGCAGGTCAAAAAACAGGTTTAGAAGAGGAAGTAGTGGAAATGTGCTACGGAAACTCACCCGCGCTAGAAAAGACACCGAGCATGTCAAGAAGGAGGTGGACTTGTCGCGGAGACAGCAGCAAGGCCATCGAATCGATCTGCCCGTCGACATCCAACTGAAAGGCAGCAACGCCGCACCATTACTCCACCCTTCCAGAACCGGGATCGCGAATAGGAAACATGCACGATGAGGCTCCGCCCACCTTCGCTCCCGGAACGGTTTCATTCTGCTTCAGGACGAGGGACAGTTCTACTCGGCCACTGAGGCTGCCGATCTGCGTGGGGTTGAAGGGTGTCGTCGCGGAGACCGGCTCGGTAAACTGAGGGTGAGGTTCACAGGTGATGCGGGGGTTCCAGCTGGGGGAGAGCTTGGCCTCCGTCTCCTGGCAGCGCCACAGAAGCGAGGTGGGGTTAGCACAGATGGTCAACTTGATGGGGGTGGAGGTTACTGCCACAGATCTACCCACCTTGCCAGACGGTGACCTCAGTCCATTGCGGGTCGACTCTGAGAACTCGTCCCAGAAAACAGTGACGCCATGCAGCTGCAGATTCTTGTGAGCGAACGTGGCAGGCTGATGCACATCCACACCAGCGCACTCATCGCCGGTCTCATCAAAGTAAACGATCCTGAGCAGCAGGAGAGGCGTGCAGTTTGTATCTCAGTTCGACTGAACGCTAAGAGTTTCATGCATAAATGTACTGAAGATCATCTTTAAAATGTATTAACCCTATAAAAAAATAGTCTTACTTTGCAACTCGTATCTCAATAGCTATTCCCGTTTTGGAATTCTCTGGGATGTGCTCAATCCGGAAAACAGTCTCCAAAAATGTGACCTTGACTCTTCTCAGAACTGGAAATAGTTAAAAAAAAAAAAAGAAAAAAAAAAAAGACTGTGACTCAACCGAAACTGAATGGAGAAGAAGGGATCGATAAATAAAAGCAGATCCCCTGATAATGTAACTTTAACACAAAAGGAAGCAGATACCCGTCTCTATGGTTTCCGCAAATTTCTCCAGTCCCTCCAGAGGCTGGAAGGTCTCCCCAAGCTCGTCCGTCAGCTTCTGGCTCAGGCACTCCTTTGCCAGCTGCATGCTGCTGGTCATGAAACTGGACCAGTACATGGGCTCTATGCCCGAGGCTGTGGCCACAGAACACTGTCCTGTTGAATCTTAAAATGATCTAATCCATCCAGAACATACTAACCAGAATCCAAGCCCATACAGTGCTTTGGTATAGCTAGCACTTATGCTAATACTGCAGAGTGTTGAATCACAGATATGCAAAAATCCTCAGCAGCTAAAGTCACCTATCTTTAGCAAGGCTGGGCCCAATGAATGAAGAAAATCTGTTCCACAACCCCATTTAACAATTACCCAGCATTTGTATGCTGGGAAACACTCTGCAAACTATCCCAGTAAAAGCACTTAAATTAATGCATGGCATATAGATCTAACAATCAATATAAAACTAGTGTTTTGTTTTTTTTTACATAGAAATGTCCGCCCCCGTAACTATTGCAATTCCCTGTCAAGATGTTCTTACTCATTCTTGGTCTTGGCTTGAACACCATCTCCAAACCTGCCACCTCTAGGGCACAGTTCTCCTGCAGCAGGGATGCCCAAGGCACAGTCAGGGAGATGGTCTGGATGAAGCCCTCTGTCACCTCAAATGGAGCATCGACAGACACCAGGATCTCATTGAAGACCTATGAGGAGATATTGAGAAGCTCTTGCTAAGCATGGACCATCAAACTACAAATAAAAAAAACAAATCAATGTTCACTACTGTGAATGCGGCCATCCCCAATATGACTCACCTGTTTGTCCAGCGGTACTTGCGCCAGCGAGCCGGTACCTTGATAGAGATCTAAACTGAGCTGTTCCAAGTTCAGATTACCCTGGAGGAAGTTTCCCAAATATCGATGTAAGAGATATCGGCATGCTCGCTTCTTTATGGATTCGGAAAATGGCCAGGGCATCTCGTTCGCAAGGGGTTGAGACTGTCACGGCGGCGAGAACACGGTTTTGTTTAAATCGCGGGGCAAGACGAGCCGCCGGCGCAGAAACAGGCGATGATGCGGTGCATCAGAGTGAGGTGAGAGTCCGGAATGTGTCTAGTCATCTTGTCGGGTTTATTAAATGCGCGCCAATACCCAGAGGGCTCGATGCTTCAGTTTAACTTATGCGAATGACCTACGCCGAGCTAATTACGATGTGTTGACTACAGCGTCCTGATCTGCCATGAGGAACGCCTTCACTTAAAAGCCTGTCAGGCCTCAAACATAAACAGCTCGGTCCAGATCTCTTCTTAGGTTCTCAAGTAAAGTGGCCGCACGGAAATCTAGCCAGGATTTCGTATTAAAACGGTCTCGGCTCCCGAAATGGGATACTACAGCCTCAAGTAAAATGTCATACTTATCCTAGCTAGTTACCAAATTGTCTCATGAAGTCACCATCTTAAAATTCCCAGGGTTTAGATCTGCATGTAGACAACCGAGCTTTTGTTAGCATGAACTGAAATAGCCTCTTTTTTATACACTCACTGTTACCTGAGTGTTAACTTATCACAATTCAAATACAAGTACTATTACTACGTACTCCGAGTATTACCTCTTTATATATAATATACACATTAAGTCCACATTTAACAACTGCTGAAATCTAAAATATGGCGATGCAGCAGCATAAACCTATACAGTTACAAAAGATACGTTTCCATCTGAGGCAGTATAGCTTAGTTCCATCACATATGCTCTCTGCGGTTAAGAAACTAGCATACCGGCTAGCAGCAACATCTAAGAATTAGCGAGGTGGCTACTTAACGAAGTGACACACAAACGCCTCCTCGGCGGCGTGAGAAAAAAGCAAATCCTCATTTTTTTTCCCACGTCATGATTTTACTGTCGAACGAAGATTTAAAAAAAGCTCACAGCAGCTCATTCACTGACAGGATACGATCAGGCCTGTATTTTTGCATTACACTACATACTCCGTCTCTCGTGTTTACAAACATGCTCAGGAGGCCGTCGTCTACGTCATCATTCCAGGACGGGATCTGAGACACCAGCCATCGTAGCGTCTCGCATCACGTGTTCTTGCGCCACCTGCTCATAAGCCCGAAAATTTCTGTTCTGCGCATCTGTTTCGTCGCTATTTGATGAGGAAATTTTTTCGGTCATACTGAACTTCATCTATGCTACATATTTAGCGGCACAATATAGCATTCACGATGTACAGCCTTACTTTCACATATGTCCGCATGGTTTTCTGAGGTATTGATACACAACTCACAGTATCTCCATAATATAGTTATCATTTTGTTAATAGACTCCTTTCTCTGAGCTACAGGAACTATAATAAACTGCGTAATGATGCAAGAAGCAATGTAATAATACAGGATACGTGAATTGGAAGTACAAGAACGTTTTAATGTTTCAGTCGATGCACGTAATCTGCGATCTATCTACTGACTTGCCACCCGTTTTAACTATTCGCGTACTACTGAGACTAAGCGTGAATATTAATTACTCCTAGATCCGCGCATCAGAGTATTTCAGACTACGTCAGGAGGCGAGAAACCTGTCGCGCTGGAATGACATTACTCCCCGGCATGAGCCGGATGTGTGGTGTTGATTTATCTGCGGAGGAGGTGAGTAGGAGAAACAGAAAAAATCAGATTTTTGTTGTGTTGTTTTCCGTTATCATAACGCAATGGACATATACGTAATTATCTGTCCGTATAACAGGCCTAGTGCGAGGTTATTTTGATAAAACCTTTATGAGCAGTGGGTGTCGTCGCCAGCTTCCTGCCTCGTACATTAACGTCTAGCTGGTTAATAATTTGGTTCTACATAACGGTCCGATCCTTCTCGATGTGTGTGTTATGACGTTGGTGGCTTCATCGCCATACTTTACTTCGCTGTAACGCGCAGTCAGATCCTCTGTACTCCCAATGCGGAGTATATAGGAGGCGAGGTACTACAGCACTTCTGATCATATGGTGGTGATGATGTCTGTCACATTAGAAACCGTTTCGAAAACTGTTGTGAATTTCGTCTGCTGTTTTAGAGAATGGAAGTAGACTGTAACCAGGGCGATCCAACAATAGACTCGATTGAGGACTGTGTTGGAGACGTGAAAGACATGAGGCTGGAGGCCGAAGCGGTGGTCAACGATGTCCTGTTTGCCGTGGCAGAAATGTATGTCTCCCATATGCTAAATAATACATTGGATGTGGCATACATAAATGTGAAGACTAGAGAAGGGAATCGTTACTGCCTTGAGCTCTCCGAAGCGGGACTCCGGGTAGGGAACAGAAATGACGCGTCGTCTTAAAGTTTCTCTGTTTCAGATAGTCAACTAAATCTAATCTGTACTTTCTGTCGTTGCAGGTGGTTGGCTACCAGTTCGACCAGGTGAATGAGAATTTGAGCTCCCAGTATCATGAAACTGTTTATTCGCTGCTGGACTCCCTGAGCCCCGGTTATAGGGAGGCTTTCGGAAACGCTCTGCTGCAGAGGCTGGAAAGGCTGAAACAAAATGGACAGTAGTTCACCTGTCGGACAAAGACCAATAAACGAAACGAGGGTTGTTGTTGATGTAGGGACCTGTCTGTTAACCTGGAAGCCAGATTTCAAGAGTAACATCATTTACACACATTCTTCTTGTGCATGTGTCCTGTATTATTGGCAACTTCCGATATGCAGCTGTCAGCTTTAAATGGCATACAAATGGCCCTGATAGTCAAAGCATGACACTATGCTGTTTGTTGCACATCTTTAAAGGCTTCAAGAAATCTTACATCTAATATAGGAAGAAGTAACCCAAACAACAGCCCTCAATGCTTCTTCTTGTCTATGGATCATAGATTGCACTAAAATATTTTTTTTAATGGTCAAAAACTATTGTGCCCTCTGTCTAAGTGCTTGGCATTGGTCTTCATCAGCTGATACTTAAGTTAACTTGGAAAACTTTTTTTCTTGGTGAGATTTTTCAGCATAAACTGACCAAAGAGATGGGCTACTGGGAGTGTTACCTAATTATTTTGATTGTTTTCCAAGTATAACTTTGTATAGTTTTACAATTGCCTTAAATATGCATCACAACTGTGTAGCAAGTCCCAGCCCTTCGCTAACATGTTTTAGTTGTTTCCATCTAAATATTCCTTAGATAATTTTTTATATTGTACAAAAACCATCGGAGAGTGTAATATTGTGTCTTCACCTGGTGATCTGAATGGAAAAGGCTTGGGGGAAAATGTACATTTCTAATGTTTATTTTGTCATTTTAGTTCTAAATACTAGTTGTGCTTCAAATTCTAGATATTGAGAATAATTTGCAGTTGTGATCCACTTGTATTTTAGTGCTACCTTCCATTTTTGCCAAACATTTTGTTGTCGCATTATTTGTGAACAGTTAAAATAATGCTAGCATCGGACAAATTGTCTGTTGCATAAGAGCTGTCAGTGGACAAAGCACACGAGACAACACAAAACCACATGTTCCTATATTTTTTGTGAAGCATTGATGTATTTTCATTTTTAGACTTTTTCTAGTGGAGGAAAGCATCATCATAAAGGCAGCCATTGTGATAGTTAACCTCAGCAGTTTTTTCTCCAACTTACATTTGTATCGATTTGCTGTGTAACTGCTTTGAAGTTGAATACTTTAAACAATGGTCCTCAAATGGCACAAAGACAGTTAACATTTGTATATTTGATAACCATTCTGTATCTTTGTTTTCTACAATTCACTCGTAACACAACATGCACTACTGCTACACCGATTTTTGCTGTCCAGCCATGGTCATGTTTGAAGTTCACTGTAAAGTGAGTGACTTTGCTCTTGAAGTTTGCTGCTGAGCTATGATATGTCTTTTCAAAAAGGACATTTTTAGAATTGAACTTCATCCTTTATAACATGACAGGCATGAAAAGCTTAGCCATGGATTAATTTTACTTTCATGATATGCTTCTGCTTTTACTAAACAAAATGTCAGTTCAAGACTTTTCATGTCAAACTATTTTAAATAAAAATGACATTTCTGCAACTGATGAATGCATTTGGCAAAGTTTTGTCAAGTTTATCCCAGAAAAAAATCCACTTCTCTGTAGAAACATAGCTGCATTAAACACATAATGTTTTAAAAGAAATCTTTATTAGATATGCATTAAAAAACATTTCAAAATTACAAAAGAAGTTGCAAGGTGAGCATCTGATATAAAACTTTAACGAATACAGAACTGGTCCAAATTAAAAAGTACAAATTGGCCATTTGTGCATTATGTACAAGGCCCAGTTCCACCATTGATCCCTAGCAAGTTAAAATATTTGATTAAAATCATTCTCAAGCAGAAACACAATATTAAGAGCTTGATCTTCAGGTTACTTCCATCCAGTAGAAACTGTTCTTAACTTGTTATCTGCACTGGGAATTTAATACAAAACAGATCCTTGCTGGAATCATCTCTCAGCTCCCACTCCACAACCAGTTTAATCTGGAGATAATTAGGATAGGAGGAAAAGAAAAGGTCACATTACTCAGGATTCCCTCATAGTGGCTTTTACTTCAATCAAATATATAGATAGAGATACTTTATCCAGAAGGAAGTTTAGTAGTTCAAGGTAAATATTAACATCAGTTACAAAGGAATACAATACACTGTGGTGAAAGACGCCACCCTGGAACAAAAGAGGAACTATTGCGTTTCAATCATACTCACTGAAGGGTATTCAGGTTTGACTGGGAGCTCATTAACATAGTTGTAACCCATCTCCTTCTGAATAGGACAGACAATTCCAGACTTGCATCCATCTTCAATGGGTATGGGGAAGGGGATCGGAACACCAGCTACGATCCCATGGACCACTGCTTTGCTTGTCTGGCTTGCAACATCTGTAGTGGATTAAAGGGACAAAATTCAGGCAACTGGAGCTTTGCAGCTGGTTATCAGTTTTAGTTATAGTTATGCAGAAGGTATGCAGTGACGTACCGCTATTGAAGGTCACATTGACAGAATATGACTGTCCTTTGCGAAGCTCACAAGGCTGATTTGGGCATGGGGTTATATTAACTTCAGTCACCTTCCCTACCACAGAACCTAAATGGAAAAGTAATGCCACTTAAATACCAATACAACTTAATTTTTTCCCCCTACATTTGTTAAGAAAGAAAAAAAAAGTTTCAAGGTAATACTAGCAGGGGACTTCATCCCTGAAATGATTTACTTTTTACTTTAACTTTTTACTCATTTATAAACAACTGGGCGTGCCAAATGCATCTCAGCAACCAAAACAAGTGCCTTATTGTTAATGAATTACACACCACACGTACAGGAAACGGCAACATAAATTAAAAGTGAAAGCAACTCTCGATCTGTGATTTCACCATGATAATGAAGAGAAAATGTGGATACGTACCACAGTCAATGTACTTCACAGGCTCGGCACAAGTGACAGCGAAGAATGAGAAACAGATAAACAAAGCACGAAATTCCATTGCTTATGCACACGCTGAAAGAAATATTACATTCACTTTGTGAAACACTGTTTCAGGCATACGGAACAGCAGAAAACAAAACGCACTATCACCTGACCAAGCGAGTCTCAGCAGATAACCCAGTCACATGATCAATGACTAACTTCACTTTTCCCATCTTCGTTCCATATGAGTATTACAAAACACGCACCATTAGAAAATGTCAAAATGTAAAAACCCAACAACAAGTAACCTAAAACTACTACTAATGACCCCTTAAACGCACATTAACACTTTTAAAGCTATTTGTTAGTACTAACTTGCCAATCCTGAGACCTCGACTCCACTCCACTCGTACTACTACTGTACGCTGTACTGTTTCCTTGTCAGGAGCTCACGCTGGCGAGCATTTACATCATTGGGCCCTCCGTCGCCCAGCAAACGAGCCAATCATGTAATAGCATTTAGACTTCCTGTGTCCTCGCAAACATCGCTTTCATGACGTCAAACTTTAGCGACAGGAGAGCGAGCCAATCGCGTTTCTCTTATGTCCAAAACAGGCTTAGAAGGTTATGGAGGATGTCATTAATCTGGGGAACTATGTTCAATGTAGTAAGAGTTACAGCCCGGAATCTTGGAAGGTAAATAAATCAGGCTTTATAAAGAGTGGATGAATAACGTAGCTGAGTGGAAGACACTCCGTATCAATCCAATAAACTTAATTTTGTTGTTGCTGTGAAGGAAAATGATGAGCCAAGCCAAGATGCTATCGGCTCATTTGGAATTCATGTTAGTTATTCGTTAATTCGTTATCATGTATTTAAGTGTTTGGGACAATTAAGAGGAAATGCATGCAGAACCCTCACCAGATCGATGGTTAGCGAATTTCAAGCTTTTTCTATAACTTGCTTAAGTTAAACACACAAGAGACGAGTAAAGTAACATGTTATTGGCTCCGTCGGAGTGCAGGCTAATTCTGTAAATCCCATCTTCGAATTTATTTCGTAAAAGGATATTTGCAACAATTCGAGCAATCTTGGGAGTATATTCATATTTTGTTATGTGCAGGATGAAATGAGTTAGCTGTTTTACAGATGTAGCAAAAAGAACTGAATCTGTCGCATGTTTTAATCTCTGTATTTTGTTTTCATTTCGCCAGGACGTCTTCTCGGACGCTTCACGGTGCTAGGCATCCAGTCCTCTTCCGAGCACCACCGATTAACCTGTATATGGTTTCTGCTGGGAACCGCCGCTGGAACAGCTCTTCAACAGAGAAGCCGAGCGACCCCAAGCAGGCTGAATATAAAGTCTTCCTCAGTGAATCGTGTGTGAAGGTGGAGGAAATCATTTAGGCTAAAAGACACTGAATTTCTGTGTTTTATTTAAAAGTAATTGCAATATTCACTGGTTTTATTTTTAAATTCTAATGATCTTTTCAAATTTGATTGTTTTTTTCTTAATTTTGTAAGCTCCAGTGGCCCGAATCCTATTAAATAAACAGGTTTATCCTTTGTTAATAACCATCAGACTCTGGTCGATTTGCAGATTAACAAAATGTGACGAATTTGAAATATAAATACTCATACTGATCCTCGTGTTTCAGAGACTGCAAGAAATCATGGACAAGGGGGAGTACCTGAGAATTCGGGTAGAGGGGGGAGGGTGCTCTGGCTTCCAGTACAGGTTCTCCATTGACAGCACGAGGAATGAAGAGGACAGGTACATTTGTCATCTCTTCCTTCCTGTTTGATCACCATACCTCTCACCATGAACACATTTCCGGTGATTTACTATGAATTCCAGTGAATGGCGAGACAGTAATTCAGCACACATCATTGTTGCTCACTCCCACCCCTCATTCTCCCTTCTTCCCCTCTGTAGGCTGTTTGAGCAGGGTGGTGTGGGCATCATAGTGGATGAGCAGAGTCTGGAGTTTGTTAAGGGCTCCATGGTGGACTTTAGCGAGGAGCTGATACGCTCCTCCTTCCAGGTTCTCCGCAACCCACAGGCAGAGCATGGCTGTTCCTGTGGGAGCTCATTCTCAGTTAAACTGTGAGGACTTTGCCAGCAGAAGATTAGTAGAGATCCCCGACGTGTGGCTTTTGATAGAACAATATGTAAAAAGGCCTATTATGTAATAGTATAAATACTTACAGAGCCAATATACTGCTTCAGTTGCACTAAATATTATGATTAAAATCATTTGCTGCCCAAGAACTCAACTAATGTTGTAATCAGTAGAGGGCCATTGTGTCCCAAAGAACTGGCTTTTTTGCCAGTAGATTTAAATGGAGGAGCTGTCAGCGCTGTTACCTCCAGCGCAGGTATCCATTTTAGTATAATAATGCAAAAGCAAAGATGGGAAGTTGAGCAGACATTTAACTTGAATCTATTTTGAGTAGATTGTTTTTAGTTAAACATATAAATGCACTGTATTTGAAAGTTTTGGAATTTGTGTGTTTTTTTACTGGCAGTATCTTCACGTTATGACAGAAAGGGGACATAATTTCATTAGTTATGTTTGGAAATTGTTTGAAATTAGGATAGATCAGTGTTAAATATTCCGAATTTACATGTACTGCTTGTCCGTATGTAAATATGTTGTATTTTTTTTCTGAAAGTGAAATAAATATTTAAAGAAAACCTGTGGTGTATTTCTCCAAAGACATTTTCTTCAGCCTTTTTCTGGCTTTTCATAGCTTCCATAATCGTGTCATAATCCTTTTTCAAGTCATTGCACTGTTTTTGCATTATTGAATTTATAGCATGATCCCTGAGTTGCATGTAAGGAATTTCAGCCTTGCACATTTAATCTAATCACCTGTCAAGTAATGGTAAAGCAGGGCTACCCATTATCATACTATAGCAAGCATTTTTACTGGGAAAAGCCTTTTTCACCCTGAAAAACAGATAAGGAGTTACCAATAGATTTTGAAGGTTAAAGTACTGCAGAAAAACCCTGGCCCCATGTCCCCAGTGAAAAACAATCAAAAAGAGAGTAGTTTAAAAGTAATTTAATACCCTCCATTTTGCAATTAGTGGCCACCATTAATCTGTGACGTTAATGGAGAATTAAGGGCAGTAACAGCAAGCTGCACTGGAATGTGGGAAATTGTGGCAGTGACTCGCATACCAAAAGTAATATAAATGATCAAAACCGCTCCTTGTTTAACGATCTGCATGAGTATGTGAGGTACACGAAGCATCTAATTTCTAATTAATGCGAGTATGCAGGTTATTCTCAATGACATTTAGAGGGAGGAAGTATTCTGTGAGCTAAGACCAAAGCATGGAGATAGTGGTGTGAGGTGAAGTCATCAGGCTGGATGGAGCCAGAACTGTAGCCCTGCTCTAGAATAGATTAGAGCTAATTCCCAGGATTGTTCTGTGTTGAACTTTTCATTTTTCATGCAGGCTGAATGCGTCCAGTATACAACAGCAGCGGTGCCACCATGCCTCAGGACACCAGCGCATCTCAGGTTTCCCCATCCGCTTAAATGGCTGCGATGGCTGACCTGTCATCAGGCAGGCAGAAGCATCAGTGGTGTTGCCATAACGCTATGTACGACATTTCTGTAATAAACCACCACGGCACACATGAATGTTTTATGAAGGCACAATTTTTTGGTCTCATTCTTAATTCAAATGGCCGCATGAAATATTCAAATGACTACATTAAAAAAAATCTTAAACACGACACCTCGTCCCCTCAATAAAAATGCATGAAAGTATTAGTTGATTAGTCTTTTAAAATATTTTTAATTAAATTTGAATTTAGGAAACATTTCACAAAAAAATACAAAAGAATGTTACAAATGATATTTACATTGATATCAGGAAAATTTATATATGCACTAAACACATTTCAGCATATATACAAAATAAATGTATAGTAAGAAAGAAAATATTTTTGCACTTTTTTGATTGATGTGTCTGTTCCCCAAAACATTCTTATTGAACTGAGCTGTGATTGAGAAATAAACAATTTGGTAAAAAAAAAATGGCTACAGTACAACACATTATTTCAAAATGAAGATATGACCTTAGAAAAATCTCTTTTAGCAGCACACATAAAATAATGATCTGAAGAAAAGCAACAGTGCATTGAAAATGCCCTCCATTTTTTCCATTTACTTTGACTTTTCCAGGGCTTTTGGTTTGAGAAGGATTGTCTGTCGTTAAGCCATGCAGGCCCACATACACGCGCGCCATCTCCGCACACACCGGCGAGGGTTAACTGCTGCATGTCAGTTCTGCAGGATCACACGTCTTCATGGCGTTTCAGCTTCCACCGGCAAACGCATGTCCACGCCAACAAACCGTCGGTGGCGCCACAGTGACCGGGTCGCTTATACTAGTGCATAGTTTGCTTTGGCATGCTGACATCCAGAAGAGAACTCGGATGGTACATTCAGGAAGAAGGCCACGGGAGATTTGATTTGAACGACAGCAAAAAAATAAAAAATAAAAGGAAAAAACCCATCTGAACTCTCAAAGTTAACAAAACATACTGAAGGTAAACCTCAAGCCAAATATCCACACCAGCTACAGCTGTACACACAACAGGGAGAGTTTAAGGCTAATTATGTTTTCTATGCATATCATTAAAAATGGCATTTTCTTCATTATTTATACAGACATGGACCATCTGGCACATTTGTGCCTCTAAAAACCCACACTCAAAAACAGGAGTATACGAAACAGTGGGAAGAGCGGAAAAGTTGCTGACGGAATCTCTGTGGTGCATCCATGTGTTTTGCGGTCTTTCCTGTGCGCACTATACTATGGATTACCCAGAAGTGAGGTCGTTTTGGACGGTACATTCGGGGGCGGTGTGACGAACAGCATACTGCGTGCTGACTTGCTCCAGCCCCCTCTGATCTGCTAGCTGCCTGGTTTGCTGTCTCTAACATGCAGGCGTCTCTTCTTGGGTTCTTTGCATTCCTTAGCCATGCTGGATTTTCCATGCGGCCCCCAAAAATATGGTGGCAGTGCCCCCAGGGTGCCCCCTAGTGGGGGGTATGAACACACTTCCAGACAAACAGGCTACGAAAGAGACAGATGGGATAAGAGATATTGCCATGCTTAATGTAATGCCACAACAATGCTTATGTCACCTCCAGTTTAATTATGTCACACCCAAGGACAGAGGGGATGTATGCAAATGCTAACATTCAGATTCATTTCTGAATGCTTTATGTGGTTGGACTAGAGCCCAGAGTTACCATCTGTGACCCCCATTTGTGCTGCTGACCGGCAAGAGGCTGTGGAGAGCTGTGACGGTGGCAGAGCAATGGGCTTACCTTCTGTCATCGCCGCCTGCGCTGATCACGTAGTGGTCTCCGCTCGTAAAGCGGACGTTTGTCAGGTGGGCAGAGTGGCCCAGAAACCGCTTGTGTTTGGCCTGCAGAGACAAAAGCCGGTTTGCTCATAGAACTGAACCCAGTAATACCTGTCAGGATGGAAAGGAGCAGAATATGCAATTTTATAGGAGGGGGGTGTCTGTGCCAGATTTCATCAGCTAACAGTAGAGAAAGGCATGCAATGATTATGCTGGAAACAATCTGGTTACAGTACAAGTGACTGGGTTAAAAGGATAGTTCAAATGTTTAAATACTGACATTCATACAAATGTTATTTTTATTCTTTTTGTTATTTTATTTTATTAAAAAACAAAAACTGCATATAAAATATTTGTAAACTGGAAGTCATGCTAAAATTGCTATATAGAAAACACAATGATCATTAGGTAGTAGGTAGGAGCAGGCAACAGAAAATGTTGACTTATTATAAATAAATGCGTGTTTATTGTAGGATTGTATTTAGTTACTAAATAATCTATTGTTATATAATCCATGATTCGTATCAAACTCAGACATACTATGAGTAGCAGCAGGCATCATCTGATTATACTAAGTAGAAATATTCATGAAACATTGTGTTGCACTGCAGTACAATAACGTGCACAATTCACACAGAAACACAAGCAGCATATCGTAAACGCGGATTATACTTACAAACTTTTCTGGACATGGAAAGTCAAACAGCTTTACCATTCCAAAGTCATCGCCCGTGACGATGTTCAGGCCAGAGTGGGACACGCAGGCACAGGTTACGTCCGCTTTATCGGTATTGCGGGACCAGATTCCCAGCACCTCGTCCCCTAGGACACTGGGCAAACAGCAAGAGGCCGCTCATCGCTACAGACACTTGAGGCTCACACCGACTGCAGCTCTCTGCTCCTGAGATACAGGCCAGGGCTCCTCTGCAGAAGGCCAGCTGGGCAAATACTCATCTCACGAGTTCAAGCAGTAAGTAGACTCCATTACATTGTATTTATAAAGAATAACCTCAATTAGAGGTGAAATGTATATACATCTTCCCCCAGTTTGCGATCACATTAGTCAGGCATTAGTTTGTAGAGTGTCTGACACTCAGGGCTCTGGGCTCACTGAGCTCCTGTGATAAATAAGACACACAGCTGGATGGATGGATGGATGGATGGATGGATGGAGGGGTGTTTGACACGCTTGTGGCTCCTTGTAAGCCTGCTTACCTAGTCCACGTGGCCCAGGTGATCCTGTCAATGACTGTCTGCTCAGTGACCTGCTTTCCTGAAGGCACCTCATATACCAGCCGTTTGTAAGTACCAGTGGACAACTGCAGGGAGGCAATGCGGCTTACAGTCTGGGGGCTTCACACAAGGCGGACGGCACACGGCTACAAGGGGATCTTCTCATTGTGATTATATTACGGACTCAAAAGTTGCTGGATTAGGGTGGTGCGATTACATTGCTGCCCATTGTTCAAGGTACAGGGGCTACAGTTGTCTTTGAAAGGTGCTACGCTCCCTGTCTGCTGTCTTGCCTTATCTTACCCCTACAGTTCCTCAGTTGTGTGGCTCCTCACCTGAATGTAGCAGTTGTCCGCTGAGAAGTCCATGTGTAAGATGAAGCTGGGAATGTCCCTGCAGCTGGTGATGCGGTTGAGAGCTGGGCCGAGCGTCAGGTCGTAAAAGTCCACCGCATTCTCATTGGAGCCCACGGCTAGGTATCGTGAGCTGGGGCTGAACCTATAGAGGGACAGGTGGACAATGTGGGCTCATGCAGACTGACACTTAGCATCAGTTACCACAGTGTCCCATCACATTATAGCGAAGAAAGAAAGTGCATCTTGTAACACCATGATTAGCATGCGTGTGACCTTTGACCCCTGCAGAATGCAATAACAAGGCACTAGAGGAGCTGGGGAGAGCGTTCCGACCTGATGTCCTGGATGGTGCACCGCCGGTCTCTCTTCTTGCCCCAGATCTTGAGCGAGGCGACCAGCAGGATGATAAACTCGCCGTTCTTCATGCCGATGGCCACCATGTCCCCCTCAGGGCTGTAGCAGACGGTGCAGGCTGGGTGGCCCAGGTTCACCTTGTTCAGCATCTTCTGCTTCCGCAAAAGGACATGAAAACACAATGAGGTGTCCTGCACACGCTGTGGCACTCCTGGGGCAGCCTTGCCTCTCAGGTGATTAATAAAACACTCTATTATATGCTGCGTGTGAGGAGGGAGCAGGCAGCTCCCAGCCCACACAAATAAATGAATGAATTTCTCCATTAACTGAAACCATGTCATTGACAGGGCTATACTGGTATTTAATCAAGCAAAAATGTGCCTGTTTATAGTTCATCTTCAAGGCATGGAAAGTAACACCCCTCTGGGGGCATCTGCTGTGCTAAAGTAGCTGTTATCTAGAGCTGAGGTTTCCCAGGTCTTTACTCTCATTCTGACATTATGACTCTGTCAGTACATTTGCAGATTCCTTGTTTTATATGATGGGCTGCATGTTGAATGAGTTTCTCACAGGTCAAGCTTCACACGAATCAGCAAGTGAATCCAGTGCTGATTCACAATGGTTCAGTCTGGGACAGCAGCTTCTGCTGAAACCCCCGCACTGATTAGAGCAGGGACCTTTTCAGCGATGTCCCAGAGGCGCACGGTGCCATCCTCGGCGGCGGAGAGGAAGACGTCGCGGGTGGGGTGTGTTCCCAAGCCCCAGATGGGCCCGTCCATGTGGCCGTTCACCAGGATGTTGCAGGCGGCATTCTTCTCCCCGACTTCGATAATCTCGGCATTGCGAGTTCCCACCAGGATCTTCCCCTGCAGCCATAAAAGCTGTGTCAGCCACATTACTCATCCTCATGCCCAAACAAATCATCTGAATCCGCACACAAAATGCTGAAGGAATTTTGCAATCAATTCTGCACGCACCCTTTGTGGTCCTGGCCTAGGACCAGCAAACCTCAGCAAAAAGAACCGTGCTATTCTTCTCCAGTAATATTTGTGACAGTCCAGACTGATTCAGTGGAGGTAAGCAAGTTTCCACATAAGCCAATCAAAGAGCTGTGATGCTGATTGGCTGGAGTGAGGCCCAGCTGAAGCCCAGGTTGCTGTCTAGGGGAGGTGAAGCCTAAGGTAGCTGAGGCCCAGGACAGCACATGCTCACCTTCCCCCTGCACACAGAGCGCACACAGTCGATGATCTGGCCCGTCTCCAGGCGGAAGGCCCGGCAGCGCTTCAGCTCCTGGTCCCACAGCTTCAGAGCGCCCCCCTCCTTTGACCTGGAGGCACCACACACACACACACACACACACACACACACACATTGGCCCCAGTCCCATTGCCCTTGCTCCGCACCTCAACAACAGAGGAGGGCCTGTAAGAGGATCTACACCATGCATTCAAACCACAATGAATGTTGCTACATATCCTGTTCTTATGTTCTTAGCAATCTAGAGAAAATGAGGATTATATTTGGTCTGTCAGTTTAAAGGCTGTAAGATTTCGGTAACTGGAGTTAAAGCTGGAATTGATTGTGACTTTCGGGCAGTAAGGGGTTGCGTACTCGGGGGTGTGTACTCACGGCCTCTCCTTGCCGCCCGTGACGATGAGCCCGTCCCGCAGCGTGGTATACATGGTGAACACGGGGCCTGTGTGGGCCTTGGCCACGATTCGCACTAGAATGTGTTCCCTCCACACACACACATCCCCACTTATGGTACCTGTAAATGTCAAGTTATTCTGAAAAGAAAACAAACCTGCACTAATCTAGTGACCTAAGAAAGAGCAGGAGGACAATGCAGAACGAACAGCTTGTGGGAGGTGGGGGGGAGGGTGGTGGGGATGTCACCCGGCAGATCACGCTTCCCGGAGGAGACACAGCCTGCCTGTCGTGCCACTTTATTTGCTTTAAGGCATGATTAGATTGTGTGCAATTTGAAACTTGTTTCACGGCCTTATAGATGAAAGGTTTATGTTAATTAGCTTACCCTATTTCTGTTCAACCTAATTACATTTATAGTTGTGGAAGCATTGCTAAGTCACCATGAATGCTGCGTAATTCTGCAGTCACCTTGCATATTTAAAGGAAGGTTGAATTAAAAATCTAGGGATGATCCAAATGGTCACTCTACATTTAGTACTTAAAACTGGGGAGTGACATATACACTGAAATATATCAAATAAATAACACAAAGACACATCAGCTAAAGGCATTCTGCAGAGATACTGTCCTTCACACATTTTTATGCTGTGTTATTATTTACAGCTTGCAGTGCTCAGCTGAGCTGGAAATTTCCAGTTAACAGAGGCCAGGGAGGCTCCAGCATGTACAATGGTTAGCTTGTATCGTGAGGGTG
>JAODUD010000026.1:1830290-1866025 GCA_026784285.1 Stomatorhinus walkeri | reverse complement strand
CTTGTCTTATCCTGTATATTGTACTTGTCTTGTCCTGTATATTGTACTTGTGTTGTCCTGTATATTGTACTTGTCTTATCCTGTATATTGTACTTGTGTTGTCCTGTATATTGTACTTGTCTTGTCCTGTATATTGTACTTGTGTTGTCCTGTATATTGTACTTGTCTTGTCCTGTATATTGTACTTGTCTTATCCTCTATATTGTACTTGTCTTGTCCTGTATATTATACTTGTGTTGTCCTTTATATTGTACTTGTCTTGTCCTGTATATTGTACTTGTGTTGTCCTTTATATTGTACTTGTCTTGTCTTGCATTGTTTCTGTTCTTCTGTCCTCTCTTTCTGCACCTTGGCCCTGGATGAACAATGTTTCCTTTCACTGTATACTGTGTATATGGCTGACATGACAAATAAACCTACCTGCCTAATTAAAAGTTTGTAGGCTCTTGGTGTGGTGTCTTGCTTAAGGGACAGGCAGCCAGCATCCTTACACCCACTTGGGACGACCAGTCGGTATGACAGGAGCTTGTGACGGATGTGGCGCGGCGTGTGTCTGTGCGAGTGCCACTCACCCCCGTCGTCTTCGCTCTCCAGGTCAGACTCCTCGCTGTTGCCCAGCCACATCTCCCGATGGTTCTCGGGCTCGTAACTCCACACCATGAGGCTGGTGTCCCCTCCCCCGACGCTGACCAGCATCGCGTCGTCGTTCGTCCACCGCACGTTGGTCACGTGGGTGCTGTGAGCCACGTAGCGCTTGCATTTGGCGTACTTGCCCTGAGGAAGCAGTATGGCCAGAGATCACGGCTCACGGCACCATGGGGGCACAGTGTAGCCTGGGGCTCCCTGACTAGCTCTGCCAAAACATACTCAGCATGCATCACTATTTAAACAACATACAGCACTATGAGCTCACGCTGGATTTCACACCTTCAACAAAATGTATTCGCGAGTTAAGAATGAGGCACAATGTAAGGTAACACATACATTAAGTGCACCCTCATAATGCATTCAGTGTGCATTTACAGAACATTCATAGGTAGCTTGTAAATTTACCTTAACATCCTAACATACCTTAACAGCTTTGACATACAATAATAGCAAACATTACATGATTATAATGTTTGTTATTATTATACAATGGTTGTTATTAATGTATTTTAAAATTGTTAAGGCATGATAGGATGTTAAGGTATACGTACACGCTGCTGTAATACATACATTACAAATGCATTATGAAGGCGCACTGAACTGGCTATGAATGCATTATGAATGCATTATGAAGGCACACTGAACTGGCTATGAATGCATTATGAATGCATTATGAAGGTGTAGTTAATGTAAAATGTGACCCAATGAAATGTAGAGCCCAGACTTTGAGACTAATCCTGAATTCGTCCCCAGTGCTCTCTCCTGTGGGCTGACCCATAGTGGCGGTTCTGCTCTGAAAATCAGTCCCTCACCTTAACAGGATACCGAAACAGCTTCAGGTACCCCAGGTCATCCCCAGTTGCCAGGATCGTCCTTTCGTTGCTCAGGCAGGCAGTGGTAACATCGCTGACCTCCCTGACCACTGGCCAGATGCCTTCACAGGACGGCCCCAGCACGCAGGTCCACGTGCACCAATCTACCTTTTCCACCTGAGACAAGGAGAGACGCTAGAAACCATGGGAGCTTCTCTTCATTGGCCAGTCCCCCTTGCTGTGTGTGCGGCATACATTCGCTCCAATTTCGTCAGACCGCCCCCCCCCCCTTCCCATAACAAACACCAGAATTAGAATGATGAACACTTATAAAAAGTGGGACGTGTTAATGCCAGATCGCCCTTCCATCTCTGTCCCTGGGTCCTGGGGAGGGAAAGTAGGCCAGCAGTGTCCACGGCGCCTCCCAGCTCCCTGTCCTACCTCCGCCAGGGGAATCAGCTGCCTCTTGCCACGCGGAGCTTCAAAAAATAGCTGCTCCTTAGCCCCAGTGTTGACCTGCAGTAGCTTTCCTGGAGGAAGGAAGCACACAATGGCAGGCAGATTGACTGGCCAGCGAACCATGTTCAATCATAGGACATTAACTGACTTAATCACTCAAAAAATGAGCAATCATTTCTGCCTGGGTCATTAACTGGGCTCACAAACTCCTGTCCTGTCCTGTCACACCTTCAGGGTCAAGTCACTTCTGAAGTGGGGGGTGCATACCTCTCTGGTCCCAGTCCAGGTGGGTGATGTTGTTGAGGGATCCCTTGCAGACACCGACCCGTTTGCTGCTCATCACATTGTAAATATCCACAAAGCTGTCTGCCGAAGCCACCGCAAGGTATTTGCCAGTCCCTAGGAAAACAGACGGGCATGTTCCATCTCAGCAAGCACGGGGGGGGGGTGCAATCTGAACAGCAGCTTATGTCAGGATAAGAGTAAAAGCAAAGACCCGCCAGAAGACTTAGGTGTCTCTATCTGCACACTGCTTCTATACCCATTTTTAGCCACATGTCTTCCCCAGTGATGTCAGCCATAAATAAATGACCTAACATTATACTTTTGTGCCTCTTTTAGCATCTTGACTTCTTTAGCTCTCTGAGGGCTGCGGAAAGCTCAATGTACACTGACCATTTAAGCAGTCTGGCCTGTTTGTGCATACAGGTTTGTCCACACTATGGGGTGTCATGGCAAAGTCTCAGTACTGCTTGATAGTATGGGCCTTTATGTTAATGGGTCGATAACTTCTACCCAACATGGAAAACATTTAAGTTGGGTTAAATTTAATGTTTGTTCATTTCCCATCTCAGTTTATATTTAACCTCTTCCCCTACCAACTGACCCCTTTTCCCCACCCATCTCTGGACAATGATTTTTTATCTGGCCTGATTTCAGCAGAATTTGGTGTAATTTGGGTCATCTGAGGCAAAATCTATTGTCCATACAGTGGGTGGATGCCAAAAATGCAGTGGAGACTGTTGCCTGTTTTATTTCTAACAGAAGAAGGTTCCGGAGGGACCCTGAGCTGAGGTGGGACGGACCTGGGGAGAAGCGAAGGTCAGTGATGACGTCTTTGCGGTGGTGGAAGGACACCATATCCTCCAGAGTGTCGGAGTTGACGATGAGGAAGCTGCCGTCGTTGAGACCCACCGCCAGGGCTTTGCCATCTGGAGAGAAGGAGCAGCAGCGCCCCCCTGAAGAAGAGACCACATCGTTAGTCTGGGCACCAGGGCAAGCAATCCCTATTCCCAGTCCAATTCTGATTTTAATAATCTCATTATACCCATTTAGAGCCAAGACTACTGGTAATTTAACTACCTGCCTGCAACAAGACAGCAGCAGAACCAATGTGCATGAGACTTAATCAGGTTCAACAGACATAGCTGCTAAAGCAAACTGGCTAAATCAAACTGGCTAAATCAAAACAAAACTGACGCGAAAGGAGAAACTTTTTTTTGGCACCTGATGAGCAGATTTTATGCTGACTGTGTCACCCTCGCAAAGGTGTGGATGGGAAGAGTTCCTTTAACAAGGGCCTATTTACACCTGAGAGTAAGTGACTATAGATCACCCCACTGAGCGGAGCAGCACACAGATGTAGCCCGAATCCCAATTTACAGAAGTGATTCATTACCAGTATTTGCTTTATAAGCATTTAATAATGAAGTCGGGGGTAAAAGCATTCAACTGCACTCAGTCCAGCGAAGGGGGGTGATGACATCATACGGGGTGAGGGGGTCACAGAAGAATGCCAGGGGAATCACGTGACCCGCTTCCTGCGGGTGGCTACCTTTGCGGAGCTTGCGCACGGCGAGCATGCAGTGGCTGGGCGAGAGGTCCCAGATGCGCAGGGTCTTGTCGTCGCTGACGGTGGCACAGATAGGTAGGTGGGGGTGCGTAGCTAAACCCCAGACCTCTCCCTCCATGTGGCCCTGCAGACAGATGGGGGGAGGGGCAGTAGGAGAGCACAGAACCATGGGACGGGCTGCCTGGCATCCCCGCTGACAGCTCTCACACTTCTGCTCCTGAGCGTGCTCAGTCTTGCTTACACTGACTGAAATGAAGCGGGCTGCGAAAATGCGGAGCGAGAGATTAAACAGGGCAATCAGTCGCATCGGCCGGGGTGCTTGGCGGGTCAAGGGTACCTTGGGAAACGCTCTAGTTTCGGCACATGGGAGTTCAGGGAAGCTGCAGGGGAGGTTGCGGATTTCACACAGGCAACAGTGAATGCATTTAGTACATCACAAAAATAACTGCACCTTCTGACGGCACTGCCAGGTTCCAGCGACGCTTCCATAACGCTGCCGCAGAGAGCTGGCACGCCGGCCTGACCCGGCTCAGACCCTCCATCCATCCACACGCCCAGAATAGTCTGGCCCAACCTGAACCCCTTTCCCCAAATACTTCCATACCTCTTACATAAGGAGGAGTGTGTCGGCTGTGCTCATTATGGAGCAGCGGAAGAGGGCTCTTCCTCACCTGGACCAGCAGTGTGATCGGGCCGGTCTTGTCCACTTCCAGGATTTCACCGTTCTTCGTGCCCACGAGTATGTGGCCATGGCCAAGGGATATGGCACGTATGGAGGGGTTGTCCTCCAGAAGCAAGCCTGCAGAACAGACAGAACAAACGGCATGGCATTGACTCAGGTGTGACCTTCATTAAAGTCCAGAATATCCAGTTGGTTAAATTGCCATGACCTTAAGTACGACCTTATAACTTCCTTAATCGACTACAAAGAGAAATTGAATGGCGGTGCAGTGAACTGAGCTGTACACCTTTGGAGCCTGGAGCCAGTACTGCCCGCTTGATGGCGTAGGTTTTCAGGCATCTCTCAAAGGTCTCGTCCCACAGGGCCACTACGCCGTCCTTCCCTCCTGTCACAAAGCCCTGGGGATTGCACACGAGACAGTTTAAGAACTGATCCCAGGACAGCGGTCCAAAAGAAAAACACACACCAAGACGCTGTTGTATTAAACCACCCAGAATCATACAACAGCCCAAGTATATAGTATTCTCCAATTGGACAGTGTTTCACAATTCGATCCTTGGGTATGGGAGGTATTTTCTGCAAAAAATAAAATGAAAATGAAAAAAAGTAAATACAATCTCCACTTTGCCATTTAGTTTCCAAAGTCTGTGCACAAAAATCCTGCAAAAATTAAAATTAAAATGAAATAGCACAATTTGCATTTTAATTTTCTACTCACGTATGAGTCAAAAAATAAAATTAAAAACCCTTTTTGTCTTTTCATTTTCCAATTAGACTTTTCATTTCCTACTTTGCCTTTTCATTTTCAAGTTCACTACATGCAAATATATGTTAATCGGAACAGGGTGGTGGGCGGAGCTACGCATCACAGCTGCGCTTTCTCACTGCGTTTGCCGATTCCGTTGTCTTCGTGTTTCTTGGCCATGGTCAACCTTGTCGCCCAAAGGAATGGCAAAGTCACACACGGCTTAAGTTAGCTACTTAACTGCAGCTTCCAATTCATTTGGCTACTTATTCGTAGCATCTTATTTCGTGGCTTATGTTACTTTCAGCTTCCTCATTTTTGCAGGATTTTTACAATTTTAGATTTTATTCACATTTTATTTTTTGTTGAAAATACCTGCCATACTTGGGGACCCATAGACGGTCCACATTTTTGCTTTCTCCCAGCAACCCGTAGAAGCAAAAACGTGAACTGTTTGCACGTCCCCGAGGACCGAATTGGGAAACACAGTCCCACGAGATTACGAGTTACAACTATCTCTCTGTGATTGTTTGTGCTGATCAATACTGAAGGCAAGAGAATGAAAGCAAGAGATGAGCTCCACACCTTCTCCAGGGCATGCATGCTGAAGACGGGCCCATCGTGGGCCTTCACCGTCTTCATAAGGAGCAAGTCCCTCCAAATGCAGATGTCCCCTGTGCAGGTCCCCGAGAACACCATCTCCTCCGTCCAGCCATACACCGCACACATCATAGTCTCTGTCTTCCCCATATTCCCCTTCCGGCCAATAAGACCCCCACCTGTAGGGGGCGGTGTGCTGTAACATGTATCTACAGCATGGACTTCATCATCTTACCACACCTCACATCCTCTTGTTAGACAGCAGCCTACTTCACTGCATAATTCAATTCTATTAATCCACAACACCAGTCCAGAGGACAACGTCACTACTTTTGTATCCAACAGCTGTAAAATGCCAAATCTGTTATGTTGTCAGCCATCATCTATAAAGACTTGTCATCTCCGTCGCCTCCTCTGTTGTCTTCTGGATTTTTTAAGTTAGCTATTAACTGCTGTATAACAGTGAATGCCAGTCTATGATACTGCTTGCATTAAATCTTCATGAGAGCACATGGAGTAAAAGAAGAGTTAGGGTTAAGGCACTGGGAAGGCATGTACCTGCTTTGTGCCAGAACTTCATGTGTTTGATCCCGGCAGTGATGAGCTTGTCAGGCATGTAAGGGTTTATCTTGACAACAAAAATCTTATCTTTGCTCCCTCTGAGTATAAAAAGAGTTACATACATACATTTCAGTGAGACCGAGATAATGTCTATTGTTCAGGCCAGCTACATCTATGGCAGTGCCACCCCGGTGCCCTGAAAATGCCGCAGGATAACACCGGTAATTCATTGTCTAAGCAGAACCCCAGGGGGGATTGTTAGGGACACTCGGACGGCAGCCGACGAAGGGGGTCATCTGCCCACCTGCATAAAGGCAGACTGGGGAGCTGAGGCAGGCAGAGGATCCGATTTGCCTAAAGGGGTCATATCCTTCCAGCAGACCCAGCAGAGGACACCTGCTCCGCTGAGACTGCCGCCCTCGCCGCCCTACAGACCGGATGTGCCGTCCTTCCCCAGAGGAGCGCTCCACACCCCTTTTCCCATTTTATCTCGGTGCTGTCGGCTCCCCGCGCCCCAACCTTCCCCTTCCTGCGCCCCCAATGAAGCAGCCCCTTGGGTCTCACTCACTCTCTAGGCTCGTCTGCATCGCTTTGCCCGTGACATCAAAACGACACCCGAGGGTCAAGCTGTGGAGCTCAGGAAGCTGCACAAGGCTTTTCCTTGCAAGAAGACTGTAATCGTTGGGGCACAAGCACAGCACCGGGGGCTCCGTCTGTGCCTGAGATGCTCTGGGACCAGCTACAGGCAAAAACCACAATGCCAAATGCCTGACTCTACCGCTGCCAGGGTTGATTGAAGTCGCATAGCTGTTTTGGAGGCTTTAATGACTGAGGGGCACATGTCAGAGTTAAGGGCTCCGAACGTGGCATCACAGTGCCCGCAGGGCAGCCACTCAAATGCATTGCAGTTACACACAGAAATCCTCCCAGAGTATTAAAACTTGAATGGACGCTTCACGCAGATGTTTACTGCATTGTTATGGTCTGTGGTAGAGGTGTGCCAGAACACAGTCACGGTGCCATTATAAAGTCCTGAAGTTGAGCCAGAAAGAGGGGGATGAGGAGCAGTAGATAATCGTTTAATTTTGGTATGGCAGGGCCAAGTACAGGTTATTCTAAAAAGAACGGCTCTGTGAATCAGAAATGAGCTACTTTTTCACGCCTGTGTTAATCACTGTCTCTCTGCAAATTCGTTTTTTTCTACATCATGTATTAATGATCATTTTAAGGTGAATTGTTCAGCGCTTCCGCGGGGGCACTCTTCCTCACAGGCGACCATCTGTATTGTACGAGCAAGCCGCCGTAGTCGCATATCTATTATTCAAGAAGAAAACACATACCCTTAAAATCTGTGTCAAGGGTGGGAGATATTAGCAGGAAGGCTACATGGGCCTCCCAAAGCGATCCCCCTTAAATGGCGTGCATGGGCACTTGTGACCGGATGTTCTGCATAAGGGAGGGCTGGCCGCAGGGTCTCCACGTGACACACGTTACAGAGAAGTTAGCATTTCAGAAGGGTCGTTGCTAGCCAGAGATGCCATTTGCATGGCTGCCATCTACACTCCTAGATGCATTCGAAGCTTTACACGCATTCAGGTTTAACAAAGAAGTGACGTCTGTATTCACCGGATGGCTGAGAGCTTCTCTCCCTTCCTCCAGTCCCACAGGACAATAGTGTGATTGTCATCCAGGCCAACCGATGCCAGGCGCTTGCCATCGACTGTCAGAGGAAAAGGGGATGTTGAACCAGGCCTTGGTGTTCTAATGCAGTGTTTCTCAACCTGGTCCTCTGGGACCCCCAGACGGTCCACATTTTTGCTCCCTCCCAGCTCTCAGGAGGAACCAAAAACGTGGACTGCCTGGGCATCTCCGAGGACCAGTTTGAGTAACACTGTTCAGATGTACATCTCCAAGCATAAATGTGTTGGCATCTACTGCTGGAACAAACAAGTACAATCGGCCCTATGCTGTACGACTTCCTGTAGCAGGTATTTAACACTGAGGCTCTTCTTTGTTTTCAGAACACAGAGGTGTGAGGCAATTAAAGAAAAGTAACAGCAGCTATGGGTATAAAGGTGGCTGGGATCGTGGGCTTACCTGAAAAGTCTAATGTACACACTCCATGTTGGTGGCATCCTTTCAACACAGACATGGGCTTCAGAATCTCTGTGTCCCAAACATGTATCGAAGGATCACGCCCAATCTGTTCAAACAGGACAAGCTTCCAAAGCAAGCTCTCTCATGTGCATCACACGGTGACCGGCCACTTCCACAGAGACAAAATTCAGAATCCCAGCTACGCCCGTGCCCTACCTGGCCTGTCGCGACATAATCCTTCAGGGGGTGGATAGCCAGGCAGAGGATGTCGTCGTCATGACCCAGGTAGAACCGCTGAGTGTTCTGCTGCCGGTTATACACCACCCCTACTGCTGCCACGTGGTATACAATCTCCCCCGTCTGCGTGTAGAACAGGTTGCTCCTGCAGTCGTAGCCCCTGTAGCTGGCGTACCCAGTGACAGAGCCATTGTGTGAACAACAGCCAGGTGCACTGACCTCCCCATATGTGGCCAATCAGTGGTGACCTAATGTCATTACACTTCACCTCCTCATTCATTCATTGCATCACACCAGCCTGGTCCTACTAAGGTTCTGTTGTGGATACAAAGGAGAGCCAAATAAACTAAATTATGTAATTAGGGACTCTCTATAGCCCTATTTCAAACCCTAATTCCAGTATTTTGCTGTATTTTTGTATATACAAAGACATGTAGACATGAACACAATGTAAGTTCACTTTTTGCAAGGTGCTCCGCTGACCCTCTTACCCGTGCACGAAGTGGAGCTTCACGCCGCTTACGGGAGGCCTCTCTCGCTTCTTTGTCGCAACCAGCCTGTGTTTCACTTTGTACTGCTCTTTGAGCTGAGGTAGATCTTCTTTGTAAACCTGGACCAGAAAGAGAACCCACTGGTGTAAAGGCTGTCGAAGAGCATGGTTGTCTTGTCTGGAGGTACAGCATAATTTGACACAATCATAGACGGTGAAAACACAGCGTTTATGTTTCCGGTCATTCAGTCTTAAAGTTATTTCCTACAACTGCATTTGGTTTTCGGTGCTTTATCCACTCTAGATGAGCAGCCTTTGTCTCCCTGTGGTTTCAACACTTGTGGGCAGAACATCTCTATCCTTCTGTTCTCCTGTTCATGCATGATAAAGCTATTAATACGGCTGACAGCCTGGCGTGGGAGGGTGAGAGCCTCTTTGAATACCAGGAATCAGTCCTGTACCATTCACAACGACAATTCTTGGCAGTTTTAATTTAGTGTTGCAGGCCATCATTTCCTGGAGACCGGACCCTCTATGCTTCTTGCACTCTCATTGTTGGCTCCGTTTCAAAGGATGAGTTTCCTACTAAAGGTCGTAGGGGAGGAGCAATGGTGAAAATGAGTCATACTTGGTATAGCGCTTTTTTCCAATATCAGATTTACTCTCTTTATCTCTCAAGCATGCAAAAATCAATGCAGGGGTCATTTTGCTATCGGACTTCCGTGTTTAGGAGAAATTCCTGTATAAAGGACACTGTAACACAAACCTGCCGTCGGTAAGTGAGCTGAGTCTCCTGTTCAATCTCAGAGTCCATCTCGGGTACGTCTGACTGGTCAGAATCGGACTCCTCGCTGTGGGAGTCAATCAGAGTTTCTGCAAGCAGAGTGTGTGACATGGTGAATAACAAAACAGAGCCCCACCCATTAATTGGGTCATAACTCAATCTTAAAAACACACTCGATGGACAGAACAGAGACTTCCAGCTGGGTGACTCATGCTTTCTCTTCCCATTAGCTCACAAACTGGGGCATGGGAGACTTTCTCAGGCCGTTTGGCATTCCTGATTCATCAAGCCACCCATCAGTCTCTAATGGTTAAACTCTGCTTGCTTCCGCAGTGTCATTACTCAAACTGACATGGGTAAGTGCTGATTTAGAGGGAACCCAAAGCCATAAGGTAGACATGAAACATGGCCCAGCATTAGAAAAATTAAATGCATGTCCATCACTAATGCACCAAAAGATCAGAGATTGGGACCTACCTTGTGGTGCTATATGAAGGCCCTCTTTTGAAGGTTTTCTGTCACTGACAAACTTCCACTGGAACACAGAGTGATCAGCTCCACCAATAGTAATCACCCACTGGTAGTCATGTGACCACCTGATATTGGTTATATGGGCAGAATGACCTAAATATTTTTTAAACTTTGCTCCTAGAACAGAAAAAAGAACCATTTGATTCCATATCATTGACATTTTTAAATGACAAATTAATATCGAAATTAGGGTTAAATTATAAAGGATGATTTATGCCAGAAATACTCACCTCTCCGTATACAGGGGAAACGTAGAAGTTTCACTATTCCGTAGTCATCAGCTGTTGCTATTACTTGGCTGTTGAAGTTGGTATCCACTGAGTTGATGTCGTTGATTTCAGAATACTTGGGCCATATGCCATTCACCTCAGTGCCCAGGACGGATGTCCACGTCGCCCACTGGACCAGCTTCATCTCCTCTTTGTTGGTGACCTCCTTGCCAACTGTGGAGATGTGGGAGGGGGGGTTGGTAGGAGGGTTGTTGAATGTGAATATGCTGGGGACAAAAGTACAATTACAGCAAGACCACAAAGTCAGTGGTTGCACACGATACATGACTGACAAAATCTTGCAGGAGAGTAGTGGAGGAAGGGATCTGTCTGTAGCACTGCAGGTTAACAACCGGCAAAACCGTCGCAGATAAAAGTGTAACAGCGATACCGTCTCAGTGTTTCTGAGTCCAGTGCTCTAATCAATGGTGCTAATAGTTAACTGTGGATTCTGGTGGTTTTCCACTTCCTTGTGAATTATTTTTAAATGTGCATTTGCTCTGTAGTTTTCTCTCCTTGTCTAGAAAACACGCTCTGCACAGACTGAGGTCTGTGGTGCCCAGATGCACACCAGAGCCTGTGGAGCTGGAGCTGTTGTTTTTACACACACACCCTGTCTGAGCTGAACTGCCATGTGTGGGTGGAGACACAGCTACCTGCTAGACCCCTGTCAGCTCCGTCACAACAAGAATAATAACCTTTTATTAATAGTTACCCCCCCTACTGCCAATTTCACCCTAATTTTGCGGCTGTGAATGCTGTTGTATACCTGGCTGCCTGTGGCGCCCCCTAACCCTTTACCACCCCCCCAGCCCAGTTCCTGCCAGGAAACATTGGAAAGCAGCATGTACTTGCATCACCGATTCCCATTTGTGCTATTTTAGGCTCGGCGGGTCAGACGGTGCCAGCGGGAACAGCGGCACTTCCCTTGCTGTGAGCGACTGGTAACCCGTGGGCCCATGACGACTCTCAGAAGTGTCTGATGCAGAACTAAGCTTCCCAGCAGCCCCCTCTTCCGGGCTGGTAGAATAAACAGCCTAACTGCGTGCTCGTCTCCTGCACAAAGATCTGAGCCCCAAACTGACAGCATAACCATTTAACATTAGGGGTGTTAAGTGTCAGGAAAGATCACCTGTTAAGTATACAGTCTGATTTTCATTTTCACAGCCTGTTTTACATGCTCACATTGCATTAAACACACAATAACGTGATCATTAAGCAAACATCATTCATAACACTTTACTTAAGGCCATGCTTTTAAACAATCTATAAACACATTCATAATAAATAATGCATAAAGCATTATAAACATGCTTATAAATATTCATCGAAAGGCATAACACACTATAGCCATAGGTATTATGCATCATGAATGCTTCATAAAGCTTTCATTTATAATGCACTATAGCGCTATACATACCTTTATAAAGGATTATAATGGTTAGCATAAGCATTAAGGATGCTTTGATAATGCATTATAAAGGTATTTATAGTGCATTATAGAAGAGAGCTTTATAGAGTAGTCATTAAGCATTATAAACATGGCAATAATGTGTTATGCCTGTTTATACATATTTAAAGGCATGTTTGTGATGCATTATGAATGTGTTTATAAATTACTAAAAACATGGCCTTAAGTAAATTGTTGCTGCAAACATTCATCAGCTGTCACCTTGATTTACCAAAAGGAGTGACGCTAAGCACCATGATATGAAAGCGGAGGCCACTTAGGCTAAGAAAGACGGCGCACACCTTCCTCCTTCAAGGACTTGATGGTGGCACTGAAGAGGCTAAGTTGGGGGTCCTCCTGGAATTCCTCAGCCCACTCTACCATGAGGGCCTTGAGTTTCTTAATGCACAGCGTCCATGTGGGGCATGGCGCTGAGGCCGCGGGGGGGGGCGTCCACACGTCATTCTTACCCGGCATCCTGTAGAAGAGCCGCTTGCCGGCACCGTCGTTGGTCTGTAGGAACTTGCTGTCGGTCGACCAGTCCATGTGCGTGATGAAACTCTCTGATCCAAGGCACTCGCCCACCTTCTTGTAGCGCTGCACTACTCCATAGACGTCCACCACGTTGTCGTTGGAGCCCACGGCCAGGTGGGCCCCGTCGGGAGAGTATTTCAGCTCATGGATGGCCTCCTTGCGGTCCTTGATGTGCACCACCTCCGTCATGTCCCTGAGAGGAGGAAAAGTGACCGTGCAGAAGTCAGCGGTGTGGACAACCTGTGCCCATGTCCCTCTCCATCAATATCCCAACTACTGCTGCGGCGCCATTAGAGTAATTAAGCACAGATTAGCTCTCATTCCTGGGGCTGCATAACAAAGGTATCACAGTCAGAGTTGATAACCTGTGATAGAAAGAAGCCTCGTGGTGTTCCGTTTAGTGACGGGAGAGAGTCACATGAACACCAACAGCCAATGAGTCCAGCTCATCTGACATGGCCATGAGTGAGCAGCCCGCCTGCTTCCCATTACCCACCTGACCCGCAGGACGGTGAAGGAGCCGTCCTTCATGCCCATCGCAAGGTGGATGCCGTCTGTGCTGATGGCCGCACAGCGGATGGGCTCATCCATGTTGCAGCGTGCTATCAGCGCGTGGTCGATGAGGCTCCATATCCTGCGGGCAGCAGAGGGGGAGGCTGCAGGATGGTGGGGATGGCTCCACTCACCACCCCTACGTCCCCTTGTAATCGAAGCCTTGACCTTGGCTCAACCTTGCAGCCGTGCCCGTCTCACCCACATCTCTTGAGACACGTCTGACCTTGAAAACCCACAGCAGCTGAATCCTCTGTCCTGCCACACTAATGCTTCTCCTGCTTTTAGCACCCAGCTTCCTACACCTACAGGGGGAAGCCACTTAAAAAAGCTAGGGCCCTGAGAACTCACAGAAGCTCTTTCAGGTCGTGCTCCAAAGCATTTTGGGAAGACTGGCTTCGATTCTGTGAGAAGCACATTGCATACAGGAAGCCACATGAAGATACAAAGTGGGCGTGTCTCAGAACCTGGAAGCTTGTAATTTCGGCCTCCAACCAGTGGTGTGCAGAGCCCTTCCTGTGTTGGGCCTCGCTGTGGTGATGCCCAAGGGGAGGTGGGCATCTGAACCTACCTGACCGAACGGTCATCACTGCCGGTCATCGCCAGAGGCTTGGTGGGATGCACAGCCAGAGCCCACAGCTCGCCTTCGCAGTGGCCCTGCATGATGAGGAAGGGCTTGTTGCGATCGTGCACCACCACCTCGAAGATCTCGCTGTCCTGGGTGCCCACGATGATGTGGTCGCCCCGCCAACAGACACTGCGCACAGAGAGTCCTGCCAGCACAAATGCGCACGCAGTGAGCACGGGCGCAGGGAGCACAGGCACAGGTGTGGTGAGCACAAGGCCAATGAGCATAGGTGCGGTGAGCATAGGCACAGTGGACACTGGTGCGGTGAGCACGGGCACAGTGAGCACGAGGCCAATAAGCACGGGTGCAGTGAGCACGAGAACGGCTAGAACAGGCGCGGTGAGCAAGGGCACAGTGAGCACGAGGCCAATAAGCACGGGTGTAGTGAGCACGAGGCCAATAAGCAAGGGTGTAGTGAGCACGAGGCCAATAAGCACGGGTGTAGTGAGCACGAGGCCAATAAGCACGGGTGTAGTGAGCACGAGGTCAATAAGCACGGGTGTAGTGAGCACGAGGGCAATAAGCACGGGTATAGTGAGCATGAGGTCAATAAGCACGGGTGCAGTGAGCCAATAACCACAGACATGGTGAGAACTGACACAGTGAGCAAGAGCACAGTGAGCACGAGGCCAGATAAGGATGGGCACGGTGGGTATGGGCGCAGTGAGATAGGGCGCAGTGAGCACATGGGAGATGAGCACGGGTGCAGTGAGCACGAAGGTGTTGAGCATGGAGATGGTGAGCACAGGCATGGTGGTGCACAGTTGGGAATTGGCTTGGTGAGCACGTGCAAAGTGAGCATGGGTGCAGTGGGCATGGGTGGGGTTAGCAACCGGCGTGGTGAGCATGGGCGCGGTGAGATCAAGCATGGTGAGCACAGATGCGGGGAGCACGAACACAGTTGGCATGGGCGCAGTGAGCAGGGGCAGCATGGGCACAGCTGGCACAGATGTGGTAAGCACAAGCATGGTGAGTATGGGCACAGTTGGTATGGGCGCAGGGGCAGCACGGGTGCAGTTGGCATGGGAGTGGTGGGTAAAGGCATGCTGAGCCTGGATGCAGTGAGTATGGGTACACTTGGCATGGGCACAGTGAGCACAAGCACAGTTGGTACCGATGCGTTGAGGATGAACATAGTTGGCACAGGTGTGGTGAGCGAGGGAGCATTGAGCACGGGCGCCACTCTAAGGGCACGATTCAGAAACAGATTTTCACGACAAGAAGAAAATACCTAAACGTTGGTTTTAGGGGCACGATCTGAATCGGGAAGCGCGGAATGGGGGAATGCATGTGCGTATAAATTTACACATATAGAAACAAATCTGAAATGACATATCCATTCATTTTCCATAGCTCTAATCGATTGCACGTCAAATGGCATCTATACATATATATATATATACATAAAGGCTCTGGACTGACTTACGAACAAAAATCACTTATCAAGAAAACAGGGCACAGACTAATGGGGACAACGATCATTTCAGCAACCTCATCGCCGTTACCCACCTCGGCAATTTTCGCCTCTAGTTACTGTTGGGTAGACGTAGCCGTATCAAACAGAGTACACAGAGGGGGAGAGAAAGACAGACCGCTAATTAGTCACTCAGGCCCACCCGCAACCAGAGCTCGCGCTTATGATGGGACAAGAGCGGCCTGGGGAGGCGTGAGCGATACGGATTCCGGAACCAAGCGGTCGCTCATCCTGCCTGAGGTGACGTCACATCAGAGCAGCAAGCCTCAGCGTGCGTGCTGCAGGCTACATGCCTTAAAGGCGTATGATAGCCGCCCAGATGAGGGTGCCAACAGGAAGGCTGTGGGACTTATGAATATAATCAGCCCTTGGCAAAGTCTGCTTGCCGTTACACGTTTTTTTTTTCATTTCGCTCCGGGGAAGAAGCACAACTGTCCGACTGGCAGGCAAACAGAATATGTGCAGCTGGTTATGTAAGCAGACAGCAGAATATAGCTCAGTGTACATGCCTGCTAATCAGAATCTGCATTCAAAAAGCAAGAGGACAGATAGACCGGGACATTTCCAGTCACTAATAAGCAATTACGTAACCTACAAAAGCCAGATTTTAAATCAAAACAAATAATAGAAATAACTGAAGGAAATAATTATGGCTTACATTGGAAAACTGAATCCTTTGGAATTGGAAAAGGGCATGTTCATGTGAGGGGGGTAAATGCTAAGATCAGTAGCCCAGTGATGGCACAAGCTGAGTAGAACTGGGAGACTGCCTGTTACTCAGGGCTGAGGGAGGCAAGTTGGAGTAGTACATCACCTTTATAGCCTTGGTCTGTTTCCCTGAGATCAATCACCGTAATTGGCTTGAAGGTCAGGTCCCAGAGGCGGACGCAGCCGTCCCGGCCCCCTGTGGCAAAGCCCTCCTCACAGGCGTTCATGCTGAAGATGCCAGACTGCAGAAACAGGGCGGCACGTCAGACTGAGGAGACACGCCTTTGGAAAAGGCCAGTGAGGAGTGCGTGAGTTCACGCTGCTGGAAAACAAAGGTATCAGGAGAAAACTGCGAGGAAACACCAAGCAATGGGACATGCTTAACTGACAACTACGATTATGATTAGCCTATATACAAGCAAACAAGCAAGCAACCTAGTAAGTACAGCTGGGAGTGTGTTTGATGGCACTAGTTGGACAGCAAAAATGCTGCAAATTGGAAATGACTCTTGAACAAGGTCTGTTTTCCTAATTGCTCCTGTATTTATTAATATGCATAAGCAGGGAATATGCATACACAGTTTTATATAAATCACATTAACATAAACAGTAACAGAAATAGTGATTTTTGGCTCAATGAGTAAAGTGTTGCATTCTGGGAGTTGTAGTTCTTGAAAGGAACTGCCAATTGAAGCTATACAAAAGTGTGGAGGAATAAACACAATAGAATCAGGCGGCATATGCAGCTACCTTTCCTTCCCATACACAGCAGCACCCAGACAACCTTCATTTATAGGCAGTGAAAGCTGATCTGTTTTTCTGTCCTTTCCCTCCCCAGGTTTTTCAAGAATTTGTGGCACGCAGGCATGATTCTGCGCAAGTGTCCCACATGTGCACATTGCATAACTGCAGATAGCGGGCAAGCTCTGTGTGAGTAGGTGTCCATATGTGGCGTACAGCCTCTGTGGTGGTGCGGGGGAGCTGAGCGTGGAGGCGAGGCTACGCCTTCGGACGCTGCGTGGGGGTTGGCTGCGACATGCGGCAAACGCAGGCCGGCGTTAGAAGCATGGTGCGCTCCCCCCAACCCCGGAGAACAGGCTTGTTTGCGGCCCCCGCGAATCATGGAAAGGGAGAATCCGACAGGTGCCTGACAAGTAGGCCAACCGCCTGTATGAGTGTGAGTCACGCCGAGGGGCTGCTCCAACTGCGAAGGCTTCCTGTGTGTGTGAGCAGATCAGCGCTCGCACTGAAGTAATTCTGGAAGGTAAGCAGGCTGTTATAGTCTCCTTATCACCTTATCCAATGCAATGCGTGCATAATGATCAGTGTGCTGCAACCCTTCATCTGACAAGGCTCCCCATAATGAGTTATATAACATTATCTGCCAGTGTTTGCTTGTGTTTCTTAATTGCACCAGAAAAACTTATAACGGTGTTATGAAGTCCTTTGGGAAACACTTTGGACCAACCAGGTTGGGATGGGCATTGTGTAAAAATAAATCTATGTAAATGAGCTGAACTGAAAATAAGCCCTTGGGAGGCAGACTAATGAAGTAGTGACTGCGCATCTTGTATTTTGTGTCATGCGGTCTTTCTGCGGATTGGCTGGATGAATTCATTTTTTTTTGGCCAATGGCGGTAAACTGGAGCGAAGGCAGCCCACTCACCCCGTGTGCGCCCTGCACTGTCCGCGCCAGGTTGATGCCTTTCCAGACGTAGATGTCTCCATTCAGTGCACCCGAGTAGGTGATTTCGTCCCTTGCACAGGCCAGGCACAGGATTGTCTGCAGGTCACCAGTCTTGCCGAAAACCCCGCGTTTCGGGGTCAGAGCATTGCCACACAGGGTCCAAAACTAGAACATGGAAGGAAGAAGCCACTCGCTCTTGAGATGGTCTGTTAATGTGCCTGTAACCCTGCCCTGTGGGTTATTAAACACCCTGCAGAGAGGACGATGATCCAGCGCCAGGACTCTGCCGGCATCCAGCTAAATGCTGGAACATCTCAGCGACACAGGAATCTTCTCTTTTCATCAGTGACACATCGCCTCCATAAATTTAATGATTGTAATTTCCTTTTATAAATTCATAATTTATAAACAAATTGATTCCCCATTAATTCTTAACACGAAGCATGGGATTTCAACTAATATTACCGCATCACCAGGGACAGTTTCACAGTATACTGAAGAATGTCTAGCAGAGTGAAAAATTTGTCAGATTCTCCAGACTGCAACTCAAGTGTTAAGCAGCTTCAACGCAAGGAGCAAGAAGGCTGTTCTGCCTGGCCTCTCCCTTACTGATCCTCCCCCTGGAGCTGTGCCTCTATAAATCAATAGCGCAGCTTCCAGGGAGGAGCAGAGAGGGGAAGCATTGCAAAAAATCGTCTTGGCTCCTATATAAGCACTTTATAGGGTAGCCTGGATTCTGAGAACAGGTACTCTACACTTGGCCTGGATTCTGAGAGCAGGTCAGAAGTGTCTAACTCACGCAGGTATTCGGTGTTAGCTAATCGTGGCAGTGCATTGTGGTCCAATGATTGATCTTGACTTCCCCATTACAAAATAAAGGCAGATTTCTGTTTCAACAATCTAGTTTAGCCCATTATTAAGGAAGTTTTCAGAGTGAAAGACCCTCGCCATCACCAAGGCAACCAGTCTGTGCAACCAGACCAGAGGTGCAGGCCGGCTCATCCATATGCGACTGCCCTCCACGCGTGATGTCCCTCGGGGACAGCTGTCAGGATGCACCGGCACGTCCCGGGAGCCACGCAGAGGAGAGCAGCTCCTGCATGGCGATTAGCTCGTCGTGGAGGCTCATCAGTAACACGGCGGAGAGCGTGAGCTGGCGTGTTCGGGTGGGGAGACTCGCTGACGTGAAGGCCTTGCAGGGTGACAGAGATCAATCGTCCTGCTTGACAGCGCGTCACGACAGACGGGCCGGTGAACGATATGCGCACGTGTTTGTAATGACAAGCGGCGGCTGAAGGACAGCCAGCCGGGAGGGATCGATGCGATGCGAGGAGACGAGTCCTCCAAACACTGAGGGGATAGAAGTAATCTGAGAGGGGACCTGAATGGATAGGGCTGGGCTATAGAAAGGGAGAGAGCGAAGCTGTGAAAGGCGCAAAAGACCAGCGGCTCCACGGGGAGGCGGCGGCCTCCACAGCCCGCATCCATTAGAGCGGTAATGAAGGGTAAAAGCCCCCGTGAGACGGGCAGGCAGGTGCTCTATTCATCACCATCAAAAGAGGTCCTGCTGACTCCCATTTCCTCCAGAATTGTGTTTTCTCAGAAAGGGTTATTTGCAGCTGGACAGTCCGCTGTCACTGCTGCACATGGAGTAAGGGCACAACCGGCTTCCGCAAAATCAGTGTGGGCTGGATATAAGCATCCAGCTGAGGGCAACATAAAGTCAGAGCGCACTTTCAGTGACCCGGGTGTCTCAGCGCCTTGGGTTCCACCAGTGTATGGAGACATTAACAGGGTACCACAGTCTCCTCCCAAAAACAAGGCTTTTTTGAAAACATTTGAGCCAGTGAGTGCCTGAGCTGGAAGCTGTGGTTTGCTGTATAATGTCCTCTGTGAGTAACAACCTTTTCTCCTGTATCTTCTTCAAGGGTTTGTGGGGAGTGAAGACTGACCCGAATGAGACTGAGTGGAGGCAATCCATCAGTGGTCAAAGAGCCTAGTTACACTGAGGTCACGTTTTGACTCACAGGGTTTAATTCAGAAAAATATTATGTGGGGGTGCCTCTCTTTTAACAGGACCGTTTTGGGTCCACACCAACAATTTCTCCAACACTCAGATACAGTGCAGGAGGCAGAGTGGATGGGCTATCAGGTGATTGCAGTTCTCTCCCTAATCTACTGTGAGCACATTGGGAAACCAAGGCCATGGAAGCTAAACCATAGTTTCATTATCTCTCTAGAATAGTGGTCACCACCCCTGTTCCTGGAGGTCTACCACCCTGCAGAGCCTAGGTGCAGCCCCAATATAACACATCTGATACAGATAATCAGGCCCTTCAGGTCGCTCTCAGTATCAGAGACTAGTATTAACTTTAACATAGTTGGCTCCAGTACTTATCTATATCTGGTGTGTTAAATTATGGCTGCACTTAAGCTCTGCAGGGTGGTAGACCTCCAAAAGCAGGGGTGGTGACCACTGCCCTAGAACATGACGGCAGATTATTTGTTGTCTGATTGATGGGTTTGATGAGGTTGTTCTTTCTGATTTTTGGTGGAAGACCAGCAAAGGCACTGGGCCTCTGCATCCCCAAGGGGATTATGCTTGTTAATCTCCAGCAGGGCTCTGAGGCCAGGAGAGTAGACATCACATAGGTAGAGGGCCTTGAAATGCGAGCGAGGGAATGCATAGCCTGGGTGGCATGGGGGGGGGAGCCACAGGAGCCCCAGATCAGAGGGCAGGGGAGCATAGCCCGGGACAGGGGGCCAGTAAACACTGGCAGCTGGATGGCTGCCCCTCTTGGCTGGGCACCGGTGATGAAAAACGAATGTGGACACTAATCGGTTTCCCTTCGGTGTTTCAGCACGGTGTCCTGAGGTAAACCAGGGCTTCACCATCCAAGAAAACTCTGCATGTTTCCATGGGTGATATTATTTTGCCATTTTGTTAAGTTAGGGGTTATAACTTTATGAAAACACAGAATAGATCACAAGCGCCCTACAGGTTACGGTAAATGAAAGTACTTTTTCATTAGTGCCACTTCCTGCTGTGCTTTGTTGAATTATTGAAATAAACACGACCTGCATACAGCTTGCTCCATGCATCACTGAGGGTGGTGACCCTTGCTGTTAATGTTCACATACTCTCAGCTTGAAAAGGGCTCTGAAATAGGCTGGATAAATAGACTAGGAAAGATTTAAAATACTAGTGATAAGCTGTTCAGCTGAGCTGCAGTTGGCAGGGAGTTCTGACTGGCAGCTACTGGGTTGATAGTGAGGATGAGAATGGCACACACATCTGCCGGAGCCCTTTGAAATCTTATCAGCCTCTCGCAGCCTTGCATTAAGCACCCCTGAAAGATGGAAGGAATCTCTTCAAAGTCATTTGTGTATCCTCACCAATAAGAACTGGACTCAGCCATTAGAAATAAAGTTTCTTTCTCATGAGTCAACGACTGTGAGTGCCCACCTTTTGTTTGGCTTGAATTACCACCAGTGTCCATAAAGCAAATTAGAACAGCCTTTTTAACAGTGCCCATCATTCACAGGCCATAGCGCCCCTGCTCTGTCGCACTCATAATAGCAGGGCGGTGGGAAAAGGGACATTCCTCTTCATTCCATTCACCCAAACCCCTTCTTGCTGTTTTATACAAGTGAAATAGAGCACAGCTTTTCACTTTGTATTTAATCCTATCAAGAAGACTGTCTGTGTGTTTGCCTACATGACTGATTCAGCCTACTCTGCAGGGCACATCCCAGTGAGAAATATTTGTGCCCCCCCCCCTTCATTACTCTGCAATTTAAACTCAGTCTGAATGAAGACATGACCTGCGCTCCATTAAATCCAAGCCATGTGTCTTATTACAATCTAGGAGCTAATTGGCATTTTAGTCTTGTTACTGTCATGCTGTGATAAATTATAAACAGTTTGTACATCAAAGAATAGAAGTTACATACCTTAATATGTTTGACTCCACAGCTCACCAGTTTGTTTGTCTGGTACAGATCCCATGATATGTCAAATATCTGTTCGAAATATCACAAAACACAATAAAAATTTCAATCTCTTTTTCCCCCAAAAATATATCTCCTATATTATGAGGAATGTAGCATGGACCTCTGAAAGCTAAAAGGGATCAAAACATGGACCACCAGAAATCTTGGGTGAAAATGATGGGAAAATTATCATGTAAAACCTGTGCAAATGACCTTTAAACGTTGAGCAACAAAAAAGTGTGCGTGTGACATACAAATAATATAACGGTTTGGCCTTAAAGAAATTGCCAGTAGACCAAGTAATTTCTCACCTCATTAATTCATGAATGATATGAATAAAAAGCAGAACTTGATAAGTTTGATACAATGCTGCAGGTTTTTCAAGAACACTTTTTGGCTTCTAGTTCAACTCACGACTTATGATGTAAATGTTACATCACAAAGAGACAGAAAATTATGAAACATCTGCTACCACAATCCAACACTGTCATTATACCTCATGTTTGCTGCAGTCTTCACATCACTAATGGTCATCTGGGTCCAAATACCACAGAATTTATTTCCATTCTAATAAAACAGCATCTTTGCTGAGGTTTAATTTTTTACTCAGTTTAATTAAGTGCTTCCTCAGAGTTAGTCCTCAATGGCTACAATCAATAAGCCTCAACTACTTTGTCCAGTTCACTGATGAGTTTGTTCTCCATTCTGGTTGAACTTAATTCCACTTTGGGGCAAGATGAGTAATCGATACTGACTTTTCGAATTAGATGAGTGTGTCTCTGAGTGTGTGTGTGAGTGAAAGTGTGAGTATCCGGCCAAATGAGTGTAAGTTGCTACATGGCCCGTGAATTAATTTGTGAGTGCAACGTGGTGTGTATTGTGTATCTGTATGCGATTATATGCGAGCATAACAAGGAATGTTATTACTAATATTCATGTTGTTCTCTGTGTCACTATGTCAGGAAAAAGGGTTTATGGGTACGCCATAGTGTTTGAGTGTGTTTGACTGACGTGCAAGGAGTAACTGAGTATGACAGCAATGGAGTTTGCAGGGTAAAACATGACATTACCCGATCAGTGTGGCCAGGACCTGCAGCCAGAACCTTCCCCCTCCTCCAGTCCCATATACAGATCGTGTTCTTTGAGTCCAAACCCACAGACACCAAACACTGGAAAAACAGAACAAAGAAACAGCTGCAGTAAGGATCAAATAAGCACGCTTTACGCAGAAAGCCATTGGTCATATTCTTTGACCTCTGGCTGAACCTTGGGTAATCGCATTGCAATGGTCATGTTACTGGTGCAGCAGCTACATCAAGGGCAGAGGCTTTGAAAACTGACCTGATCTCTGCACCTTTTCGCACAGCTCATTAAGCCTCTGCAGTGACTCAGGACTGACTTACAGTTTCTGCCTGAGCGGTTCTGCTGAACCACTCCAAAGTGAGGGGACAGATAATAAGATTTGCATACTGACGACTTGAGAAATCTCCATGAAAGATACATGAGGATCAAAGTCATGCCAGGGCAGAGATGGAAATTAAGATGTTGGAAGGAAAGGAAACAAATTTCAATAAACCTGTGGGCAGAAGCGCTGCACTGAATCTGGCTCAGAAAGTCTGAAGTCCTATGTACTACAAATTATGAAATTTGTACAAAATACAACACGCTATGTTAAAATTATACTCATTTACAATTAGTCGAGAGGACACCGCAAAGTGAAGTGCTGAAAGGGACACAACAGAAGAAAGCAAAGCCAGCAGGCAAGTGGAAATAACCCAGACTCTTCATAATGCAAAGTCTTTGATGTGCTACCTAGACACACACCCAAGAAGGCAGGCTATCCAGGGAACAGCCCATATAATTTCAAAAGTAATTTTACGCAATATACTCAGTTACTTTTTTCTTCTTAATAAATATGCTAGTGTCCTATTTAAACACTGTAAACACTAGCAATTATGCTGGCTTAAAAGTGATGAAGGGAGCAGTCTTAATGCCAAACAGAATACGTTTCCCCTATTAAATATTAATTTTCTTTTTTAATATTAATTTTTAAATAATCTTAACATTGTGATGGTAACAGTCTGATAAAAAAGGCTCTTTGGTTTGTCAGTTACATGTCACCATAAAGGACTATTCTTTACTCAAGGGGTCAGCGAGAGGAAGTGTATCAGCAGTCGAAGCCCGTTCATGTGACTCAATTCAAAAGTCTGTGCAGGATCTGAGGAGCCTGTGGGGCTTATCAGGCATCTCCAAATGCAAGTAGGGCCCAGGCGTTTTGTGGAGAAATTCATATCCCAGGTAGACCATCGCTATCAGAGCTCCAGTGCTGCTGGGGGGGGGGGCAGGAGGACAGGTCACCAGAGAAGAAGCTGCCTACGCATCCTCACACTACAACTGCCCTGGAAACACTGCATGAATCATCGTGGATGGGCCACTCAAACATACAATTCAGCCTAGCAGAGCTTTCCCAGTACCAGAGAACACCTAGCAGCCTAATAGTGAGTCAGATACAGTTAAAAGCTGTTAGAGTTCTCAGTGCATAAGTCACATGTTAATGGAGAAATCCATAGAAATTTAATTTCAGTCGTTCCGTTATTTATCATGCTCTCTGGAGCAGAAGAACAATTCTTTTGATTGTTAATAAATGACTGTTTGACATTGGTGTTTTTTTCTATGATTTGGAACAAAGAGTTTATATCCTGGCCCAGGTTATTGTGTATGATAAGTATATTAAGAGAGAATTCCCCTTAGAGATGTGTATAGCTTGTGTGAAAGGCGGGCTCGGTCGGCACCTGTCCGTCGAGGTCGAAGGCCAGGCAGGCGATGCCGTGCGTGTGCACGTCCTTCAGGATGGAGACTGTCTGTACCGTGTATGAGTCCCACACGCAAATGTAAGGCTCCTTGCCCACCTGCCCCGTGGCCACCAGCACACGCTCCGGATGCAGGGCCAAGCTGGAGACAGACCGAGAGAAAGGGAGTGAAAGTTTCAGTGTTTCCCAATCTGATCCTCGGGGACCTGCAGTCGGTTCACATTTTTGTGTGCACGGAACAAAACCGGAAACGTGGGAGCAAAGCATTTGACATGTAAGAAGCATTCATCTACCTACAGTTTTAAATTGACATTTTCAGTAATTTTTTTATGTATCATACTACTATTTTGTTTACTGTTCACTTTGTTCTCTGGTGACGGCATCTGATGTTGTGCCAATAAAACTCCCAGAAGTGCTGCTGACAGGGAGAGAGAGAGAGAGGCGCCTGGCAGAGCGGCTGCGACGTGTAAATAACGTCTCGCCGGCTCCTCCTGACCTGCGCCACAGACAGTGGGCGCCTTTTAAGAGCCACTGGCTTCAAACACTTAGCAAGCGGCGTATTAATTACAGAATTCTGGAGAAAAACTAATAGGAAGGAAACAAAAGACAACTGCAATGCTGCTTGACGTTTACAGTGACTGGCGGTTTCTCCTATGTGCTTTCAGTCTGAATCCTTAGTTTCGTTACGCCAGGCAGTGACTTTCAGGTCATAATATCCTGATTTTTTTTTTTCAGCTGATAGTCTATAGTTACAAGAAGGTAGCCATGGAGAACACTGGGGCAACTGGTTGGTAACAGATGCGCTTGTCACCGTTGACGTGTACACGGTTCAGGCGACCCTCCTCGCTGTTCTGCATTGACAGCTGTCTGCAGATACACATGTTTGTATAGACTGCTAGCAGAAATGGCAGGAAGTGGGCTTCTGGCAAAGTGAAAATCTGCACAAAAGGAGCAGAAATAAGCAGATGGTGACTGCAATGCCTGCCCTAGACTCCTTATGAATGGTGCTTGGCCTCAGGCCACGAGCTCCAGTTAAACTTCACATTTCATTTGCATCTGTCTTTGCCATTTGTAGCTCCAGAAGCCTCAAGCGGTCTCTAACAAATGAGGAAGATGGAAGCAGCCTGCTTTACAAATGGAGGGGATAGGGAATGGGGGTGGTACAACGAAAGTCATCCCCTGTGGAAAACAAGTGGCGCCCATCTGCGTAACTCAGACACGGCATGCAGGGTGCCCACGTTAAACCCACATGGGAGCATTGTGTCACATCGTTAATAAACGGAGTCACCCTGCCCTTCACACTGGCTATACTGGTCACACTGGCTTTCAGGCTTGAGATCTGAAGTCCAGCAAAGTGGCTATTGCACATCCACTGACCTCTGATGCAAAATGAGCAAACACCTGGCGTAAGAGCATAGTTTCCGCTTTATTATAATTGTTATTTGCTCCTATGGCTCCAGAGAAACTATCATTATTTATGCAGCAATAGGCACACAGTTATTTCACACCGGACTTGTGTTTTTCTTAGTGAGACACATGAATAATTAAAGAAGACGCCTAACAGCTTTCTTTTAGCACCTGGATAGAAATAAAATGAAAGAGTGTAGTTCAGACTTACGCTATGTACCGGTATGGCAGTGAAGATAGTGAATAACATTCAGCAATTAGTAGCAATTCATTGTCTGGGTATAATTCGCCAATCCTCATCTGTTAGTCAAATTAAATTCTCCCCTATTGCACAACCTAACTGCAATTCTGAGCACACTTAACTCTGCTCATTAAAACATGGGAGAAGACACCTCCGTAAAATTTTAAAGCTGTTGCTTGACAAGGTGCAATGCTCTGCTAGCAGAATCCAATATCAGCCAATTAGAGGCTTTGCACTTTTCCTTCACTGAAGTGTTTTTACAGCACTCACCAAATATGAACACGTATTAGCATTCACTACATGTTTAAGCTAAACGTTTTATGGGAACATCCATCTCCCAGATGCATGTTCTGGTCAAGGTCATGGGAGGAGTGAGCATTCACCCAGGAAAGGATGTCAATCCATCATGCACATGCAAATGATGTACTACAGGGAATTCAGAGGCATCAATTATCCTAACTGCATGCCTTTAGACTACAGGAGGAAGCCAGTGCAACATGGGTAGAACATGCAGAGAACTCCACACACGCAGACAGAAGAGGAAGGATTTGTTGCTCTAGAACAAAGTGAAATTTGTAGTCTTTGAGTCTGAGAGGTATGAGGCAAACTGCGTTACCCAGTGTGCCACTTTTTTGGGGCATTATCCATTTAATATTTTGTATGCGTGTGTCATTGATGCTGACTAAACTGCTTCTGACAGTTAATATTTCAAAATTCCTCTAGAGAGATGTTTTTCAGCATCCTTAATGCACCACATTTCTTATTTGAGTAGCTCAAGGGGACTCTGCATTTTCTGACCCATAAGAAATACCCACAGAGACTTAAGATCATTAAAACCTTTGTGATCTTTTGGCTATCAGGAAGAGCTGAGACTCCTTTTCCTGACATAATACCTGCTATTTATCCCGTTTTTTTCCCTTAAGCTCGCTCTTTCCCTTGCACTGCAAACCAGGTTCTGACAATTGTTGCCAGTCTAAAAGCCTGGATTGCAGGCCTTGTGAATTATAGCACAGAAGACAGGAGAACAAAAACACAAATGTCGCAGTTTGGGTGTTAAAAATTTCCTACAGGGTCTGTGTCAGAACATTGTAGTTCTCCTTTTGTTGTTGTTGCTCATTTGGACTGAAATTTATAATCAAGGGATGTCATGTTCTCATTACAAATATTATAGTGAGCTGAGATACATTTATGTCTTACAAATGAGAATTATTGTCTGGAGCTCCCTGACCCACCAAGTCCTACCGCATCCCCCTGGGGAGGATTCTTCTGAGCACGGCTTAGAAAGAAGGCCTCTGGGAAGAAAAGCCAGAATGCTGGGGGGGGGGTTCCCGTTCTTAGTTCCACATTAATCCATGACACAATTCCATCATAGCCAGAGGAGGTACAGGGTGAGTGAGGCTCAGAGATTCCTGGATGTGACAAGCGAACTGCAGAATTATACATGATGGGGGAAGTAGCAAGACTCAGGAATCCCAGCTTTGCTCTCTGGCCATTGAAGGAGTGGGGATGGCGGGACTGATTCTTAGGGGCTTTCCTCTCCTTTCTCAACATCTTCATGCAGCAGGATTGCTTCCCTCTCTAGGAAACCCCCTCCATCATTTTAAATAGGACTGCTGGACCCCTAGGGGTCTTTAACCTCCAAACAGACATACAGTACATACACATACATAACCTGAAGTGATCCTCAAATGGGCCAGCAAAAAATCCAGAAAAGAGCCAGAGCTTCTGGGTGGCATTAAGCTTACTCATATCTCCCTTGTATTGAATATACTTCACAACCCAGTTTCTCTTCACGTCTGCTAAGAATTATATAACCATGCATTTAAGCTCCACTGGAAAAGAATAGCTCTGTAGGAGGTCGTGGCGTACCCACCTCACACAAAGCTCAGCAAACTATGAAGAACAACAGCGTGGTGTGCCACAAGATCCCCTCAACAGGCCGCTCACGGTGCGGTTACTGGTAGGGCGTGTTGGCACAACATTCAAAGGTCATCGAGGTCATCATCTCCAGCTTACCAGCTGTAATGGCTCATTTAGTCAGATGAACTGATGCCACATGACTTGAAACCTCACAACTAGGATGGAAGACCCAGAGCTCATCTCATGAGATAACTGCTTTTACTGCTTTCACCATAGCCTCAACATGTGCACCACCTTTCCCTGTTGGTACAAACAGATAAACTCTGTAAGAGTGGTCTCAAAAATAGTATTTTAACTCTTGTGAGTCAGGATTCAACTCTCTGATTTGTTAGGACAACAGACCACAGAGCAGAGATTTTGATGATGCTGCTCAGCCGCTTCAGTCTGATGCAGAGCAGTAAATTGGTTTCATGCTGAGCAGAGATGCTTCATTGATTATGTTGGCGACGCACTCAAACACTGAAGTGCTCAAGGGGTCAGTCTTGTCATGCCATGTACCAGAACCTGAGAAACACAGTACTGTGGCCTGCAGCTGTTATACCTAAAGGTCCCGCGGAGTAACATTTAAAAACAAGAGGCAGGGCTCTCTGCATCCTGGCCAGGCTGCACAGCCACTGGCAAATTAACAACACTCTGCTGATTTCTTGTAGGCACAGTGTGGTACTAAGAGATCATTATGAAATCACTGAAAAGAGCAACAACAGCAATTTACACTGCGGATGACAAAAGCCATGACATCAAGTTAAAACAGTCCAGACATTTGCAACGCCGCAAAAATGACTTTGCATGTCTTAGTGTTCAGTCAGGCGGGTTAAAGGGATGTGCATGCAGGACTGTGACTGACTGGCTGCCCAGGCATTGAGGTCGAGGGGCTGGAGTATTAAAGAGCTTCTGGCAGCTGTGCAGGCAGGCAGCCTGGCTACATGCATGCAGAGCTGCTGGAGAGAGTCCGCCCTGCTGCCCAGGGGGAGGCCCCTCCGGCTTTTTCATTAGTGCAGAAGCAGCGCGGGTTCTGGCAGGAGGATAATCCTTCTGAGCTCTAATAAAATCAAATCTGGATAGGGGGACAGATGGATGGGCGTAAATCAAATGCTTTAAACTGCAAAAACGCCCCCGTGCACATGTAAAAGGTCAAGCAGGAGCACTGTGGATCTTGTCTTTTCTCATACAGAATAGACTGTGTAAACCCTCCATGCCGCAGAGCAGAAGGATAGCTGTGAAGCAAAGTCCAACCCACCCCCCAATAAAACAGGTTAAAAGTCCAGGTAATGTAAAAGAACATACAACATCCCTAAACATCACTGCAGTCTGTGTCACCTGCTGTTAGACAAACAGCTAAATGGGGTACAGAGTGCACCTTCCGTTGAGCAGTGTTCTCCCAGCAGTTCATAAATTGCACAGTTCTGACACGTCACTACATCATATATGCCTTTGCTCTTCTGAGCCTTTAGGACATAATAATATAAAGTTCCTAAATGCAACTGCTTCCATGGTAAGTAAATTCACAAAACTCAAGGAAACACCAATGAATTTCATATTTCACCAACATTTAATTATTCCCTCGGGTTGCCTCTCCGCAATCCCACTTGCATTAGTGCTCTTAAGCGAGCCGATTGTCGCACTGGGCCTATGTGGTGAGCCGAGTTGAGGGCAGGATACTCCCTGAGACTCACTACCGACATTGAGGTGAAAGCAAGGAGGGCATTACTGTGCAGAATTCCATGAAAGTGTTCATAACAGTAAGAGTTTCTAATAGGATGAGAGGTTTCTGCTGCAACCTGGCTTGGCCAAGTATACATGTTCTCCCATTTGTTGTGTGGGTTTTCCCCCACAGTTTAAAGATATCTGGTTCTGCTGATTTGGTTACTCTAAGCTTGCTTTACCATATGATGATGTCACTCAGTACACATGTGCTTGCTTTATACCATATGAGTCCCAGGACAGGATCCAAATCACCAACAGCCTAACTGGATAAGCAGTTTTTGGAAATTACTTGAATGGAAAACTAACTGTTTACAAACGTCATGCCAAAGAAGTGCATGCAGAAAAGAACTGATTCACTGCTGTTGTCCTCAGCTGGACTCCTCATTGAAGCCATTTGATTTTCTGCAGTTGAATTTGACGGCAGTGTGCCTGCTTTCACGCTGCTTCATGGCTTCCTATGTGTGTGTTTTTGATGAGATGCACTGGCACGCTCAGTCAGCTTGCTGCTTTCCTATCAGCTTATGCTTTATATGAATGGACAGCATTTGGCTGCACGTCCCTCTGGCGCAGCGACATCCTGGCATCAATTACACTTCTATTAGCTAATGAAAGCGGGCAACCCCTTTTAAGGAATGACCGGTGCAGTGGTGCACTGCAGTGTGCCATCGGCGAGCTTGAAATACGGCCATCCCGTGCAAGGCGGCCATGACGTTTTAGCAGGCATTGCAAAGGATGAGTTCACTGGGTCCATGAGTTCACTGGGTGGTCACAAAGCTGAAGGGAGCCTTTCATAGTGAGTCCCGGCTTTGGGGAGCTCCATGAACCTGGAAAGAAGGGCTCTGTGATTAACATATCAGAATGTTAGCCATGACCACACACACGCAAACAAAACTAAAATATGGTTACTGGTCGTGATTAAAAAGTTTCAGCACTTAATTTTTGCTGTTGTTAAAAAGCCATTTGTTTTTGCGGGTTAGGTTTCTTTTTCACACCTTTGTTCACACAGTGGAAATGCTTCTAGTCCCCTCACCTAGTTTGCTGCATAAACTAAAGCAGCTGTCACCTTGTCTGCTCCTGCCTAGGATTATAAGCAAGGAAAGGATTAGTACGTTTCTAAAAGCAGGGGCCCCCCTGACAAAATGTCACCTTGGGCCCCCTGCTAGGGCTGCCACTTCCAGTCTGAAGAAATACAGAATATGGTAGAATTTGCCATGCGAGGGGTGGGGTTGAGGTGGTCAACCATGGATATAATATTTCTGAGCTTATAATTTATTTTTTTTGCATATTGAAGGGCCCCTAGAAAGTGCTCCCCCCTGTATCTGCCAGGGTATCCATGCCCCTTCAATGCCCCTGCTAGAACTCTAAAACTCAATATTTATCCCCCCCCCCAGATTGTAAAAGGAATATCTAACCCCTCCATTGCCACCAAAACTGAAGGGTGATCTGCTTATCTGTGACGGCAATTGACACGGAAGGGCAAAGTGAAATATGAAAGGTGAAAGAAAAACATTCTTAATTTCTTCAGAAGCATTGCTAAGGTTTTCTTCTGGGGTTTGATGAACAGCTGAGGCATGAGAAGCTGGTTAATTCCAGCAGGTCAGTTACTGTGGCATGTCTGATTGGCAGCTACAGGTCATGAGGTACTCTCTCAGCGTGCAAAGGCAGGAAACCACACTGCTGCATGCGTCACTAACTCTGAGATGCGTGGCTCAACGTTAACGCGGCACCTCCCTCTAGCTGTGCAGTCTAGCACCCACAGACCGCCTACTGACATAACATACAGACTCAAAATGGTGCATGAAGGGGGAAGGGGGGCACTGTGATGCTTACTAACATGGACTAGCAATCTGAAGGTTTCTGGATTGTGGTCCTGATGTACCTTTGACTGGCTTTACCTGAATTGCCCCAGTAAAATATGTAAATCTGTGTAAATGATTGTTCTAGGTCAAAATAAGAGCCAGACAAACATACTACCATTAAAATTATCCATTCCTAGCTATCAAAACGTTTAGTTTTCACTGTGACCATAGGGGGAGCTCCAAGAAACTCCCAACTACTTGCATGACATAATTTGTCATATCTTTATATACTCAGCACAGACATTAGCCTTGAACATTATATTTCATAGCAGAACTTTACTGCTATACCAAGCTGTTGCCCAAAATGTCAGCATATAGGATTTAAACCCAAGTGTGAAATTGTTCTTCCTAAAACAACCTTCCCGTATACCCTGTTTCATTCACACAAAGCATGGAGAGCATCCTTTCACAAGAAATAAAGGCACTGCATGCTTACCCTTTTAAACTGTTTAAAAATAGCCTGAAGTTTAGCACTGAAGTGCAATTGCTTTCTGCCATAACGCTGGGTATCTCATGTCAAACAGGCCATGCTTCAATGAAGAAAGCAACTGTCCTCTATTTGCAGTTCTAGTTGCCCTATCAACACTTGTATAAACAGATAGTAGAGGTGAGAGTCAAACTTTGACCCACGGATGACCACCATAACTGCATCCGAATGGCAAACCAACAGCATGCACTATGGTAATATCTCCTCATCTGGAGTTTTGCCAGATGGGAGCAGATTTCCATGGAAACATTAGCCTGTTCAAAAAACTGGGACATTGCATACACATACTATAACCTGAGGGCTGTGTACGTAGAGCTTGTGAAAATGATCTCTCATTAACTGATTAACAGTATAAATCCCAATGCTCAATGTATTTTTACACTTCATTACACATCAGTGATAGAACTTGTTTAGATTTTTTTGACAAAGGAGAAAAAGCAACTGATGGTTCTGGTTCATCCTGAGAGCTCCGAAGATAACTTTAATGTAACTTTAAGATAACTCCGAAGATAACTTTAACCCAAACGCTGACTCACAGAACCATGGCCATGGTCTGAATTACGATGCTCTCGGCTGCAAAGCGCATGTTATGAAGCCTCCAGATACATTTTCTCTCTCATTCCATGATCTGTTCATGAATGGACCTACCCCAACATTCCCCACCTCCCCAATTTCATCAAAGCTATTTATACAGTCCATAGACAGTGTCTAAGGTAACTACGTCATTGGCATACCTTTGTACTGGAAGCAGCATCTGGCTGAGTTTAGGCAGCCTGGAAGCTCTGTCACAACCTAGTTCATGGTAAGCAGCTTGGCGTCTAATGAATGAACTGTCGATTGCACCATCTGTGAGATCTTGGACTGAATGAGCTAAAAAGGTTGGCCAGAAAAAGATAGAAATACCCCAATAACAAGCACTGATACATCCCCTCTCATTAGCAACAGGGTTCTAGAAACAATCACATGGTTAAGTCCTACAAACATTAGCTTTTTTGTTTATATGTGTACGCATACGAATAACACTTTCAACTACTGATGATTTTTCACGAAAAATTCCTTGTGTTTCCCTTTTCAAGGGTATTCAAGGGTGTAATGACTTTTTATTATCTGCATCTATTATATTATGCAATAAGATGCAACCGTAGGTGTTTGCTGTTCCACTTTCAGGCTTTCAGATGTGAATCCGCCGACCTGAGCATATATATGTCCACACATTTGGTTTCCCACATTTATGACAAGGGATAACACCTCTGACAGCCAAATTTCCACTACTATAGCTTAACAACTGGAGGTATGCAGTAACACAGACGATGATTCTTTTGTTGAAATGCTTCTGCAGACAAAGCCAAGCCCAGGCTGACTCATTTGTCTATGAAGCTGATCAAGACGGAGGTGGAAGTTAAAGAAAGATGGACAATACAATGGAGGGGTAGTACTCCTCATTTAACACGGCTTTGACGGCCTGATAGGACATCAGCCACAGACGCTCTGTGAATCGCTCAATGAGTCCTCTTTGTTAATAAACCCTCACCTGACAACTGACTTTGACTGACTCACGGGTTGCTCTGGTCCTGACCTAATACATTTTTCAGGAAATGGAAAAACGAGGAGCTTTGGCCCCATCCTGTGTGAATTATATTGCACGACACAATAAGCGAACCATGCAATCCAAAGACATGCAGTTAGGCTAACTGATGTCTTTAAATTGCCCAAGGAGTAAGGCTGTGTGTGAGAATGCATGTCTGTGCCCCGTGATGGACTGACATCCCTTCCAAGTGCACTTAACCAAGCCTTGGGCCCTACAATACCTGGGAAACTCTCCAGGCTACTGTGCTAGCCTGACCACAAAATGTTGTTAAAATGAGGACGGATAATATTTTAAAAAATAAATTCTTAACTGTAATTAAAAACTGCTTGTTAAAGGGAAATGTGATTTATATAAAAATGACTAGATACATCAGTTCAGGACAGCCTCATGAACTATTCGTTTTTGAGGAAAAAACTGTCTGGGATGAAGGAAGAATAAAAACCCAGAGTGTAGGAAGGCTCTGATTTCTGTAGTGTGAACACACTTTACAAGAAAGTTGTTAAATTTGCCTGGATTTCTGTGACACAGAAAATGAAAAGCTGAAAAGGTGTGAGCCATGAACTTGTGGAAATGGAAAGGGAACAGCTGGAAAAATGGCAGGAGCTAATTTTTGGTAAATGTCTAATCTCTTTACAGGTTAGCTCTGTTAAGCAGAAAGAAAGGAAACAGTACAGTTTGCACCTAAGGCATGACAATATGTACCGTCACAAGATGGGCAGTACAGGAAGCTGGGCCCGGGACATAGATGTAATTTGTTGTTGTAATCTGAAGTCCAGCCAGTCTCTAGACTGGTGAAGGCAAGCAGGAATATGTCCATACATCAGATTTCCTGCAGCATCAAAGCTCTCTGACTCCTGTAATCATCAGAACCCTGCAAGTCTTGTCTTCATTAAACTGATCAAGGTAATATTGTTTGATTTTAAGCACTCTCAGGACTGATCCAGAATTCTATGGTACTGTGCTTGTAGCAGAATGAGAACTACCTAAACTGAGCCTTTTGGAGAACACATACGAAATGCCCATGAATCTAGATACTTACGGGGTTCCATTCAATACCTAATATACCTAGTATGCCTTGGCTAAAGCTGCTGGAAGAAACATAGGCTCAGCCTGAAGCACAATGGCAGCGTCTGAGCGTAGGCCTGACAGCCTGTGGCAGGCTAGCTGGAGCTGCTCACAGACAGTGAGGAGGTGGTACAGCAAACCCAACAATCAAATATTCTTATTTCAGCCACACATAAAGCTGAACACTTACACACACACACACACACAACAGCATACACAGTACCAAATTTGGAATTTGAAGAATGTTAAATTAAAACCCTGAATACTAAATCACAAAATCATTATAAATAACTCACCAATAGCACTGCAAAATCTAATTTCTTTGCATTATATTTTTACAGCAGCTTCAAGTTATTACATAATCCTAGTGATGTAACCTGAATGGCACCAAAACCTGTCAGGTATGGGTGCTTTCCCTCCAATAAATTAGTTTTACCAGCAATCTGATATGAATGAATTACCTCTGCATTCATGTGGGAAAGTGCAATTAATTACCTTATGGTCCACAAAAAGGTGTACTTGCGGAAAGCGAAACATATAATTACTGGGGTATTAAACAAGGAAGCAATTAAGTACTGCTCTGAAACCATTTCCATTGTGATTGTTTGTGTTCCTAAAAACCATAAATGGAGCTGTGCAAAGGACACTACTATTTTTTCTAACATAATCAGAAAGACTATAAGCTAATTCCAAGTGCCTGCCTGATGGAACACCTCCCTTGTGGGGTTACAACATGCTTCACCTTATATGGCTTGGCCATTCCACCTGCAGTTCTGACTAGGTAATCTAGGGATTGACACTAAGCAGGTTTGGGGTCGGTCTGGCCAGTACTTGGATGGGATACTAACTAGGAACACTGGG
>JAODUD010000026.1:1811328-1830190 GCA_026784285.1 Stomatorhinus walkeri | reverse complement strand
AATTCCTGACTCTCTGAGGTCATAAAAGATTGCTGGGCATCTTTCGAAAGAGTAGGGATGGTACCCTTAGGTCCTGGCTAAAATTGCCTAATGTGGCCTTTTCAAATCTGGCCTCCTAATCATCCCCTATATCTAACTGGTAAATTCTATCCTGCTCCTTCACCACCTTAGCTACTGTGTGGTGAGCACACTGGTGAAGAATAGCTGCCGTTGCATCATCCAGGTGGGTGCTGCACAGTGGTGGTGGTTGAAGTGGCACCCCATTGATTCTGTAAAGTACTTTGGGTGTCATGAAAAGCCCTTCATAAATGTAACATTTATTCATTTATGGCTTTAACACAGTGATGTTTACTAGCTGCAGCCTTACAGGGATACCAGGAGCAATGCACAGTGTTGTGGAGCAGTAAAAGGTTTAGTAGTTAAAAACAAGGCCTATATAGGGCTTGATGTTTCAGCCCAAACAGAGAAGCTCATTTTCTTCTATCCAATTGTGTTTTCTGGGGAGTTTCAAGAAAGAAATTGTCATTTGATAAACTGCACTGAAATCTATTTATATAGTTCAGAACCTCAATCCGATACCCCTGTTTATTTTTAAACAAATCAATTAACAATCCAAATTCAATTTTGGGGTACCTTTGCCCATCTCTCAAAGCCCTTTATTCTAGCGCGTTTTGACACAATGGCAGTGCAGGCAATTCCAGGAAAACATCTGCACTAATTCATTCTGAGGCAATCTCAATCACTCACAGAAACACAGTGTGTAACGATCGAAATACACAGCTCAAGATATCAAAAGAAGCAGTATGACTGTCTCATAAATCAAACAAAGAACTATAACACACATATAAGTCCATGTTACTTTCCTGTGACCGCTCTCAGTGAACAGATGCGGAATTTAAAATTTACACTGATGAGAAAATCCAGACCTAAATTCTTCTGTGACAGACCACAATATATACCGCCACTGTAGGTTGCAAAACCTTTAATTTGACATCTTATATATGCTGCGCACTAAATTATGAATTGTATTAACTATGTATCTTGTTACATATTTACATATGTGTTACATATAGTTACATGTATTTCGTTATACAACCGCATAACCGGGGACAGTATGGTGGCACAGTGGTTAGCACGGTGGCCTGACACCTATGGGACCAGCGTTTGAGTCTTTGGCATGGCTTTGTGCGTGTAGTTTGCATGTTCTCCCCATGGTGTCCTGGGCTTTCCACTGCATAACTAAAACTAATTCAGCACATATGAGAAAAGTATGGCTCGTTCATAGCCCAAAAGGTATGTCTCAGTTTGGAATATGAAACCAGAGATGGATCACCTCTGGAACAGTGTTTAAAGTGAGCATTCCATGCGCAAGGTAATCCCAGGTTATGCTCTTGGTCCGCCAATAAATAATGTAGAGGAAAGCCAGCTGACTAGCGGCCATCTCCAAGCCGACCTGCACAAAGAGTGGCGGGTCATCATTGCGTCACTGAAATACTCCCCGTTACCAAAAGGTGAGCCGTAGGGGCAGCTGTGGAGAAGGACCAGGTGGCTGGCTGATACCCAAGGAGTCATTAAAGGTACAGAGTACAAAGAAATTTCCAGACACTATTATGTTTCTATTTATGTGTCAATATACATGCTTGTCAATGGAATAAAGGCCTAAAGATGTGGCTGATGAAAGATCTGTTAAAAAAGCTCCTCCCAGTTTTCTGGTATTGCGCTATATTGTTTTTGAATTCCGTATGCTCTTCATACACCATCTCCTTGTTTTAGAAAAACTCAGCTTTGCCAGGCATAAATAGCCCAATACCTGGATAGACACAATCCTCCTGGTCTTGTGAAAAGATTCAATGCAGCAATTAGTCCTCTGTAGTACCAACTATGCATGCTAGCAGCCCAATGGCTTTGAAGACAGTGGATAGACTGCTTAGGAATTCAAAAGAGGCTTCTGGCTAACCTTGAGTCACCTGTGTGGAGCCATGAGGTGGGGTGTGATTTCTCTTCTGTTGGGTTCAGAAATAGGGCCAGCAACCAAAAGGGAGTGCTTCACGTTAACAGGATCAACCAATAACACTCTGCTGTTTAGAAAGAAATGCAGTAGATAAAACAAAGAGAGCATCCACTGTGTGTTTCAGGTGTAGCTAGACATTCTCTGCCCCCTGACATAATGTCACCTTGCACCCCACCCCCCACTAAGGTTGTCACTTTTGATAATGAGAAATACAGGCTCCCCACAGAAAAATTTGCAAAGTGGACATATAATTGTCCCCAAGTGTATTATATTTTCATAATCAGGGGCCCCTATAAAATCCTGGGGCCCCTGAATCTGACAAGATATCCATACCCCCATTTCAGGTTACCCAATTAAAACACCACAAAGGAGTGCAGAGGAGTTCAGTAATTAAGACCCACAATCCTATGCCTGAATCCATAAGAACCACTCCTGCCATAGCTATTCTTCAAGTGGCTCTTGTCATTCCCATGAACACAATCAAGAAGCACACAGGGACCCCAAAGCCAGAATGACTGATTTCCAGCAAAACACTTCAACTCTTGTTCACCCATTTTCATTTGGGAAAAAAATCCCTATCTCATTGATTCACTCTAAGAATTGGTGCCACAATTAATGATCTGTTCCACAAAAGTGCCAGCCATGATTGTGAATATTCAATGGAGAAGAATGTGAATGACCATTGGTGCCAAAAACAGTTAGCTAAATAGAAATGCAGATTCATATTAGGCAGAATAACTCACTCAAATAAATATGGATAAAAATAATAACGTGTAATGTGTGCGCCTAGTTAAACATACAGGTAACTACAAATTACTGATATCTTCTGTTAGTTTAGAAACAGTAAAACGGTTATACTTACTGGATAGAACAAGCTGAACTAATAAAAAAGAAAGTTGTCGGACGCTCAAAATAAACCGAAACCAAATCTACACCGCTGCACTGCCGACGACTTGCCGGGCTCTGTCGCTGTCCAGCTGCCGTAGTTCCTGAACGTTAACCCTGCCACAGCGAGCCGGGACATCCTTGGCTATAATTCAACATTTTTCCATTAACGACCCCTTCTCAAACCAGGGGTCCCTTTCCTATCCTCTCAAACACACCACAGCCATAGAATAAAGTAAATATCTGTTCTCCTTTACCGAAAAAGACGAGCGGACATCGCCGCGGACACGAAGCACCACGTTAATCGCAGCTGAGCGAGCGCCGTTTGAATCTCGTGAAGCGGGATTACCTGATTATGTCATCGTTGTGCCCCAAGTAAAATTTCTGCTTGTGCTCCCTTGAGTTGTAAACTACTCCCACACCAGCCACGAAATAGACTATTTCCTTTGCCGCCGTGTAGTACAGGTTGTTGCGGCACTGATGTCCCCGGTAGCCGTAGACCCATTCAAGCCGTAGATGACAATTCGGAGCTGTTCTGTCAGCCATGTCCGTAATTATCTTCCCAGACTCTATATTCTGATGTTTGTTCATTCACCACACAAACCTTCATTCAGTCCTTGGATGGCTGGTTTTGGTATCAGCACATATCACACTTTCCAAATGAATGTCTGTGAATAAAACTAAACATTTAAATGTCTGAAGTCCAGTGTGCTTTCAAAAATACTATTATTGCATCTTCTGTTGATTCCGGGGGACAGTAGCCTTTTAAAATCTGCCAACTAACACTTTACAGCTACCGATCGCCTCTCTACTTCTACCTACTCCGGCCCCGTGCAAGCAGCTCTGCTGAAGACTGATTCCAGGTCCTGTCAAATCCTATAAACATGGAGTTTTCGCATTACTTTACAAGCACCGCCCTGAGCGACGCCTTCACCGCTGAATGATTAATGGTCTGACCAATCAGCATCTCTATAGATCCTAGCGCAAATGAGAGAAAGTTCGCCGACCAAAGACAGACCACGATGGGACGGATTTATTTCCACCCAGTTATCACAGTCTTTCACCAATGATGTGGCTTGCAGAAGCGGTGACATCTGTCTGTCTGGCTAGTGAAGGTGTAACTATTCCCATGCCAGCTGCGAGTACAAAAAACTATGAATGTATGCAGGGCATGCAATTTAGAATTCACGTTTGTATTCCTTGTTTAGTACAATGATTTTATTCATCGTGCTGCGTTAATACTATGCATACCTAATATTTCTGCTATCGGGTATATATTTTACTGAAGCGCACTCTTAGTAACCGTTGTTGCTAAGGGATGCTGCTGATATCTTTCGAGTATCTTCAATGAATGCTAAATAGCTAGCGATGACTTGAGATAGCTTTTAAATGGAAGACATATAAAGCATTTTTTCCGAACCACTTGTGGGCTCATGAAGGTTTATTTCCACGTGCAAGTAAATTTTCCACTGAACATTTTGGCCTTTCTTGCAGCTGAAATCTCACTGAGTGTCTAGAAGCAAACATCGTCCTTGTAGGTTTTATCCTTAACCCTTGTTACGTCAAGCAGTTTTTCTAAATAATTTATAGATTCTGAAATTTGAAAAAACTACGAGGCGTCAGGAAGCAACTTATAATTTAACATTGAGATATCGGACATATATAATTGCTTAGAAAATGAAAGGTTACAGTTATACAATGTAATCTATATTACATAGAGATCATTTAAAGGACAATCTTCAAAGGTGCAAATTCAGAAGATGTGGTAACCTACTGTCCAAATAATTGTACGTATTAATGGTTGAAATTGATAACAACTCATCATAAAAAACTGCGGCCAAAGTTTCCAACCAACTGTGAGCCCCCTCTACAACTGAATTGCTTGTCGGAAATTAGCCTATATATCTGGCCATTGTGTCTGCTGTACATACATCAAAACTGATAGGTCGGGTTAATTACAGTTTCCCAATAAAATTAAGTGACCTCATAGAAAGTGTTTTTTTTTTTTACAATTTTGTAAATTATAAAGTATATATTTTACAAATCACCACTAGAATACAAGCCCTGTAGTAACAGCATTGGCTGATCCAGAAATATAAAAGCTACGGTACAATAAATTGTATTGCATCTGTTAATGTGAAATATAAATTCACCGATTTATTATTTATTACCGAAAACTCCACAAATCAAGTGCATCTAACCATGCTTAAATCAATATATCTTAACAAGGATTTTATATTCATTTTGGGACTGACAGTTGAAACCCTATGCTAATGCCATTTTATAATTGTGCGTTTTGTTGGTAGATGATATATGTAGTACAATTACATATATTTAGTATAATATTTTAAATAACTTCAATCATTTAGAAGAAATGGTAAAGGAGTTTTTATTATGGAAGGATAAATTATATGTATTTCTTTTTATTATTGGACAGGCAAATATATAGATAGCCAATATCTGCTTAGGACCCTTGGGTCCTCCGTTGCTGGGAGTGACAGGACGCTATCTCTCCTGCAGAGGGCTGTTTATAGCTAGCTAAACCCCTCTGCTAGAATTAGCACCTAATCTCTACAGAAACTTTAAAATAACGAAAATCACTTTCTAAATAAAATGGAGATAACCATGGATCCCCTTTTTCTTGCATGGAGTTATTTTAGGAGACGTAAATTCCAACGCTGTTCGGACATCTGCACTAAAATACTTAATGACAGCCCATACGATCAGGCAAGTTGCAAACTCGCAAGCAACCACAGGATTCGTGTAATCCTGCTATTTAAGACAACGAAGAAATGTATATAAGTGTAGCTCAAAATGATCCGTAATTAAATTATGCGTGTCATCTCGACGTATATGTTTAACTTATTTGCATGTTATATGCCTGCTGACTGAACTGGCTTGCTCATGAAACTTTGCTTCATTTCGCCTATTTACTTTATTTTTTTTCATCCCAGAGTTGTGCATTCATTTCATTTCAGTCAGTTTCCTTTCCATTCCTGATTGTTAACTATATTTCACGCTCTCATTCAGGATGCTGATACTGCGTCCTTTCTTTCTGAGGTACAACTTTTGTCTGTCTTTTTTTAAGCATGTTGCTTTTTAACCATGCGTTCAGTTCATAACTTTCCAAAAATAACTGTCTCCTTTCTGTTTAATATTTTTTTCTTGTCGCATGTTATACGGTAATTGTACCTAGTAATACATAAATGGATAAATAAATAAATGGTTCGCTATATAGTAATCGGCGAACATTTCTGTATTTACTTTGAAATATGATTTTTGTTTATATGATATATTTTTCTAAATGACATTGTTTGTGAAATAGTGTCTTCATTCACATTGATAATTCTGTTTCTAACCGATCAGGTGATTAGTCAGTTAAATTATTAAATACAATATTTTAACATTTATTAGGAATCATAATAATGTTGTTATTGAAATCGCCATGTTTACCGTATTTACAGATTAGAATGGAGCGTATCCAATACATGAAATCTGGTCTTAGTTTCCTGAGTTGAGGAAGATTATGAAATAATTATATTGTTACTAAAGCAGCCCATCTAAATGATGACCTAAATATTTTCAAATCATTTTCCTTTTTAAACTTTTAGTGTTTCTATAGGAACAATATATTAATTTTAAAAAATCAGTTCCACATAAAACTAATTTTAGTAATTATTTCCAGGTTGCCCAGTTATGTCTTGCAAAGATACTCAAACGAAATGATAATTAATGAGCTTTTCAATATTTCAGAATTTCGGTCATAGCTGACAAAGCCCCATCATTTGCTTTACCTTCATCTGTTTTACAAACATACTTGAGAACATAGGCAGGGCAAGGCTGCTGTATCTTGTTGTGTGACAGTGTAGCAGTTCAGCTGAATGCACAATCGCCTTGTACAGGCGGCCTGGAGCCTGAAGACCCGCGCGCTCACAGAGATGGTGTACGTCGACGAGGTGGAGGTGGACCAGGAGGGCATCGCTGAGGTGCTGGATGAGAGCTCTATCGCCCAGGTCGCTCGTAAGTGCAGTTTTCTTCTGCAAAACCATAGGGCAGTGTAAGACTGAGGCAGACTGCAGTTTCTCTGGTTAAGATTTTACCCTTACCCTTTTTTAGTGAGTAGTAGTGTACTGTGTTACTTGTTGTTAATGCAGTGTTGTTAATTCAGTACTGTATTTGCTCATGTTTTAGGCCCTGGGACTTCCCTGAGAGTGCCAGGGACAAGCCAGGGAGGTGGACCGTCCCCTGCTGTCAGGTGAGAGTGTCTTACTGCTTAGTGTGCAGCCAGTCCCCAAAGTCATTTATCACATTATGTGACATTTTAATTCACCTTTTATTAATGTCATAAAGGTAACTTAATGTTTTCTGCAACATTCAGCACTGTGTCAGGGAATAGTGTCTTTCTTTGCACTTTCTTTGCAATTTGACTTTGTCCTGCTGCTATAGACCCATGACCCAGTCTGGACGTCCCATCACGGGATTTGTGCGCCCCACCACGCAGTCCGGTCGACCGGGGACCATGGAGCAGGCCATCAGAACCCCCCGCACCTCCCAGACAGCCCGGCCCGTCACAGGCACCACCGGGCGCTACGTCCGCCTGGGAACGGTATGCTGGCCCTCCTAGATCCGTGCTGTGGCACCAGAGACAGTAGCAGACATAGGGGTGTTATAGGCCAAGGCATGTGTGGAAAAATTACATTGTCTCATGGTTGGCGTAAATTCGTTTTAAAAGTAATTATCCGTCTTTTTATAAGACGTTAGAAAAGGAAAGCTCAAAATTTATACCATGAGCATTCTATACATTTAATCCAGACTTCCTGGTATAATGTTTATAATCCCCTCATCTTCACTCTTGCGTATTCCCAGGCGTCCATGCTGACCAATCCGGATGGGCCATTTATAAACCTGTCCAGACTGAATTTGGCAAAGTACGCCAAGGCACCCAATTTATCTAAGGTACAAATGAGCACAAAAGTTCGCAGAATTATATCTCCAGATGCAGCTGTCAGTCTTTGTTTTAAAAGAATGCTGTCTATGCTTGGAGCTTAAGTTTCTTTTCTGGAATCTTTGTCAGACCTCACAATCATTTTTGGTTGTTTCCTAGCAAGAAATTCTCGTCTTTTATTGCAGACCTTGTTTGATTATATCTTCCATCACGAGAATGACATTAAAACCGTAAGTAGTGAACTGATGAAAAACCACCTTATTGACCTGTCTGATCCTTACATTTTAGCCATATTTTCGTAAATGATATTTTCATGCTGAAAATAACGCAGCTGTTAGTTCAGCTGGTGCCTAGATCTTGGTGTTTGACTTTTGTTGAATCCTCCCAAATCAGGCTCATGTTGCCAACATTTCTGTCACTAAGAAAGTCCAGGAAATGCATAATCCATGAAGTTTCCCCAGTGCACTATTTTGTGGCATTAAAGCATTTGCTAGCTGGATAGTACCTTGCTTTAGGCTGTGCTATGGAAAAAAAAGGCTTCCAAAAATATCACGATGTGGTTTCTCGGGACTTTTTAGAATGCCTTGTCATGCTATCCAACCATATGAATCAAACTGAATCCCACACTGTCAGCCCAGCAAGACTCTCCTCGGGAAGGAGCCATTTTTTGGGGTTGTTAGGGCACCTGCTGAGGACCGCACCATCCCCGCATGTCGGGAGACTGGGATAATTAACAATGCGGGGGACAAGCATCTGCTGTTCTGCTGGCAGAGGCTGGCTCACCACACCCTGCCCATCTCACTGATCCATTATGTTCATATTCAGCAACAGGCTACACTCATAGTCTTGACTAGGAACTTTGCTTAATAAATTAGCAGAAATGCACATTATTTGATTTTACTATTTGTGCACAGAACCGGTATAAATTAGTTTAGCTTCCTGCACCTTGAATAATGTAGTAGCTATAAAAAGGTTGATTTTTTTAAATGTGTTAATAAGCATATATATTTTTTTTTACTTGTGCTTCAGTCTTTAGATCTAGCTGCTCTGGCTACTGAGCATGCTCAGTTTAAGGACTGGTGGTGGAAGGTCCAGCTAGGAAAATGTTACTACAGGTAGGGTGTCATTGACACGCAGGACCATCCCGGTGGCTTACGGTCCCCCGCCGCCCCTAAGCGCCAAATGTGATCTGCCTCCACAGACTGGGGTTACAGCGTGAAGCAGAAAAGCAATTTAGGTCCGCCCTTGCGAACCAGGAAGTAGTTGATACTTACCTCTACCTGGCCAAGGTAACAGCCCACGCCTGTGCATGCGCAGATTTTGCAGACATGTTTGCATTGCAGCTGTGTTGCCTCTTCGTCCGGCAATGTCGGGATCTTGGCCACAGTGGCTTGTCAGTCAACAGGCAGGCAAATAGTGAAGAGGCTCCTACTTCAGTGACGGGAGATGAGCAGATGCCGCCCTCAGACCTCAGATCTATACCGATTGCGCACATAATAAGCATTTGCAGGCAAAGTATAATGGGGTGAATGGAGAAATAGCACAGCATGAAATCAATCCAGATACCAGCAGAAACCTGGTGTTTTCATTTAGGATACGACATGAACAAGTGGATGCACCAGATGTCATGTAGGTCACACAAGACTTACTCACACGGTTTGGACTGAGGAGCCACAATCATGTCAAAGTACATTTGATTAGACTGTTGAAAAACTATATTTTGTTAGACTATTCTTTCTGTAATGCTGTTAGACAATGATTTTCCTCCAATACTACATTGCAAAGTGTTTTCAGTACTGTCACCTGGAAGGGTATTCGAATTTTTATCACAAATACATTTTATGCATGCCTAGTATTCAGCTTAATGTGTGTGTTGTTTTATTTTTCATCATTCTGTTTTTTATTTCTTCAGTTTTGCTTGATATCTTGATATGTATTCATTCATTCAAATGTAAATTTATTTATAATATATCCATTTTTATCTGATTCCTGTCCCCTTATCGATGGCTATTGGTTGAACCTAGTTCTTGCCATGAGATGAGCCATAGATGCATTCTTGTACCTACCTGCAGCAGTCTGACATTGGAATTGCTATTTAAATATAGTTTGTATTGCATGCGGATTTCTGTGAAAAACTTGATTGATTAGCTTCCTGGTCGGTGTCCATTTTTGTTGCTGTTTATCAGGTCTACCAGCGTCTAGACCAGCCCATAACTGCTCTGACGCTCTTCAAACAAGGTCTGGACCACTTTCCTGGGGAGGTCACCCTTCTGACAGGCATCGCTCGCATCCACGAGGCAGGTGTCCCCACGGCTCCGTTCTGTGCCCCCGTTTCATTAGCCAACCCTTCTTTCCTTTCCTTCGTCGTTTGGCCAGGAGATGAACGACATGACCTCAGCCACAGAGTATTACAAGGAAGTCCTGAAACAGGACAACACACACATGGAGGCCATCGCCTGCATCGGCAGCAATCACTTCTACACGGACCAGCCTGAGATCGCCATGCGCTTTTACAGGTAGCCCCCCCCCGAACGAGGGGGCATGATTTGGGTTCCTTGATGAAAGGGGAGGGTAGGAATCGGGAGGTGCTCTGAGGCTGAAGCCATCAGCCAAGGAGGGAGGGGAGCTAAGGAATAAGAAAATGTACCACCCCCCCCCCCCCCCCAAGACAGTTTCATTACAGACTCTCTCCCCCTCTCAATTTCTTTCGCTCTCTCTTGTTCACTGTCCTGCTCGATTGTTGTCACTCTTGTTCTCCATCTCATTCTTGTTCTCTGTCCCTTACTACCCACCCCCCCCCCCTCTCTGGCGCCAGGCGCCTCCTGCAGATGGGGGTGTATAACTGCCAGTTGTACAACAACCTGGGCCTCTGCTGCTTCTACGCCCAGCAGTACGACATGGCGCTGCCCTGCTTCGAGAGGGCGCTCTCCCTAGTGGCCGATGACGACGAGCTGGCCGACGTCTGGTACAACCTGAGCCACGTGGCCTTGGTGGGTTGGATTTTAACCAACGATATAAATTAATTAGGCTCAACATGTGTCTGTTACTCAGGATATGAGATATTTTTTCTCTTTATCTTCAGGCTATAGAATAATATAGAATAATTATATAAAATATTTAAACTATTTCAATTAGTTTGCCTTCTCACACAATGGTTTTCATCTTCTCATCCATGTATTTATTTATGGAAACCCTTATCCAAACTTAGCTTTCTATAAATTTTTTGTCTAAAATTTGATTCTTTAGTTCCGGACTGTGCACCTTTTCCCATGGTACACCAGCGGTTTAGATACAGCCTGCATCTTCTTAACTCCATAGCCTGTAGTCACAGTAATAGTGGAGTAAAAGTAGTTTTAATGCAGATGAATTTCTTCAAAAACTGAAAGTAAGATTCGAGAGGCAGATCAGGGCAGGCTGAGCTTTATTGGATATTTGAGACCAATTAATGAGCCAGAATTTCATTATAAACAGCGGCAGGAGGTCCTGAGGGGGTCTGGGAAACGCACGTCAGCACTGCAGCCCCCTGTTCGCTCATGGCTGCCGACCGTATCATCCGCAGGGAATTGGAGACTTGGCGTTAGCGAACCAGTGCTGCAAATTAGCTTTGGCCAGCAATAACAACCACGCTGAGGCCTACAACAACCTGGCGGTCCTGGAGTTTCGGAAGGGGCACACTGAGCAGGTGCACGGCTTGGAAGTCTCATATGGAGGCTCTATACAGGCTATAATAAATATATTGTTTGTGTGTGTGTGTGTGTGTGTGAGGGAGAGAGAGAGGGAGGGAGAGAGAGCAAGCAAGCAAGTAAAATAAATATAATATATATATAATATAATATTTAAAATATATATATATATATATATATATATAGATTTTCAGTTTTACTAATTTCTCAATTTATAGGTATGCGCCTTGCTTTATGGGTCTTCAGTCATATAGTAGTAGCATGTTATGAATGACCCTAGCAGTGCACGTCACACCACATAATGTTTCCCATTCTTTTTAAAGGCCACTTGAGGTCATCCTCTGATTTTTGAGATTAGTTGACGGTCAAAGCTGCTTCTGTCCTCCACCTGGTTGGTTTTTGGTCATTGCCAGTGTCTCCTGCTTCACTTTGTTCTTGGCTGCTGCTGCCTTAGAAACTTTGAGCCTGGAAGCAGTTTTCCCTGCCGTGTAGCCTTCTGCCAGCAGAACCAGGATTTAAAAGTGCGGATTATTAAAAAGATATAGAGTGGTCTTTTAAATTTTTACAGATCTGTGTGTGTGTGTGTGTGTGTGTGTGTGTGTGTAGCCTCTAATGTTATCTTTTCTGTAATTGTGATCTTTATATAATTTCTGTGTTTGTGTTTATTGTCTATATTCCTGTTATTGTGACAAACACAGACACTCTTTTCTGGTGTTTTTGAAATGGCAGATTCCACTGTTCAAAACTGCTTCTGAAAAATATTTTTATACTTTACGACACTCTTTAATGAGTACAGCTGTCGGGTTGCTCGACGTGCGAGCTTGTAGCTGTTAAATGTATATAAATGTTTAATGCTCATTCCTGTTGTTCCACGTACCTTCATATTTTTTTGCCTTTCCTCCGCTTTGCTTCCTTGCAGGCTAAAGCTTTCCTGCAAACCGCTTCTTCACTGGCGCCTCATATGTACGAACCCCACTTTAACCTCTCCACTCTGTCGGAAAAGGTAACAGCGCAACCTCATTCAAATGCGTAATCCTGTCATTTCAGGTGGCGCTCGGAGCGAGATAGCACTTCCTCTTACAGGCGCGTCCGCTTCAGTGCCTCCAGTTTGCACGACCGTGAAATTATGTCCTGGAACGTGTTGTAGTTAGGAGGGAAGGGCCGTAATTACTGATAAATGGATAGGAGATGGGGGAACTTTTTATGTTTAATTACGTTTTGGATCGCTGTCCTTACACTTGCAGATGGGGGACCTTCAGAGCAGCTACGTGGCGGCCCAGAAGTCCGAGGGCGCCTTCCCAGAACATATGGACACTCAGAAGATTTTGAAAAGCCTGAGGCAGCATTTTGCAGAACTGTGAAGACATGGGCTTCTCAAAGCAGCCCAGTCAGGGGGCTGATCGAACATCCCCAATACATTGGGGTCTACAGGCATTTCAATCTAAGAACAGCCTGTTACAAGCCAAAGAAGACTAGTGAACCTCCAGAAAGCCAGTTTATGTATGGCTGTTGTCATGGATAAAAATCCATCCGCTGATTGACCGGATGATGCAATAACATATCAAGTGGTCATGTGACATCACAGAAAGCTGAACTGCCTGACCTTTAGCTGGGTGAACTTATCAATATGTCAGATAAAATTTCAGGTCCTGTTAAGGTATCAACTTGCAGTAGAAAAGTCTTATTTTAGAGGGCAGCATCTAAGTTGGAAATCATTGTGGCAAATAAGAATGTAAAAATGCCAATTATCCTTTGTTAAATGTAGATTTCAGATTTATTTATTGATATATTTATGATACTAGGTGAATGTTAATTGCTATCCTGTCTTTTTCTAGTATAAAACAATGTATTTTTAAATATTTTCATTCATTGTCCTCATCAGATTTGTTATTTCGCAGTTATATATTAAACTGAGTATTTAAACAGAACTTTGGTGTTACTGTGTTGCTATATTACATTGAACAGCCATTCAGTTAAAAATATACTTTAGTAAAAATCTTAAATTACTTAAATGGAAGCTTGAATTACTTGTTCAGATTGTTAAAAATGTATAGTGCACTATGAAGCGATGTTACATTACTTAGTAATGATTTATTTGGATAGCTAGCATAGGTGATGTCCTGGTTTTAAAGCGCTCTTATATAATGGTACACCACATTAGTATTGGCTGGGACAATTGATCGTAATTACAGAGTCCATTTCATCCTTGTGGTTTTCAGTCCACAATTGGGAACAGTAACCATTTTATACTGCAGAAAATGAGAAATATACCTGGTCACATAATGAAATGTGTTTTTTGCATGCTTATTCATTCAATTTTCTTACATATTTTTTGTCTTTATGGATCCGTCAGAAGACCGAGGCAATTCAGTGGTGCCCATTTTTGGATTAAGTGGTTACAAACAGACTTATGTTGGGTCTGGTCACAGTGACACTCTCAGACCCAGTCAGTTGATAACTGTCCCGCTTTCATTTAAGTTGTCTTCTTTGATTTGTCACCACTCATTTTGACCCCAAGGAGTGTCTACAGGCATGACTGCCTTCACTTAGAAAAGCGCAGTATTGATTCGGGATCATTTTACAGGTCTTGAAGGTCTCTGGTGCTAGATACCAATTACGGGAGTCATACCATGACCTTTGAGGGTGACACCAGTTAGATAAAGTCAAGGTGAATGAATGGTGAAGTTTCTCCTGTAATGCTTTATATTTTTTGCCACAGATACACATTGATACAGACAATACTCTGCTCTCAGTTTATGGTGCTTTTCCACATGAAAAGTGTTTTTTATATCATACAACAAAACAACGAGTAATATGAATCATTCATTTTTATTAGTAATGTTTCTTAGGAATACCTCATCCAAATTAACAGCACGTGGCACAGTTAAATTCATGGTAAATCCATTACTTTTGGTTAATGTAGATTCACCCATTAACAGCATACAACAGTCACGCCTTATTTTAGAGCTTTATCCTTTGCCCAATTCCATTTGTCTACCACTGCTGTCCAGCCATAGACAGACACTGGAGTGATGTCTATGGATTCGGCATCTCTGACTCGCATATCCAGTTTAGGAGGTAGGTACAAGGAGCATCATTCCATGACTTGAGTAGGTCAGATTTTGGATAAATGGCAGCACAGTCCTCCTCTGAATATGAGTCGTTGGGTTCCCCATCCATCCAGTACCTTTAAATCAGATGTAAACGAAAGGATTTCACTAGAATGAACTGATTAATTTGTCAGCTGTTTGACTTGAGTTGCTCAGCAGATTTTGTGGTGATTAGCAAGGATTGCTTACTTTATGTCAATGTTTCCCCAATCTGGTCCTTGGGGACACACAGCCGGTCCACATTTTTGCTCCCTCCCAGCTCCCAATAGGGAGCAAAAACGTGGACTGTCTGTGGGTCCCCGCGGGATGGATTGGAGAACAATGCTTCATGTGGCCTTAATGCGAATGACATGAATTTCACCCTCAAAGTCAGTTGCAGTAGTGCACAGTGCTTGGATGTGTGTTGGGTGAACACCTACGCCACAGTCAGCTCCGTTCCATTCAGCCACTTCCAGGTACCTTCTACATGGACATCTCTTAGTCCCAACCAAAATCCTGTGAGGTGCCAACTGTACATCCTTTCCAGGCCCATAGACGTGATGGTTCTCATGAGAAACAGCTGCATGTTGAGACATAAGGTTATGTGGTGCTTCAGTGGGTCGTTATGCAGTTGAACTTTGAATTTTGTATTGTGCAATGAAAGTAAACCAAATCTGGGTGAAAAAGAACTGAGACAGAAGAGTATGAAGGTCTTCCCACCTGTTGCTAAAAACAGGTTTAATGAGCACAGCCAATTTGGATTCTGTCAGCTGGTGTGATGTAGGGGAATCCTTAAGGTTTGGGTGTTCATGGGTTACCATGACGATTGCCTACAATCCCCATGCACATAGATGCCTCAGTTATTGAATCTCAACTGGCTTGGATTGGCTTAGTTACTCTGTAAAGGTTACATTGGGGCAGCGGGATTGATTTGAGGCCAGAAGAGAGTGCCTGTGTGTGTAGGGTAGCCTGTTAGTTTGACAGGTTCTCCACCTTTCCATTTAAATACATTATTTGTTGAAACTTGCTCCCCCTAACTGCCTCCCCATGTCCCAATACACACAATACCCCTTAAAGCACTTTCTCATTCTTATTTTTTCATGAACACGTTTTATGTATATACTTTTTGTCTTAAGGTATCAATATATTGTCGGCACAGCAAACTGTAAATACACATGCAAAGTATTAAGAACATAAGAAATTTACAAATGAGAGGAGGCCATTCGGCCCATCAAGCTTGTTTGGGGAGAATTCAACTGGGTGTATAAGAATATTCCATACTCTAACTATATGCAGCGTAAAGAAGTGCTTCCTCAAATCCATTTTAAAATGTTCTTCCGCCAATTTCCACCTATAGCCACGAGTTTTAGTATTTAAACTAATATTGAAGTAGCCATTTGGCTGAACAGCATTGAGACCTGTTAGAATCTTACATACCTGGATCATGTCCCCCCTTAGTCTCCTTTGCTCGATGCTGAACAGATTGAGCTCAGCTAACCTCTCCTCGTAAGACATTCCTCTAAGACCAGGAATCATTTCTGTAGCCCGATGTTGAACCCTTTCTATTCTATGTATGTACGTATGCTAATATTAGTAGCAATAAGTGTATTGTTGCTATCAGTAGTGGCATTTGTCCATTTGCTACACAGCACTGGTTTTACCTGCTTCTCCTCGCTGTCTACCACCGCCAGGTTGGCTCCTTGGGTGATGCAGTCCTCGCGGCTTCCACTCCAGGACTTTTTCGGTTTCGAATCACCGTAGGAGAAATAGTAACACTTTGACTTGAACAGCTTCCATCCTGGCAAGCACTTTCCGCAACTATTTTCTGCAGCGGCAGTAAAGAGTGGGAGAGGGCATAAATGGACCATCGGTAAGATCTCCGCGGCTTTGACACGTTTCGGCAGAATCACCGTGCATGCTGATGAGGGACTGCAGATCTTTCTTCTCCACAAGCAGAGACTCAATCTTCTTCTGGAGCTGCTCTTGTTCGGAGCGCTGCAGCCCGAACTGCGCTTCCGCTCTGTGCCTGGCATCCAGGGCCGCTTGGTAGTCTCCCCGCAGCTGCTGCAAAGCTTTGGTCACAGTACTGTGGTTGCTGGCTATGCTATCCAGTTCACTGCGGGGCCGGTATGAATTCTGAACTGCAGGGATCGGGATGGGAGACATTGCGGTCAGCCACTGACACATGAGCACCACTGAAAATCATAATTAACGATGCACAACCAAAAGGAGGCACACTTTCATAAATGGCATCATGGCAATTTCTGTTTCTGTTTTAGTGAAACAATACTTACAGTGAATACACAGGGCAATGATGACAATCAGCAGGCCAGTACAGAGCAACCCCAGACCTGCTGTAGCCAGTTTGTAGGGCTGAACTCTAGGTCCATCTCGCACTGTAAACAGGGGCACTAGAAAACAGAAATTATTGCCAAAGAAATCAGCCATTATATATATATATATGAAATTTTTAGTCATTTGTTGTTGCTGTGAATGTGTTAAATTTGTCGATTAAGGTCTAATTTAATCTCCTTAAACTTGACTTTAAGATGATTTCATTCACTTTTCCCACTCTACTTTTTAAACTCAAACTTAAACTCTTTTCCCAGCAGTGACATAAAAATTCCCTAAGTCATTTGTGAAAAGAATACTCTTCAAACGACTAAACTGAACTTCACATTCACTGGTTTATACAGACTGATAGTTTTGTTGAACAAACTTTACCAACAACAATGTCATTTCACCAGAATTTCCATTCTGACAAGAATTTTAACAGATGGTAACTGAACAATAATAATAATCAAAATAAACAGAGCATAAATGCTTTAGTTTTGCTATTTTTCCTCTGTGCTCAAACATTACTTATCCTGTGTAGCCATCGAGTCTCGCTGTTCTTTTTCTAAAACAGCACAGGCTGGACTCAAAGTCCATTTTCTGGAAACACTCACTGCAACCATGAAGGCTATGAAAGCGGCATGAGATTGAACTAGCAGTACACATGTATTATCAGTAGAAATAGAGGAAACAATACACACAAAATTAATATGAAATAAAATAAAAGCAAAAGCTTCTAATCAGTGCTAACTCTTACATATAATTTGTAACTAGCTACAGGAGTATCTGCCATTTTAATGTCTTTGCTCATTCATAATGTAAACATGTGGCTGGAAGAAGAAACCCAACTACAGGTAGATATTTAAGGCTGAGGTGTCTTACAGTCCTGCTGGCTGTTGGGTTTGTAGTCAGGACTCTGTGCTTCTGTCTCTAGCTCATTCTGCCCAATCAGCATGGAGTACAATCCATCTTTGGAGACCATCATAGTCGCTTGTGAGAGAGCTTCCAGCTTCCTACGCCTGTGTGGGTCTGTGTAAAGTGAGGGGAAAGTTCCTGTTGTCGACTTTGGCCCCTGCTGTTATTTTTGGAATATTTTGACAGACAGATGCATTGAGTGCATTCCCAGTTGTGCAATTAATCAGTTAATCAGAATCTGTAGAATCTGTAATCTGTAAACTTTGTTAAATTATCTCAAGCTACCAATAAATGAATCTCAGAAGAACTAATTGGCAAAGAATTGTGATCCTTTACGAATTTTGGACAGTACTTTCTACTCATAGGATGATTTTTTTGGGGGGGTAAAATATTTTCCCAGGTGTTTCAAAAATTATTCTGTTACTTAACATATATACTACCTGTTGCTGTTACTACCTGTAAAGACCCAAAGAGGCCAGTTCTGTTCTAGCCAAAATTAACCAAAATTATGCAAAGAGCTTCATAATCAAAGTTAAAATGACATTTTTTGTACAAATAATTAATATGATTAACATTAAATATTTGGATAAAATACATTAATGAAGAATTTAAAAACAGTATGCTGTAATAGGTAATATTCACAAACTAAATAAATAGTGTAAATATGTGCTAAGACTGAGACTAGAATTAATAAAAGTCAAGCACTTTAACCAAAATGCATATGGCCAGAACTCATAAAACGTGGTTCATTGTATTTCACTTTCCGACCTGCTTTAATTAATATCCCGAAATTAATTCATATCCCGAAGAGCAAACATAACCATCGGCACTTAAAATAGGAAAGCAATCTCATACTTGAAACCGAAACCTGGACTTACGGAGCCGGTATTTATGCTTGATCTATTGGAAACTCCATGATTGCATCGCCGGGCGCGGTGGCGTGCGCCTGTAATCCAAGCTACTGGGAGGCTGAGGCTGGCGAACCGCTTGAGCTCAGGGG
>JAODUD010000026.1:1776926-1799873 GCA_026784285.1 Stomatorhinus walkeri | reverse complement strand
CCCCCCCCCCCATGATCTGTACATAATGCACTCTTGAAAGAAGGTTAGTCTTGCTAAGAATATCAGACAAGCTATTGTACCCTTGATATGGTATTTACTCTGTTTTTTGCCATTATAATGGTCAGTTGTGAAATGACTGTTTGCGTGGTCCTTTGGATAATCACATGACCGATCTCATCCAGAGTGATGAACCCCCTTGATGTCCATTCCCATTCCCGTCCCACCTTCGCAATTAGTGCTCAGCTCAAGTATTGACTTTTGACTTGGTCACATCTGATTCCTGCCCATCTCAGACAACCAGATCTTTGCCTGGGGCAACGCGGGCAACGGCCGTCTGGGGATGCCTGCTGACAAGGGCTTTGGCTCAGAGGTGTGCCCCGCCCTTCCCCGGCCCATTTTCGGGTCCCTGCATCACGTTCCTGACCTGTCCTGTCGGGGGTGGCACACCATCCTCATTGTGGGTGAGTGTGTCATTCCCACACTCCTCTGCTCTGGCCACAGGATGAGCACAGATGGATTAACAAGGCTTTCCTTTGTCCCGCACCGCCTGGCTCTTCACAGAAAAGGTTCTCAATTCAAAAACCATCCGTTCAAACAGCAGCGGCCTCTCAATTGGCAGCGGTGAGTCAGACCGGCTGCATGACCCATCCTGTTTCTTTGGTCGGTTTGTATGCTTCTGCGGTGTGATGCCCTTCCTGTGTCTGTATGACTGGTGTGCCTGCATGGAGACTGACGCTCCGTCTGCTGGGTTCCCAGGCCCGGGGCAGGGCTCTACCTCCACCATGGACCTGGACATAGAGCAGGGTTTCGAGACGGGGCTACGTGATGGGGGCTCCAGAGGCACCATGGAGGCCGACATGGAGGAGCGTGGACTGGAGACGCCCATGATGTCTGTGGAGAACAATGACAGCTCCTGTCCCTTCTGGCTACGAAAGGTCAGCTGGATTTCATATTGTGTCGGATCGGGTTTAAGTTGTCTTTATTTGTCTCTCTGTCACCTCATTTCCACCAACTCGGAGCTGGTGCCGGCGCAGGGCTGTTTATCGTTTGGAGCCTTTTGAGAACCAGCCTGCGTTTCCACCGGCTTCAAAGAGGAACGGAATAGAAATGCATACACGCATAGGCGGAACTGAAAGTAAAGTAAAGGTTAATCTTTATTTCGCTTTTTGGTTTTATTTTGCCATAACTCGTTGCGCTCTATCTCCATCGCCTGTATCCACTTATGTCACCGTAAAGTCTCCCCATCTGTGTGTGAGTTTATTCTCGCTCGTTTTACCGCTGTCCTTTTAAGGATCACGTAATAAGCGTCTGCTAATAACTGAACTTTGCAGTCCACAAAGCTCATGTTCTCTTCACCACTCAAATGCCATAATATTTTTATTCAATCTGTGACAAATTTATACCTTATTAAATCTGTCCAGCAGAACGATCTTTTGTTTTTCTCAGAATAAAAAAACGACGTAACCTTATTCCACTAATGCGCTGGAACGTTCTTTCACTACCAGCACCGGCGTTATTAGACTAACTATAATGGTTATGGATTGATTTGCAGAAGGTTTGGACACCACAGCCTGTCCCACCTTTACTGACATTACAGTTCCACGTACTGATCCTGCTGGAGCCATTTTTTTCTGGCCCTGGATCTGGGAAAATGTCCAGCAGCAGCACTGGCACCATGGTTGTGTATATGTGTGCCCTCATACTGTGCCCCACACCCCCACAGGAGCTGCAGGAAGCTGAGTTCATTCCCATGCCAAATGACTCCCAGGACTCCCTACCCAAGCAGCTGCCCTCCACCTTCTTGGAGAGCACCACCCTGCCCTACGATGAGCTCCAGAAGATTAAGGCAGCGGCAGCCGCAGGGATCTCGGTAACCCCCCCCAGCCCCCGCCTCAAACTGAGGTTACCTGACAGCCAGATCGCCTCAACTCCAGCGAACAGATGAGGGGACCATGATGTTTTTTAGCAGTATATGTCTGCCACTGTCTGCTTTTAACTTAATAAGTACCATTACTGTGGATTTCTCCATCACCGCTGATATGAAGGTGGTCTTTGGGATGCACCTCTCTGACTTCCCCCTTCTTGTCCCCCCTCCCCCTGCAGGCGGCGCATGTGGGCTGTGAGAAGGTGAATGGGGTGCAGGATGCTGGTACCTGTAAGAAAAGCGGTAGGCAGCAGGGAACAGCGTCAGACAGTATCTGCTGTTCAGCCAGTGCCGAGGTAGCACAGGTAAGGCCTGTCAGTGAGGACGGCACATATCATGTGACACTAGGTCTCAAAACCTCATTTGCTCTGTAATAAAAGTACTTTTTGGTCCATTGTCTCTTCTGCAGCTGAGAGAGGTAGTGGCTTACCAAGAGGCCATGATTCAGTTGTTACAGAAACAGGTGAGTTATCTTTCCTGCGTCCATACAGCCACCGTCAGCTCGAACCCAGGCGCTGACGGCCATGGTGTCCTGTGCGTCTCCCGTTCAGTTCAGTGATCAGCTGAAGGAGAACGAGAAGCTCTGGAAAGCCATTGAGGTCCTGAACATCGGGGGAGCGAATGGCAGCCCCGTCGCCGGCAGTAACAGCGTCAGCGGTCGTCAGCCCGGGGGGGATCAGGATGTGGGTGGGGCTGAGGGGGCTGGTCCTTGAGTAAGGACCCCCATGCCGGTTTCGGCCGACGGAGGCCGAGTGACCCAGATGCTGTCCAATAGGATGCTTTTGTGATGGGCTTCCCAGGATGGGATGTTGAATGAGAAGTGATTGGTGAAGCCGTCTTGTGAAATGTGGGCCTAATGCATGCCAGGAGGTAAAAAAAAAACGAGTAAGGGATTTGAAACGTTAGTTACCCGCCCCCACCAACACCATGACCAACCAAGCCACGTGAGGTTCACTGAAAGTACGTTTTTGTCAAAAGTTAGTCACCCTATTCAACGGTGAGTTGGTCTCATTCCTAGTCAGTCTTCTGTGCGTTGGTGTCATATATGAGTGTGTAAGAGTTTATGGGCTTGAGTGTGTGAACGGTCAGTCTGTTTTTACGGTGTTTCGTTTTAAGCTCAACTGATGATTTCTGTCAGTTTTTCTTTCTGAACAGGATGTAATGTTGGCGGGATTCAACGTTAAGCATCTTTTTTTACGGTCATAATGTTAAGGTGGGAGGTGAGGAACAAGGGTTTGGTGGCCTTTGTATTACTCTGTTTTGGTCTTGACGTGCAGTTAAAATGGTCGCCTGGTCCGTGAGGATCTTGCACGCTCAGCATGTGCTTTTAGCCGCTCAAAACCAGTGGTGTTCATGTTTTGAACCAAAGATGGATGTGTCTTTGCTGTTAATCCGTGTTCGGTTTTTTTTTTATTTTTAAATTGTTATTTTTCATAGCTGCCTTATAAACGTAGCTCACAGGCACAACATAGCTGAATTTCTGTGCTGTTATTTTGAAATGTGAACAAAATACACAGCAGAATTGCTTTCTGTTCACACTGGACCTGGTACCATATTCACTCCTCATGGTGTACAACTGCAGTAATTATTTAAGGAAAAACACATTTGTCGTGTCATGAACGAGGCCACTGAAAACAGTGGAATACCACAGGCATTTAGTTCATATTAAGGGTCTTTTGGAAAGAATGAGATACTTGTATTATTCCCAAATGTGTTTAATATGCTACACATAAACTATTTACATGTTAAGGTTAACATAATGGCCTCTGTCTGTGAGAACTGAGTATTCTGTGCTGCATATTCATAATGGATATTGTGTCGACTTAAAAATGTATATGCAAGTGTATGAACGATTTACTGTATAGACACTAAAGCGTGTCGAACACATTGCGTATATTTTGTAAGACTTGTGAAATAATGGGTAACTTGGCAGTCCCATACTTATACGTGCGAAGCACAATCAAACTACTGATTCATGGTTTATTTTTATATTTTACTCTGCTCTTGCTTTTTTTATCGACCGCCGACGTTCACTAGCGCATTGATGGCGATGCGTGTGGGTGCCTTTTTATCGGTCTAAAGTACGGCTCATTTTGACCGACGGAACACTTTCGCACATGCCGGAATTTTCCTTGGACTTGGTGATTTCAGGTGTCATGTTTTAATAGGTGATAAGCTAAGTCTTGTGTTTTTCTAGAATGAAGTCGACAAGACTTTTAATTTCATTTTCCTAAATGTGGTATATATTAATTAAAGCATGATCCTTTTAATAAACTGTTTGCCTTTTCATTTTTGGTTTAATACTACGTCAGTGTTTGTTTTATTCCTTTATGCATTTAATGCACTCTGGATGTATTATCTCTCCGTTCACCATTTAATTACGGTTCATACTTGTGTGCTTTGTCACTTATGACGGCAGGTTGGTAGCATTCACCCCCATTTTGTTAGTGTGACAGGAAACATGGACTGTGCATTCAGATTTTGTTCCTTAAACCCCCCCTTTTTTTACTGCTTTTTACAGTGAGTATTTAGCAGTAATTTATAACAAATGTGTGCCCATTTGTATTTATTTCTGCCTGTGTTTTTTTTGGCTGCCAGAATGCAATATTAATACAGAGTTGGGTTAACAAAGTTCTGCATGGTGGAAGACCGGCACAACGTTCAGCTTTATTTAAAATGTGCCTTTGCAGTACACTCCTCCTTAGGTTATGCCTCATGTAAATAAAGGATTCTTTTTTTTGCCAATGGCTTGCGTTTTTATTGGCGCACATTCAAAATGGAACATATTAAAAAGTGTATGAAATATAACCAATGCCTTTATTTTACGTCATGAAATCCTTCCCATATCATTTGTGTCAGGCTTGTAAACAAATTGACAAAGTTACTTATTCACAATTTCCTTAGGAGAAAAATCAGTTGAGTTGCTCAGAAAATGTATATGTAATGTAAAACTAACATGGAAATAATCATATAAAACACACAGACGGCATCATCATTCCTGGTCCATGCAGCTCTGTATTTACTGTGAAGTAAAGCACCATCTAATTTCTTTACTGGTGTTTCCTCTGCCCCATTGTCAGCGGCGGCGTAGTGGGGGAGGGGGGCGGCTTTTGATGTACTGACACTTGGGAATGTGTCTCTCGGCAGGACCTGGGGCGAAGCGGCGATCACAGTGAGGACAGGCCACATAGTCGGGGTTGTTGTTGGCGGGTAGCTTTGGCTGCAAGGCCCCATTCGCTGGCAGGAGGCCCTGACGGATGTTCCTGATGAAAATCTCATGCTTCTGCTTCCAGTTGCTCTTTTTTGGCTGGCAAACACAGCATACAATTACAGTAGAATCTGGAGCACTGATCTTCAAAAATACTGCTTGTGGAGCAGCTAAGAAAGATCAGATCTGCTGTATCAGATTTAATCAAATCAAACGGGACTGTCTTACCTCCGGTGTCTTGCTTCTTGTGTTGGTCTTCATGAACTCCTCCAGGTCTGTTCCTTTGGCCCTGTACTTTGAGGAATCAAAGACCTTTCTCTCGGAATGGTGCACCTTCTCGCAAGCCTTCAGGTGGCGCTCCAGGCGCTCAGCGGCAAAGCTCCTATGGCAGTGCTTGCAGGGCAGGAGCTGAGGTCCCTCCCCCAGAGTCGGCTGCTCCAGCTGCTCAGTAAGGTGCATGGATCTCGCATGAGGAATCATGGCTCCTTCTGAAGGTGGGCTCCCGTTACTGCTGTTCAGGCTTGTCCTCCGGAGGACCTTCTGGCTCCTCTCCCGGCCATTTCTTTGTGACCTCACCTGGACCCTCTCCCAGTCCCGGTCTTTGAGCCTTTCCCACTCTGCTTCCCTTATCCACTCTCTTCTTTCTCTGTATTCCCCCTCTCCCTCCTTTATTTTCGCCCTTTCTTTCACCCTCATCCTTTCCCACTCTCCCCCCATATTCCTTGTTTTCCATTCCCATTCTCCTTCCCTCACAATATCCCTACCCTCTTGCCATTCTCTCTTTCCCCTCACACCTTGCCCTTCCCCTTCCCACCCGTCTTCTATCCCCTTCTCCTTCAGTGCGACCCTCTTCCTCTCCCACTCTCCCCAGCTTGGTCTCTCTGACTCTCTGTCTTTTACGGTCTGCTTCCATTCTCTGTCTTGCTGTCTTTCCTTCATCCTCCTCTCACTCACAATTTCTGCGTCATTTAGCCTTGCCTTCCTTTCCCTTTCCCACTGTGCACCCCTGTTCTCACTTCTTTCAAATTCTCTATTCCACCTTTCTTTTCTCTCCATTTCTTCCATCCTTCTCTCTCTCTCCATCATGCCATCTCTCCTATCCCAGTCAACTGCACCAACTCTACCAGCCTGTCTCCTCTCAATTTCCTCTGTCCATTTACTCCTTTCCAACTCCGCTCCTTGTCTCCCCCACCTTTCCCTCTCCCCTGTAGAAGATGCCCTCTCCTGTTGGATCCTCCTCAGCTTGCCTTCAGTCCTCCTGAGTTTCTCTTTCAGGGCAACCTCCCTCCTGCGTATGTCTTCAGCCAACCATGGTTGGTCCTTTTCGTCCAGCTTGGCCTGCCTCCATTGCTTTCCTTGTGCTCCCTGAGGTGTGTTACCCTTGGACCATGTCGGGGCCTCTGCTGGGGGCCGGTCTAATGGAAACTGTCCCCAGGAATGTGGCTTTAAATATTTCTCATCAGATGTCTTTGTATAACTGAGAGGTAAAGATGGAAGAGGGGGAGGGACTCTTGGCATGTCCAATGGTTTCAAAGACTTTGCATCATTATTAGTCCTAGACATGTTCCAACTGTAAGATCTCTTATGGTAAACCGGTTTCAGCGAAAAGGCCCCTTCTACATCAGTGGTTTCCTTTGGTCTATCACCATAGTAATGTTTCTTATAATAGACACCATCATATCTAGTCTTTGCAGAATTACTCTTTTGTTCTAGTGAATAGTTCTTATGGGAAATGTTCTGCATTACTTTGTCTAATGCAGCCTGCTGCTTCTGCTCATATATAGTCATCATCATCTTCTCCTTTTCTTCAGCTTGGCTCTGAAGGAAATTCGACTGTGAAAGCTGCATTCTGGAAGACCACTGGTCTCTCCCCTCATAGATCACTGTTGGAAGTTTCAATATTGAGTGTGGACTTGGTGCCATTTGTAAAGTCATGCTTCATGGGGAAACCTGGTTAAAGACATACATAACATTTTGGTGATGCTTGTTTTATTTATGGTCTGACTGTTAACTCCATTGAATAACATGGTTTGCAACTTGACAACCATTCATCCATCCATTCATCCATCTTCTGCCACTAATCTGGGGTCGGGTCGCAGGGGCAGCAATCTAAGCAGGGATGCCCAAACCTCTCTCATACCTTCTCCAACACCACCGGAGGAATACCAAGGCGTTCCCAGGCCAGCCGAGAGATGTAACCTCTCCAGCGTGTCCTGGGTCTGCCCCTGCTGGACATACCTGAAACACCTCCCCAGGGAGCTGTCCAGGAGGCATCCTACCTAGATGCCAGAACCACCTTAACTGGCTCCTTTCGATATGGAGGAGCAACAGCTCTACTTTGAGCCCCTCCCAAATGTCTAAGATTGAGCCCAAACACCCTGTGGAGGAACGTCATTTCTGCCACTTGTATCAGCGATCTCATTCTTTTGATCGTTACCCAGAGCTCATGATCATGGGTGAAAGTAGGAATGTCAATCAACAGGTAAATCGAAAGCTTGCCTTCCATTTCAGCTCCGTCTTTACCACGGCAGTATGGTACAGCGTCCACATTACTGCCGAAGCTGCCTTTCCCTTCTTCCCACACTTATGAATAAGACCCTGAGATATCTGAACTCCTCTGCGTGAGGCAGCAATCCACCCTTTTCCAATTGAGAACCATGGCCTCAGACTTGGACGTGCTTGTCTTGATCGCGGCCGCCTCACACTCAGCCGCAAACCTCCCCAGTGCATGCTACAGGTCACAGCACCATGATGTCGGCGGCACCACATCATCCACAAAAAACGAAAGATGCTGATCCTGAAACCCCCAAACCAGGCCCCTCCTCCACCGCTTGGCTACACCTAGAAATTCCATCCATCCATTTTCTGAAACCACTGGGAACAATGATCACGGGCAAGAACCAACCTCGTTCAGTCGCCAACACACTACAGGGCCAATTTAGACTCGCCAGTCAACCTATGATGCATGCTGTTGGACTGTGGGAGGAAACTGGAGCCCCCGGTGAAAATGGGGGAGAGTGCGTGAACTCCACACAGAAGGCAGCAGTGCTAACCATTGCACCACTGTGCCACCCTCCACCTAGAAATTCTGCCCATATAAGTTATGAACAGAATTGTTTACAATGGGCAGCCCACGGCGAGTCCAACACACACGGGGACAGAGTCTGGCTTTTGCTGGCATTGCGAACCAAACTCACCAAACTATAAGGACCTAATGGCCTGCAACAGTGGACCCTGTATGCCATACTCTCGACGCAGCCCTCACAGGACCCCCTGAAGGACATGGTCATATGCCTTTTCCATATGTCCAGAAAGCACATGTAGACTGGTGAAGTAAACTCCCATGAACCCTCCAGTAACTTGACAACCACTTTCGAGAATTTTAAAAGGTTGTTTAGGAAAAAGAAATCTTAAGAAAAGGTGATAAGAAACTATAGGTTAACTGCACAGAATATATTCAAGTATTGCATTTTCAAAATATACACTCACCAGAAACCTTCATCAGTGTCCGGCAGATGCAGCTTTCGTTTGTCTTTTATAATGTCGATAATGGAGTACAACAATTTATAGCATAATCGGGCTGATTATGTTACTATATGGGTACTGAGCGAAGTGTATCGGTAAAATGATAATCATTTAGATGCATTAATTCTGGCGGAGTAATGATTTAGTAGTTCTAAAGTAGTCTTGTTCTTTTATGTGTGTTTTATTATATAAAGAGTTGGAAACATAAATTAAACCGAATGCTACCTATGCTTACAGTCAGTATTGCTCAAAGTCCGTATATCCATTTGTTGGTGTCCGTTGCTTAGAAACCACTCTCATCCCCTTGCACCCCTCAATGTTTTTATGAGGTAGATTAATTCTAATGCTGTGATTGGTTCTAGTAAAACACGTGGATGGTTTCCGTTACCCCGGATGTGCGAGCCGTGTAACCCGGCAAACCTATGTAGTCTACGGCATTTAATATATCAAATTTGCAAAGGTCATACGTAAGTATTTTCAAGACTTCTGCTGCATAAACAGTTCATGTTGGAATGCTTTTATCTAATTAGTCACTTGTTAAGAGAACACGTTATAAAACCTTGCAGGTTGTCTTATTGCTTTTAAAGGTACTTTTGGGGCGAATTTAAGAATTTTAACCAGCTGAATAAGGGATATCGGTTTCATACTCAGCAAACATGTAGCAATGTCCCTTATTTAACTGCATTACCACAGTGTGTCATAATAAAGATTTATGTCTGTCGTGTTTTTTTAGAGCTCTGTGATGTCTGATCAAGAAGATCTGATATCAGTGGATTATGAAATATTTGGTAGAGTTCAGGGCGTGTTCTTCCGAAAATACACCCAGGTGATGATCATTTTACGAAGCTATATATTTTGCCAGTAAAATTCTCTATTTATATTGCTATAAAGCAGTCTTACATGTCTCATAATACCGTTCTGTATTTGTTCTAAACGACTGTGTGTGTGTGTGGTTTTTTTTAAGCAATTCACCCTGTTTATACTACTTTGAGCCTGATTATTTCTAAAACCTTGCGCATGCATAATATCATTAAAATATATGCCGTCACGTGACTGCGTACTCTTCCAGGCAGAAGGAACGAACCTGGGCTTGGCTGGCTGGGTGCAAAACACGAAGTCTGGGACAGTGCAGGGCCAGCTTCAGGGCCCGAGTATGAAGGTGAAACAGATGCAGGAGTGGCTGAAGACCACCGGCAGTCCCAAGTCTCAGATAACCAAGGCCGAGTTTAGGAACGAAAGGAAAATCGATACATTGGAGCACACGAATTTCAAAATTGTTCATACTTGAAAATAACTTGATGCAAGTTTTCAGAATACTTATGTTTAAAGCTTATCACTTTAAATCCTTTTTAAAATGCTGTATTTGCTAGTTGTGTGGCTACTTGTATCAAGAACATCTTGTGTGGTAAATGTGTGTGCTAATAACTTATTGTGTAGGGCAGTACAAGTACTTTAAAATGGATACTGATGCAAACAGATGACATAGACTATGTGTATATATATGTATATATTGGTATACCTTTCTGTGTAATAAAAATATGGGTGTCCTTTACGGAACAGTATGTAGAGCAATAAATAAGCCTCAAAGACCGGTGTTTGAATTATTAGATTTTATATATATATATATACACTTAGTCTCCATATATACTTCATCAGAGAGAAAAAACGTATTTTATTATCTAAAATATGAGGATGTATTTTAAGCAAAATACCCCTTTTATCAATTTTCCCAACTGTTTAGAATGGGCAGCACAACGAAATTCAAACTGCTTTGACGATCAAGTCCTCCGTACCGGTAGGTGGCGGTAGAAGGAAATGATGAACCTGCACACTGCATGTAAACATTAAACAGTAACACTGGACTACCGTCACTAGCGAATAGCAGTAGGCTCGAGGTAAATGCGTGTGATAAAGAAATTATGTACGGCCAGTAAAGCCATGGGCTTATGTTAATAAGTGTTACGGTATGCGTTTTATTTTAAAAAAGAGTTTTATTTGTTAACATAAATATTGAGTGCAGTGTCATCTTGTACGATATTATTTAAAATGACAGTTAAATGCCGTTATTTCTGTTGAAATCTACCTGCTATCTCAGTATATGGTTATCTGTCCGATGCAGACAACTAAAATTAACCAGACTGACCACAAAAAATACACTATTTATGTATGTATCTAGCAAATAACGTACTAAAGCATTCGTATATTTTATTATTTGCCAGTTAGCTAGCTAAGCAAGAAGTGATTTTGGGTGACCGAGTTAGTTCGCCGCATTTCGGAAATAATTTGCAAAAAATGAACTGTCAGAGAATGAAATTTCTGAAATAATGATTAAGTGCTTGTCAGATAAAGTCCAAGAAAAGCTTCGCTCTGGAATTGCAATAGTATCATTACAGCAATGTGTGGAAGAGCTCGTTTTAAACAGTGTAGATGCCGGCGCGACATGCATTGCTGTCAGGATGGACATAGAGGCCTGCAAAGTTCAGGTCATAGACAACGGCTCTGGGATGGAGAGGGATGACATGGAAAGATTGGGAAGCAGGTACTACACAAGTAAATGCACATCATTGGAAGACCTGGAGAATCTCTCCTTCTATGGTTTCAGAGGGGAGGCAGTTGCTAGCATTGCCTCTCTTGCCACACTGGTGGAGATTTCCTCAAGGACAAAACTGTCAGTGAAAACATTTGTCAAGGTCTTCAAGGAGGGCAAGGGCTTGGATGTTTTTGAGGCTGGGACTACCCGACCATCATCTGGAACAACAGTGGCGATATGTAACTTTTTTCACAACATGCCTGTAAGAAGAAAAAGGGTGGACCCCGTGCTTGAGTGTGACCGCATCAAACGGAGGGTGGAATCCATCTCCTTAATGCATCCATCTGTCTCCTTCACCTTAAAGAATGACTGTACCGGAGCCATGGTGGTGCAGCTCTCCAAGGCCAGAAGCACCTACCACAGATTCATACAAATTCATGGCCTGGGGAAGGCCCAGCAGCTGGGGGAGGTAAGCTTCTCTCATAGCCAGTTTGAACTCAACGGATACATTGGCCGTGAGGGTCACTACAACAGCAGTCTTCAGTACTTATTTGTCAATAGCAGACTTGTCCTGAAAACAAACATTCATAAACTGCTGAATTCACTCCTGAAGGGGGTCTGTGGTGCCAGCAGGGTGAATGGAGGCCCTGGTGTGCCATCTGTCTTGGGGAGCCCAAAGCAAAAAGGGGGGCAGGAGCCGCATGCTATATATGTGATTGACATTAAATGCCCTTATTCGGTGTATGACGTGTGCCTTGACCCAGCCAAGACCCTAATTGAATTTAAAGATTGGGAGAGTGTGCTGTTCTGTGTGGAAGAAGGGGTCAGAAAGTTTCTGACCAGAGAGAATCTGGATACGGAACTTTCACCTGAGGACACCCAGGATTATGTTGTTGGGAACAGTGTGAATAAACTTCTGGCCATCCTAGGTAGCACAGTGGACAGTGTGGAAAGGACTGCTACTGCGGCACCTTGCTTTACAGGAACGTGGTATGATGAGAAAGCACTTGAATCTAAAGCTGTGTACAGGAGACTGGCACACAATATTAATGGGACAGAACAAGTCAACAAGTCAGAGCAGGTGACTGATAGTTTGAATAAAAATATCAGTAACACTGGTGCTTCAGGAGGGATGGAATTAGAAAGCGAACTTCCCATGAGTACAACCAATCCAGTTCATGTACAAACGGACAAGGATAAGGAACGATATCATAGTCCTCAGATAGCAGGAAGACTAGGCAGTCCTTATTCAGGAGCTGATCAACTAATGTGCAGTTCAAGTACAGAAAGGGTAAAACAGTGTGAAAGTCAAATATTCGAAACAGAGAGAAGTGAGAAGATCGTGTGTATCACAGAACAGGAGCCTTCTGACTTTTGTAAAGCATCCGGTAAATCCTCATCTGAAAATACTGGTCTCAAAGGTCAGGCTGACAAGGCAAATGATTCTTGCTTGAATAAGGTGCAGCTGGGCTCATTAGGGTTTATCACACATGTAATACCTCAAACACATACTGAAGAGGTACCAATCGAACAGGCAGGACATAGTAAGTTTTGTCCACCTGGACCGATTTCAGCTCAAGATCTTTTCCCTCAGTACCCTGTTGAAGATCCCGAGTTTGCCTCGGCAATGCAGCCTTCAAGACACAGTGGTGCTCTGACATGCCCTGCCATTAAGCTGCAGAGCAGGGGTTCAGCATTTGAAGTTCAAGAAAACGTGTCTGTGGCAACAAAGAGGAAGTTATCATTTTTTGAGGATTCCAGGCATTTAGTTATCAGTGACAGTGGATTGAAGGGCTTTCCTCTCAGGAAACATAAGATTTCCAAGGTAATGCCATGCTCAAAAGTAGTTTTAACAAATCATGCTGGATCACTAGACAGATTTAGAAGAAAGTATGGAAAGCAGTCAGGAACACAGCCTGTTTCTATAGACATTGTAAATGATGATGATGCTGAAATGGCTCCTGAAGACAGAACATCACATGTCGGAAATACTCCAATCATTGCAGGGAAGTGTTTATCTCCTGTAGAGGGCCAGCCGATTGACACTTTTAAAACGGTTATCACATCTCAAGAAGACATTCTACCATCGCTTTCAGAAGACACCATACTTAAACCTGCCCCATCCCAGAGGTCACTGGCTGGCAAGCTGTCACGCTTGAAAAAGCACCAGATGGGCAATGAGAGCAGTACCCTGAATGTACCGCTAAACCATGTTCCAAATGCTGGCGGCAGAAGTAAGGACAAACTTCAGCAGCTCTACGATAAGGAAGAAGAACCATGTGATGTGCTTCATCCCTCAGTGGGTAACAGCGTTCTAGATGCTAATGCTAACTGGCTTGGCCCGTCAGCTGAAAATCATAAAGATGCCAAAGACTGCTTAAAGCGTGATGCTGAAAATGTGTCCTCACCTATTTTCTCAATTAAGGAAAACAATGTTCTTTCCGCTGAAATGGCCACTGAAAAGAGACTGGACGCCCCTCTAGCTGACGGGATACATCCCAGTAAGGATGTCCTGCAGGCGCAAGGAACAATTAAGGGAATAAAAAAAGGCGTGGGTGATACTGGGGTACTGGATTCCAGTGACTGGGTGGAGCACTTTGATGATGCTGTGGGAAAGCTAGTTTACATCAACAAGATAACAGGTCTGAGTAAATATGAGGCCCCTTCTGTGGAAGATGCCCAGGTGCCATGTGTGAGCGATGTCACCACCATGGCCGTTAGTGTCATCTCCAGAAATGGTAAGTCGAAGAAAGCAGATTGTTTATACCGCACAATGGTCTAAAGTTACAAATATAAAGGCTTTCTTCAGACAGTACTGATTTCCTGTAACACATCTCCTTATAATTAATGTCAGTGATTGGGAAATATGTTAATCTGCTGTCAGAATTGACTTCTTCAGAATTATGAATTGGTTTTGTGTAACTTTTATTTCATATCAATAGACAAAAGCACAAAAATTCCAGAGAAAAGAGATGACGTAGAAAATACCTCCATAGAAGCTTTGAATATGTGAGCTTTAAAGATCTCTTGAGTATTTTCAGCACAGCTTGATTTCCTCTGTAGGGTTTGAGTACAGGTGTTACCCATTCCAAGCAGAGTTAGTGTTGCCCTTCCTGCCTCGATCCAGAGCAGAGAGAGTACTTAGTTCAGGCCTGGATGAGAAAGGTGAGCTTTTCATGCCACAAGAAAGCCAAAGGGATCCAAGCAGTCCCACAATATTGTGTTCGTTTAGCTTTTCTCTCAGTAGGCATGGCCATGTTCCACGTTGTGTTTCTCTGCTTTTCAGATGAACCTCAGTCTGCAGACTCTCTATCCTCACTGTACTCAAAGTGGGAAAATCCAGTGTTTGTTCGACCTCCCGAGGTAAACCTGAGTCCTCGCACACAGACTTAAACTATGGTATCATTCAGGCGTATTGGTGGGGAAGAAGATTTGCGATTCCATTCGTCTGCATAAAACCGTGATCAGCTTTCATGGTTTTATGCAGACGAATGGAATCACAAATCTTCTATTTCAATTTTCTAATTGAGACGACATTTAAGCTTCCCCCTAAATCCAGATACGACTCTGGAAAAAACGAAGACCATATAAAAAAAGATCTGCATTTATGAATCCTGGTTTAATCCTGGTTCTGCTGGCATAAGGTTACTTTGAGCAGCAGGTTGCTTCCAGGTTCAAATTTTCTAAGACAGCAGCACACAAGAATAAGGTGAAGCAGGAGACACTGGCAATGACCAGAAATAGCCAGGTGAAGGGCGGAAACAACATTCTAATGCTAGAGACGACCGTCAGCTTATCTGACCTTCAAAAGGAATGGGAAACATTAAGTGGTGTGAAGTTCCCTGCTAGAACAGTCTGTATCAGGCTCCTGGAAGCAGGACTGAAGTTCCATAAAGCAAGGAAGAAGCTCTTTAATGAGAAGCAGAGAAGAACCAGGCTGTAGTTTGCAAAATTAAATATATTATTCACATACATAAATTGAAAAATGAGTGAAACAGAATTTTGCTGTGGTGTCCGAATTTTTCTCCAAATCTGTATAAATATATAACAAAAGAATTTGCAACATAAGACGCACTTGCCATCTGTGCCCCTGGAAGCCGATGGAAGAGAACATCCTATGTTAATAAATGTATGACGACTCTTCTGCCAGGTTGCAGTAGATGTGACCACTGGTCAAGCTGAAGGACTGGCTGTGAAAATCCACAACATCCTCTACCCTTACCGCTTCACGAAGGACATGATTTTGTCCATGAAGGCAAGAGGCTGATCATCACTAAGAGCTTATGTGAACCAGACACACACCTGCATTGTCTAGATTTACATGTTTGGTGCTTTGCTATAATGTTTAAAGCATAACAAAATATAAATTATGTAAAGTATAAAACGTGTAACCACATAATTAAAGAAACTTACACTCCAAGTGTAAGTCTGAATATCCAAAGTTGGATCCAAACAATCCAAATGTTGTATTATCGTGTCTTTAGGTGATTCATCAAGTGGATAAGAAGTTTCTTGCGTGTCTGATTAACACAAGAGACCAGGAGGATGCAAACTGCAGAGACATTGAAGGAAAGTTTCATTCCACATTCTTCTGTGTTCGTCTTTGTTTATGCGTGTGTGTCTGGTTATTACGATTCACCAAATGTTCTGAGTTTTCAGTCAGTGATGAGTCAGCAAGTTAACATGTCCATGGTGTTCTTCTGAAACTTCAGGGAACTTGCTGGTGTTGGTGGACCAGCACGCCGCTCACGAGCGAGTCCGCCTGGAGAGCCTCACAGCAGGTGAACCTGGCTTCTCGGTAGCGAGAGGAAATCTTTACAGTGACCATCATATTGCAGTGTTCTGATCCCAGTTAAGGGATCCTCGACAGATGAGTTGTGACATACTGGATGCTCTGACTCTCTAGACTCCTATGAGGAAGACTCAGAGTTTCTAGGCCAGAAGCAGCTGCGTTCCTCCAACGTGTCGCCACCTCTGGAGATTGTCGTCACAGAGGAAGAACTGAGGCTGCTTAGGTCAGGAGCAGCCATGCTAAGTGCTCATTGGATAACGGATCTACAGACCACCCCTGAAGCCGTGGGGTTGGTCAGTGTTGTAATCGAAGTGTTTCTAATGGTGACCGTGGCTCTGTAGGTCCTGCCCACAGTTCCTCAGGGGCCTGGGGCTCGAGATGAAATTTGTGGAGTCAGAGGAGCCTCGTGTTCTGGTGGGGAAGGTGCCCATGTGTTTTGTGGAGAGGGAAGCCAGTGAGCTTCGCCGTGGGAGGCACACCGTCACCAAGGATATTGTGGAGGTAAGAATCTTCCCCACATTAGCAACGCTGGAATAATAATTCTTTGATTATAGATACAGACTGATTTTGATCACCATTTTAATTTCAGGTTCCATGAAACCATAATTTAAATAGTGTGTTTTTCTTTCTTACTTCTAGGAGTACATTCAAGAACAGCTTGAGGTGAGCAATGCTATTATCATGACAATAGTATGTGTACAAATGCAGTTTATAACCATTGACATGTCTATCCCAAATCCAGTTCCTGCTTCAGATTAATTACAATCGTTGCACTAGGTGGCAGTGTTACTCCTTTTGTAGTATTAAGCTAGGCCCTCAGTTTTAGTTTCACACAGGACCGCTCTCACTAGTTCCTCCCACGCTCACAGCTGCTGCGCTCCGCCGGCCGGGTGCGAGGGACTCTGCCTCTAACGGTACTGAAGGTGCTGGCCTCGCAGGCCTGTCACGGTGAGCCGCCACAGCCCACTCGCAGAAACACTCCCCGCTCACTCCGTGTAACTCCCATATCGAGCTGTCAGACTGCCTCATCTGACAGTCTGCTGTGCTGTACGTTCACACAAGCAGAATCTGGAACGTCCCTGCATTACAGCTGTAAATGACCTTGTACCACTGTGTTTTGTTTCTTTTTTCAGATTTACCGTAGTGCTGTTTGCCGTATAGATAAGCTACCATTTATGAGCTACATGCAGTGTCAGTGTAATCTCTCCTGCCAGCCAATGTCTCTGCTATCACACTAACAGGAGCCGTTAAATTCAACGCCAGCTTGAGCAGGGAAGAATGCTGTGGCCTGATTGGCTCCCTGTCCACCTGCAAGCTACCCTTCCAGTGTGCCCACGGGCGGCCCTCCATGGTGCCGCTGGCCGACCTGCTCCACCTGGACACCGAGCAGCAGGTCTGTTAGATGTAGAGATCTGAGTGAAATTAGCCTGGCTATGACTGACTAGTGTACCTACCAATTAACTGAGGCTGTATGTGATTTTTTTTGTTAGAAATTATATCACGTTCTCCCTTCTCCTTAAGCCTGACCAGAGGAGTGTACCGCAAAGTAGGTTTATTGGCTTAGCGAGCTTTCTTGAGGCTTACTTCTGAGTTTTGCCTCCTGTGAATCGTAGCTCACTATTTAACCAGCTGTATCGTCACGGCATTTTACGCTGCACGCCTAACCTGCTCCGAGCAGGTTTAAGAGCAGACTTTTGGCTCAAAGTAGGTTGAACCAAAAATGTATATACAAACCGTCCTTTCACTAAAAAACAGCTGCCCTTTGACTGAATTGTTGGGATAGGTGTTACCACTGTTTATCTTTTCAGTCTGATACGAATTAATTGAAATGTTTTTATCCCGATACTGATATTCGCCGTCAGTTCCTCTAAGACACCTTTCTGGGGTGGTAGGGTGCTGACAGGTAGGGTGCTTTCCAAGCAGGGCAGGTATTACCTACCTCCTAATTTTAGTTTGTGTCTTTAGTTCGCAATATGCCAGCTCCACCCCTTGTATGCAGGCATGTACAGACAATCCCCGGGTAACTTACCGGGTTCATAAACACAGACGTCCACTCCTGGGTAAAAAAAAAAAAATGGGCCAAACCCAAAATTGCAAAGCATGACACTTTTAACGGTTTCAACAGTAAATATAAGATACTTTGGAAATTTTTGAACACTCAGATGTGTTTGAATTATCAAGGATTTAAATCTTTTCATGGTTTCATCTCGGTGTAAGTGAATTTCCGTTTCCAGCTTTCTCCTTTCGCCGATTCCCTGCAGCAGCAAGCAAACGGCAGCACAGGTCTCAGAAGGTTATTTTTAAAATTTATGTTCTTGCTATTTATCTGAATTTCATTTGTTTATAGTCACTGTATACAATAAGACCCAACGTGCAACTCCTCCATATAGGACTCCGACCAATGATTTTGTGGTTAAGACCAATGTCTTCCAACCCAGTCCTGCAGAACCCACAGACAGTCCATGTTTTGCTTTTGCCCAGTGTCCTGCCAAGTAAGGAACAAAAACATGGACCGCTGTGGGTCTAAAGGACCAGATTGGCAAACACTGTTTAAGACCATTGAATGGTTTGGCCCATTTTTTGCCCAGCACTGCAGTACTGTTGAATGTTGATTGCAGCAATCAGGGTTAACCTGACTGTAGCCAGTTAATGCTGGATATGTAACACTAACTTGGTAGTGCACCTCCACTCCATAGCATAGGCAGCTGGGTGGACAGATGTATTCCCTTTGGATGGATTTGTTATGAACCAGCTGTTTTAAAATCATTCGATAAACTGCACCATAGCATGAGTGCCATAAGGCCTGGCAACCCAGTATTTGTCTTCTGTAATGACAGGAAATCGGTTCAGCATCAGAGATCCTGTCTGTGCAGCCATTATACAAACCCCCATTGTTTTTTTGTTTTTTGTTTTTACAGAGGCCCCCCAAGCCAAACCTAAGGAAGCTCAGGCGGAGGTACCAAGCCTGGAAACAGCATGGAAACCAGTAAGGAAGACGAGAAGCTATTACAAGACAACACTGCAGAAACAAGACTGGGCATTAGATACCCCTCTGCTGTGAATTTTAGCAGTTTATTTATACATTATTTATTAAATGAGTACAGCTCTGCATAATTTCAGTATTTCAAATACATTCTCCAAGTTTAATACAAAGTCAGCTACAGCAAACCGGACAGAATTAAATATGGTCTTTTATTTAAAGGGAGAATCAGAGCTCGTGGTCCTCTGGGTGGTACAGCTCACTCATAAGGCGGTAGATGTAGGAGGGGGCGTTGCCACCGATGTTCGAAATGAAGAGGGTGATGAGCTCAGGGGGCACGTAGTCAAACACAGGGCAATGCACGTTCACCTTGGACAGGATCTCCCCTGAAAGGCAGGGAACGTGCGTATGGCTCTACTGTGATCCTGCGCATACGGTCATGGACGGCAGTGCTGGCTTTGAGGTTTCTGCGGCCCCACTTCCGGGCCCCAAAACCTCGGTGGCCCCACACATACACTAGTTTGACTGGCGGTAAATACCCAGCAGCCATTACAGGCATTTTTTAAGTCATGATAGCAATTTAGGCAGACAATGTAACAGAGGGAAAAAGAAACCTTACCTTCAGTGAATGGAAGCACTTCCTGCGGGGAGACGAATTTGTGGAACGTGTCTTCTTCATTAGGGAACTGAGTAAAGAGGAAAAGCAGGAATGTTAATGCGTGCCAGCGATGGCGGGCGATCAGAGGCCCAGGGAGGTGGGGGAAATAGGAGGCCTTACCTGCGGGGATAGCTTGAACATGGGAGCACAGACGATCAGAGGGGTGGAGTGATGTTTGGCTGCCAGGGCCAGGGTATGAGTCCCATTCACAGCCCGCAGGCCCCCATTGGCCAGCACTGTCTGCGTGCCGATTATGACCTGTTTAAACAGTGTGCGTTAGATCTCCAGGAACACAAACCCTAGCTTCCTTAAATATGAAAAAAATGATTTTTAGTGTTTATTGTAAGACTACATATTTTCCCATTTTTATTTGCTATTTATCCAGTGTTGTCATGTTATTTAAAATGAAATAAGGGAGAATTTATCATTGTCAACATCCCACAATTATATAAATTTCTAGATTTGTCTAACTATTTGACCATAACAGAACAAAACCTGTCATGATAAATATGGGAAGAAATGATTAATATACATATTTACAGTTCACAAACTTAACGCTCATCTGTGTGAAGGATTGTTGCACCTTGTTTACTCGAGACATCACAGCAAATATCGCTGCATCAGGAATGACTGTTGTCTCAATGCCAGCTTTAGAAAGACTGGTTGCCATTTCGTGACCCTGGAGAAAAAGACAGATGGATGTGCGTGTTATTGACATCCTGGTTTATATTAGGCCTTTTCAAGTCGGATGGGTCTTTTCGGACTCAGGTTGGGGCTCCCTACTTGGCAGAAAGGAGCACACTCAGCCACTATGACGTGGAATTTGCGCTTGCGTGCGGCGTCTTTCAAGAAGGCCTCGACAGTGCGCGAGCGACCGATGGTCATGATGACTTCGTTGGAGTGGATGTGCTCCAGTGCCTGCATGGCGATGTTCTCCGTAGTTATGTCTGCCACGGTAAGGGACACAAAAACGTATCCGAAAGGCACGATGCATCTTTCATTGCTTTGAAGACATTTGTATTCAAAGCAACTTATACAGATGGATAATTTTGCTGTAGTACTTTAAGAGACACTGCAGAACATCTACTACCAAATGAAACATTACTGTGAGTATTTTAAGAATAAGATACCTGATACTAGATCACTGACCACATTACAAATATTAAGAGGCTCACCAAGTTCTGTAAGCAGTTCGTTTATGGCCTCTATGACGTTTAATCTAAGGTCTTTGACATGTTGCCTGAAGTTATCTTCATTCAGGCCTCCTGAGGTCAAAAGCTTATGTAAAGATTCCTGTTGATCCGTCTCCTCCCTGCTCCCCCGAGACCTGGGAAGGGGAACGGGGCATAAACTCGAGTTTTGCATAGTGCATTTCTTGCTGCCTCCACGGCATCGTGCGTCACTGGCGTACTGACGCAGAGCCGTAGGGCAGCCTGACGTATCGAGTTCAGTGCACGAAGTGCGCAGTGTTCCTCACGTTTGCGGCGTGACTACGCCTTCGCGCCGCAGGGAAAGACGGGCGCCCCCTCACCTCGCGTACTCCTCTCTGATGATCTTCAGTACCCTCCGCACCATGCTCCCTACAGTGGTCTCTGACGGCTGGGCAGCTGTCATTCTCCTCCCCTCCTTGCGCACGATTTCCATAAGATCGCCTACATCGCATTTTGAAAGTCGACACTTAGGCACGCTTATCGTTTCAACAAGTAGGTGTATTCATTGTATAACACCACAGGGATGGACCTGCTAACCACACGATGACGCACATGATGTTGTTAAACGGGGGTGTCAAAAATCAATTAAACATTTTTAATAAGTAAAACGTAATCACAAGTGGTTGCATAGTGCCTGCAGACGAACGGTGATGAAGGTTTCTGACCTGCACTGCTCCATCGTGCCTGCGCTGTAATCTTTCGCAGTAACGCTGCTGTCTCTTTGGCGGTTTCTACCGAGGCCCGGAATGGTCCAGCTCCGCTGCCGCTCCGTTTCAGTTCAACCAAGAAAGCCTCTGTTCGCTCAGAAAGGTCGCTTTCCCTATCGCCTCCTGGCATATTTTTCCAGCAAACGTGTTCGCAAATATATTACTTAGCTGACCAATCCGTTACCCGGAACCATTAAGTTGGTGTAAACTTACGTATACAGACTTCCGGGTCACGTGATTGCGGCAGGCTCTTGTAGCAACTGTTCCGGGATCGGTTTCATTTATCCGTTTGTTCTGTATTTCGATGATGATAAATTAACATTTTTATTTTGGTGGAAATACCTTTAGTATCTTAATACTACCAGATCCATTTAAATCAGTCACAACTCGTGGCTGTTTTCTATAACATCTAAAGCTCACTCAGTTAAAAACAACAGACATTTACGAGGGGAAGGTCGCTAATAGAAGGAAAAGACAATGTATATTTATAAAATTTTATTTTGTAAACCCGCCAAGATTCTTATCCGTTGCAGTGCGAACTGCGGACTGTAATGTACATAATCACCCAGGATTAACAGACGTCAGAGGGGAAATGCAACAGGCAAAAATATGAACCCTTGAAGGATGACACGACCTACACGTCAGGGGGTGGCATAGACATATCCGCAAAACAGCTGTACATCTGGGTATATATTTCAAGATTCTTCACAACTGTGACATGAGGTGTGCTGCTTTATCTTGTCAACCGAAACAACTTTATTTCCATTAAGAGCTGCATTCTCTGCAAAGTGGTACTTAGACTTTATACATGTGGTTGGTACACATTACTCTTAAAATTATAGCAGATCGTTCAGAAAAAAAAAAAAGTTTGCTTCGACCAGTATGACATTTATATGAAAAGGGTGGCTCATTTTCTGTGTAGATATGAGAGACCCCTAACAGCCATAATGCAAGCCATTCCCTTCAAGTCCATTTTCGAGTACAGTAAAACACAAAAAAACGGCTGCAGGCCGACATAAAATTTCAGGAGTAAGAAATTCTAATCATTTTTTCCTCTTAAATGTGACAAAATAAAATTCAACAAGGGAAAATTATGAAGGGCCCATTTTTGGTCAAGTATTCCACCTACAATTTCAATAAAGCAAGGGCTTATGGACCCGCATGGAGAAAATTTTAAACTATTAACATCTTTCATTTAGATTAAGAAAAACATTCAAATGGACAAGGAGTGGGAGGAGAAAGCTGGGGGATGTCCATGAAGGTCATTCATGTATGAAGAAGACAGCATTGGTAGGAGAAGGAAAGGACAGAGAAAATATTGGAGCTTAATGCAGAAACAAAAGCTACCAAATAAATTACAAGCATCTCAGTGGTAACAGGACCCTCCAACCGAGTACCTTAAACCCGCCGGC
>JAODUD010000026.1:1743856-1776904 GCA_026784285.1 Stomatorhinus walkeri | reverse complement strand
AAGTTTCCAATTTGTAAACTTAAAGGTAAGCTAAAACCCTCGATTAGTTGCCCGCAGCTTCACTCAATGAGCTTCTTCGCCTTGAAGAAGCGGCGCAGGTAGAACACCTGCCAGGTGGCGAGTCCGATCAGGCAGCACATGGAGAAGATGCTGAAGTACAATACGCGCGTGTTCGTGGATTCTGCACAGAGGGGGTGACGGTCAATGAGCTAGTGTGCAGGACAGCAAACCATAGGTCTTTAATCATCTGTGCAACACCTGTATAAACGATAAACTATTTCTCTTTACTTATATTGAAGTTTATAGCATTGAACATGCTAAACAAGATGCCGATGGGAGTCCGGCAATACAACCCCTATTGCTTAAAATGTCTCTTGCCATCTTTTTCGGAGTTTGTAAAGTTAAGGTGTCATTTTACCAGAGAAATATCAATCGATAAGCATGATTTTCATGTCCTTTACCTCAAAACAATTCCCACACTTAAGTCCTCATAACACCCAGATTAAGAGCCAACATCTGATGTGAAATTAAATCTAACCGTGAGAGGATGGTGGGGTTCGATGGCCAGCTGCCTGTGTGTTTTTGCCTACAGCTAGAATGATAATCCGACGTTTGACATGGACAGAGGCTTACATGTTAAACTAAGCGTCATGAGTCGATTTTAGTAGCTTTTCAAGTCCTTTTAAAAAAAGTGAAACTAAAATTGGAAAATAAACAAGAAACCCCAAATTAAATACGGTTAACGATTACCTACCCTCCTTTTAAGTTATGTTTCAGTTTCAAGGTTAATTGCCAAGTCTAAGAGCTGTCAACTTGTGTCATGTTGCTCCTGTAGTGCTCTAAGGATTATATTACATCTTACAATATACAAATACATAAATCTTGTGTAACATCACTACAAGTCACTTCGCCATGGATCATTGCCTCCTAAGAACTAACTGGAATATATATTTAATCCCAGCAAACATCACCAGAATGTCGCGTTTGATATTCGTGCATTTTTGCCTCAATCACAGCAGCCAGCCAATTCAACAGTGAATTCTCTGGTCTCACTAGTTCACACAGCCATGCGTCTCTCACCATTGGTGTCTCTCATCTCCTCCTCGCGCTTCTTCATGTAGGCAAAGTCGTTGACGATAGACTCCGACAGGTCCTCAAGTCGCCGAAGCTCCACCTCCAGAGGTTTCAGCTTCTCCACCTTAGCGATCTGAGCGAAGATAGGGGAAAAAAAATCTCCCATCATGCTTCCGAATACGGACTTGGGATCATGGATAATTATGCTGGCTGCTGATGTGCAGCTATGTCGTTTGAATGGTGTTATGACCAGCACCGTCCAGTAGATGGCAGTGCCGGCCACCGGCAGAACCAGCTGCTAGACACACTGCAGCTGCCAGCTGACACACTCAACACAATCTTTCTGGTATGTGATGGCCAACCCCCTCCTGGGCCTCACACAGACACACATTCAGAGGGAACCCTGGTCTACATTACTGAGGCTGCTGAGGACAAATATAATGGAGCCCAATTGAATGTTACACCATTTGGCGGCGATGAGAGCAGCCAGAGGCCAGTAGGAATGCCCCAGTAAGAGGCAGAGTCGCTTCAGATGGTCCCCTAGCTGTACAACACACACTACACTGGGTACCTCTAGCTTGTAGGGACGTGCAGCTCAATCTGAAACCCATTAAGCCCTTCAATGGTGGGGGGGGGGGGGGGGGGCGGCTTTGTGCCCACTAAAACAAACTCCCATAAGAGTGCTGGAAATCTGGATAACGTCAACCACCCAGCGCTGCAAACCATGGCAGGAAGCCAAGGAAATTCATTCCTTCTCTGGATAAATGATCAAAAAAAAAACGTCACGCGAGCGCGATCGCGCAGCACTCTCCGGTTTTGCTGCTCCTGTACCTTTGCATTAATCCAAATAAACGGTTCAAAACTCCCACATGTCAAACCGGTTAAGCTGCTCGGTCACAATTAACACAGAATGTCCTGCCAAGTGACAAGAGGGCCTGCTTCCCATCTGTCACTGGTGTGACGCTCAGAGCCGGAGCATGTGCCCCACCCTGCACTGACATAGTCCTTGAAAGGCCAAAGGAAGAATAGACGGGTGGGTGGGATATGCTGGGAAAGGAAAGGGGAGACACCTCAGGAAGGGGCAGGGAGAGACGAGGCTAAAAGGGCGTCTCGTGAACGCTTTGAGGAGGACTTATCGTGCCTCAGCCAGCACACATCTGAGTCACGCCCCCAGTCCCAGGGAGATGAAAAGGCTGGAGCAGCAGTGCATGCTGGGCCAGCAGCAGGAGCAGTCTGATCCTGTACCCCCCCACTTACCTCCTCATAATTCTTTGCCTCCACACCGTGCTTCATGTCCAAATTGACCAGCTGGTCCGGGACCCGCCCAGTTCCTGGAACCCCGAATGAAAAGCCTTATTGTGAAGGGGGCCAAAAAATTCCGGGAAAAAACCCACTGCCATCACCCCCCCCATACCAAACTTAGCCCCCCCCCTGCACATTCCACTCACGTGTCTTTGAGTCAGAATCCCTCCCCCCAAATCAAAACAACTCTCAAGGACAATTGCTCACTTTGTGGTGGGTCAACTTTAATCATCAATAGTCCTCCAGTAGGACATGACGAATAACTGTGGCTAGTGGCAGGATAAGAAATGCGTGGAAGAGACTCAATTTTTATTATCACATAACGGTTGATTATCACATAAATGGTTAAAATCAGCACGATGTGAACTGGATTGAAATTAGAAATTGTAGTGGAATCTGCACTGACCCATGGGGAATTTGCTCTCAAAGCAGACTTCAAACATGTCGTAATCCTCTGTTGTGAAGGCAAACTTTCCTTTCGTTGCCTCCTCTTTTGAATACAGGATGTGGCCAGAGGAATCCGTGATCTGAGAAAATAATATCCAGAAAAACACAAAAAACAAAAAAAACTTTGATCTGGTTTCCATGGATTATATAATGACAACTGTAACAATATCTGGGATATGGTGGGTCACACCTGACAGGGTGAATTTAGTGACCCCACCAGACAAAACACGTTAGAAAGCTGTATTTAGGGACAAACGTTTGACCCATTTTGGGACACACACACACCAAGTCACACCTTTTACACGTCAAGCTGATGCATATTTATTACAAAACAATGGAAGTATTTTAAATGCTCAATTTGCAAGCACCAATTAATGACAAAGGCTTTTTAAATTTTACGTCTAAATGGTACTTATTTTTAATGCACAGGACACGAATTCCTAATCTTTTGCACCTTTTTTAACACTGAAACAATACAGATGTATCTATTGTATTATTCGAACAGTGTTACAATTTTTGCAAAACAATCTTGGGAATTTCGTCGTAAACTTTGATCACTTCTAGTGCACTGGAGGGGGTATTTGGGCGGCGGTTCAGACTTGATGCACATTACGCCACAGCTCGCGTTTCCGCGTCAGGAGCGACACGGGGTTTAGAGTGACGTGTACATACCTCAATTACAGGTTTCAGAAACACAAAACATCCGCGGACAGACGGTCGCAATTCGAAATTAATATTAAACTAAACGAAGGTGCAGATCAGCCGATTTCTTAAACAACCGAATACAGATGCGATTTCCATAATTATGCCTATATAATACCGATAGAAGGCAACCAGGAAAGCAGGAAGTCGAATAGAAAGAATGCATTCATTTTCGTTTGTATAGTTAACTACTTCGTTTTACTCACTTAATCGATGGGTGATTCCTTAAAATATATTAATTACATGTAAAGACTAATGCGTCTTTTGTAAAACGTAGCGGCTGTCGCGGAGGTTTCCCTGCGCGTCCGCGGTGCGCGCTCACCTTTAGGTTGGTCTTTGTGTTGGACTGCTCGCCAACCTCGTACTCCCCCGTAACTAGCACGTCTTTGTGGATCTCCTCCCGCAGACATTTGCGAGAATTGACGGGTAAAAAGAAGGAGATCGACAGGGACGACCCGATGAGAAACGGGATGAGGAATATCGCGTAAGCCCGAGACATGGCTGCCGAGAGCCGGATGCGGTAGCGGACGGTAGTTATGCCGAGCGGAGGCTCTTGGGTAGAGCCGAGCCGCCGAGCTAGAGCGCTATCCCTGACGCGGAGGAGAAGCGCAGCTACCTTCACCGGAGTCAGGTCGTCCATGCGATGTCGGCTCTTTATTATTGCTCCTATTATTACTATGAGTGCCAGTTGTTCCCATTCAACGCACTTACTGCTATAATGCACTTTTACTTTGTGAAATGGTCAAGGGGGGATAACACAGACTTAATGTTGCTTAATGGGTGTTATGGTAGGGGAATGCAAATGGTCGTGGACTGCTCTCCAAATTTACACGTGTTATGCATGCAAAAACAATTAGATCCCATTTGACAGCCGCATAAATGGGAATCAGGGAATGCTGCATTATGGGATATGTGGTTATGTAATGTAGTGGTATTTTATTCTTAAATCCAAACTTAAATATTTGATAGTTTACTATATATGTTTTTGCCCCATTCTGCTTAAAATATTTTGTATTCGTATGTTATAAAAGTTTTCGACAACCTACTGGCCATTGAAGGAGTCATCTTCAGGTATAGTAGATATCCTACTCCTCTTCTGCTGAACTGCCAGCCTTTATATCAGTCCCACGTAGGACTTGCAACTGCAGCAGCAAATCTCTTTTCTATCACTCTTGAGATTTTGTGCGAGGGGGATAAAGGCAGTAAACTCGGAAAACTACAGGTGTAAATATTTTGTGGAGTTGGTTTAACTCCGTTTTTTTTGTTACTCTGTAATTGGACAATGTTGCTAATAGGTCTATTTTTAGGTACCAAAACACACTATTATTCGATTGTCACCAGGGCAGGGATTACCTATCTACATTAAGCGGAGCTGTCCAGTTGCCAAGGAAACAGCCCTCCAGAGGACCTCGGTGTGAGGCAAAATTACATCTAGTAGCGCAAACTCAGACTGCCAAATGTGCAGTCTTTCACTGTCATACACATTTTGTGAATTCTCCAGTCTCACTAGTTCACACAACCATGTGTCTCTGATTAGCCACTAAAGAGAATTAGTTTCTAAGCTTTTTCTAGAGCTCTTCAACTAGAAATACTATTGTAATGTTGTTTTTGGCAATGTTTTTTATTTTGAATGGTTTATAACTTTAGACATCTGTATGGACAGTGTCCCCAAATAGCTACCTAATACAATGCAGTATTTACAAATGCAGCAGGCATTTCTTTGACCAAGCTGTGCTAATATTTTGTGTGCATTCTTGTGTTAAAATCACAATTCTACATCACTCAAAGCAATCCTTATCGCCAACAACAGATTTTCAAAAACGTTAAAATGTTTTATTTATGCTGGCAAATGAGGACAAAGGCATGCTGACATAATCTTTGCTCTGGGTTATGAATGTTCCATCACCTCTGCTGGCCATTTTCACAGGTATTAATCATATTTCCCAAGAGCCAATCAGAAATTTCTGTCAAATAGCCTAGACTGCTGGGTTTAATGTAGGGGAAACAAAAAAAAATAAAATAAAAAGCACATGACCTCCCCCTAAAATAAAAAATATCATCCTATAAGTCTAAAGAAGATAATCAGCTCTCCATCTTCCCCCTAAGCTGCAGGCCACCGTTCTTCTCCACTCCCCCCCTCAGTTAGGCAGCGCCTGCCTCTTCCCCTGGGTCTGAGTGCAGACGTAGGCTGGCGTCACAGTGTTCTAATTTTACTGCTGTTGATGCTGATGTTAAAAGAAAGCGCAGGCACCTGCTATTTTCTGCTACCTCTCTATCACCCAGGGGATGGCAGGTGGTATTAATAGACGGAGTTATTACGTGATTATCTGTTGCATAGCTTTTCTGTGGGGGACCATTTTGGATCGGTGCTGATTTTTTTTGTGAATGGATCAAGTATTTGCAGCGTTCGGCAGCACTTGCCTAAACAATAAAGTTCCTTCCTTTAGCAAAAGACGTATTAAGCAATCGCTGTGTCATTTTGTCAACACGTATTACTGTTCTTCATTATTTTAGGATTCTATTGTGGAAAATAGTCTTACTGATTAGCAATGACATCCATGGTCATCCATGATTAGGACCATGGTCCATTTTGTGTGAGGATGTCATATTTCTCAAAGAGTGATGAGCGAAGGTTGTTGCTGTTTCATCCATCACAGCATTGCCGCTCCTTGCTGTCTTATAGACATCATGCGATGCGGCTGTCATAGAGAAACACGGCATGTTGCACACGTCATGACCAAAGCTTTCATTTAAACCACACCAGTATCTTTCTTTGTGAATTTTTCAAAATGAAGTTTGTTCTGCTTCTGCCTTTGATTTTCAACACATTTTTGAGTGCTTTTGAAGTACCATTATAACACATACCTCAAAAAAGTACAAAACAATAGTTTCCAAGGAGTCACGGTCAACATCACAGACAGGATCACGGAGATCATGGGCTGCCAGCCCCCCACATATCCAACCTGTTTATTCTAGGTCACACTTCAGACTTATTTCCCAGATGTATACATGATTTACACAGGGATATTCAAATCTGCCCCTCGATTCCAAATTCAGGCCTTCTTTTCAGTTCTCCCAGGTTGTTTAGTTTAATAATTACTGATTCTGATTGGTCAGAGGCTTCACACCTGGCTCACAGGTAAAGGAACCCTGGAAAATCAGCATGACATGGCTCCTTCTGGACGATCGTGATTTGAATAGCCCTGATTTACAATATCGATTTGAATATTTCAATTTTTATGTTGAGTGCAGCTGTATTTTAAAGTGCTATACTGATGGCCTAATTTCATAAAGAACATGAATAAAGAACATTGTGTAAAAAATGTGACAGGAAAAGAATAACGAATTGCGCTGTAAATCACAGCACAAATTATTACTCCATTTATTATCAAAATTGTGTATGCATTTATTTCCTCAGCTGACAATTTTATTTACAGTCATTCATAATGCAATTAATTTAGAGGTCCAGTAAAGTGCTTAGGAGGTAAAATGTCATTGGGACTTGGAACACCAGTCTCTAGGTGACTTTCACGCTCCGTCCTTCCCCCTTAGTGTGAAATAATGCATTACTAAAATAGCAAGTACAGACTGATACATTGATTTCTGTATTTCTGTGAGACTTTAATAGTTTCCCAGCAAAAGCACTGCACTGAAGCAAAAATATCCTGAAATATACCAAGCCGTGCATATAAAAGAAAGGAGTAAAACCTTACTGCGGTATCCCATGTAATGTAACTGCAGTAGGTTGCTCGTATTCAGTGCCAGTCCCTAGCAGGATGTGCAATGTAAACAGCATTAAGGTCCACGACCGTGGACAATGACGATCGCTGGTTTTAATATGAACTACTGCGGCACTGGTATGCTAGGCAGACAGTCTCTCCCACGCCCAAGTCACAGCTGCTACGTAGAAAGACGGCTTATGTAACGTGACCCACCCAGTACGTTTCCAGTAACTGCTTAGCTAACTGTCAGTCTACTGCTTGAGTGATTTATATGTGGATGGTCGATTTGCGAGTACCAATCAGTATTCAGATACTGATTTATAATTTATTGACACCTAAATCAATGAAATGCGTCTTCTAAGTGAGCCTAAACCTGCACTAGTTGTGACAGCTTGGATGTTCGAATCGTTTTATTGCGCCTGCAGTTTTCTGACTTGATGTCCAAAAGTTAGGCTCGTTTTAAGGAAAAATAATAATCACAAAAAACTTAAACGTTAACTATATCTTGGAGGAGAATAATTTGACGATACCTGTTGCACCCTATCGTTGCTAATGTACAAAGGCATTTTAATACGCTGTTGCTTCCCAATGATTTAGTATCTTCGTTTAATTCACAATCGGTTTGTGCAATTATCTCACATGGAGCTTTGCTGTTATGGCTTAAAGAAAAAAATATTAAATGTCTCTATGCTGCCAATTTGACTGATTTGAAACGCTTCCTTTTTATATAAAATAGCTCCTATAACCTCGGTTGCATAGTAACCTGCAACAACTTGCGATCGCCATGGAAACGGTGCCTACTATTTGCTTACCCTACAGTGCGCAGGCTACGTAAAAACGTGTCATATTTCTAAAAATTTCCACCGTTGAAAGACATGTCTATATTTGGGCACGGAAACTGACGTCATGGCGCTAGCGTTGACGAGTTGCATAAAAAAAAGACACATGCACGCATGCTAGAACGTACTGACGTTTTCCGTAAACCTCGGAGACGGAAAAACAAACAGTCGGATTGGGAGGATCGTTGTCGGATTATGTTATTCTTGTCCACAGCTTTTTTGACGGTTTTAATTTAGTCTTACACTTTTAGTTTTCCTACTTATCTAAAATGAAGCAGATGCTAATGCAAAACTAAAGGCTAATGTCTGAATTCAACACAGCCTCAACACTGAATGCAGAGTTACTGTGCTAAGTAACCGCTATTATTTGCCATTTATTTTTTTCTGCAGTGCAAAGTTCGTGCGAATTATAACAAGCTACAGTAAGAACATTAGCACAAGATTTTTTTAGACTTATTTATTTCTTATACCTGACAAACATTTTGCTTAAGACAAGCATTTCAAAACTCTAGAAGAATAAAAAATAAATGTCAGAACAGTAACATGTAAACACAGCAAACGTTTTCACAGAAAACTTATCCCATACTCCAATTAAGACCACTTATAGACCATGGTTAGACAAAGTACACCATTTATGAATGCGAGTTCACAATAGTTACTTCAATCAGAGACTAATCTCATTAGATTATCACTATTGCAATAAGCACATTAGTCAATTTAAGTATATTAAATATATCTAGCTAGCACCAATAAGTTGAAAACCATTAAATATGATACTTTTACAATGCATGGTGTCACATGCTTTAGACAGCAGTAGTAGGATTTAGCATGCTTTATGCTACTCTGTAGGCATGTATAGTTGAGTGTCCTGTCAGCAAGTCCATGCCACTGCCCTGATATTGGTGTGCTCATACGCTAAAATGGTTTTTTAAAGAGAGTTTGTAGCATTACCCTCATAGGGCAAGAAGAGTGGGGGAATTAAGAGAGTCTGATGATTGATCATTGCTGCTGCTTCCCCTCCTGTGGGCCACACCACAGTTGGGAGTGGCTTCGGCCTCAGGGTAGGTGAACACAAAGGAAGATGTGTATGTTGTGCAGGCAGGGGTGCAGGTCACTACTGGGGTGCACAGAGGCTCAAATTCGGTTGTAGCTGATGTGTACAGAGGTTCCCAGTCTGGTGCGTAGAAGGAGTTGCAAAGGTCCATATCTGGCACAGATCGGACGGTCTCTTCTGCAGTCTTCTTCAGCGATTCCAGCAGTTCTAGAGACTCCTCCAATGAGCTGTCCAGGTCAGACATCTTGACTGTTGAACCACTAACCTCAGCTTCAGAGCCAGGAAGGAATGCGGAAGATTTGGAAGAGACTACAGACTCCTTCGGCTGGCTTGTCAAAATGGCATTTCTGGTGATGGAATTAAGGTCACCACAGAAGCTGTGAACAGGGGAGACTGAAGCCTCGGGAAAGCCAGCGTCCAGGTCAGATGGGATCTTGCAGGCTGGCCTGTGAGCAGCTAGGATAAACTCCAGTCGATCCTTTTCTTTCATTAGGTTGGCAATTTCAGATTGCAGTATGGATTTCTCATCCTCCAAAGCATCAGTTTCCTGTGTAGTTGAATAAACACAAGTTATTGGAGAGTCAGAGTACAAACAGACCTTTCTCAAATAAAAGCATCTTCGAGATTTTACTTACAGCTTGCAGTGTGTCAGTCAATTCTCTCCGTCTGTTGCGGCATTTTGCAGCAGCCATCTTATTCCTCTCTCTCCGGACTTTCCTTTTCTCTTCCTCCACAGGAGAAAGCTAAAACAAATAATAATTCATTTAATTTAAGTTCAAAGTGACTGCTTCTATCATTTAATCCTCAGCTGGACATTTACTGGTTTAAATTGCAAATGATTCCCCCAGAAGCACTTGCAAAGCATGTATAAAGCAAGCTGCTTTATCGTTGCAATCTGTGCTTACCTGTTCAATTTTGCCCCTCCTGCCAGAATGCAGTTTGGGTCCACTGCTCCTAACCATCCCAATTCTGGGATAGGCTGAGCTCGAATCTCGGGTAGCGTAGGGATGCATTCGTGTCTGTGATGGAGCCACGGAGGAGATAAGGGTAGTTGGTTGGACCATCCATTGCAAGTCCGGAGTTGTGGAGACAGCCGTGACAGTTGGGATGAAAGAAGCGCTTGCGACCGAGAGGTCAGTGAAGTCCTGTAAAAAAGATGACGGGATTGAAGTATTTTTTGCAGAGCTTTCGTACTATTGGCTAAATGAAATGCTACAGATGTTGTGGGGGCGTCAATAAAATTTACACCCACAGCTAATAAATATGCATGAAGTTGTATATACACTAGACTGAGCTCCGAAAATGCAGTATCTTATATCCGGATGGTACGCATTCTGTCGTTAAAGTTTACTGTGAATTCATTTGTACCTGAATAAAACAAGTCACTTAATTCATGTTCGTGCTGTACTGCACATGAATTAACTAAGTTTCGGAGAAATAGAACAATTTTATTCTGATATGACAACTAGAAACTTATGCCGAATATAATGTAATGAAACAAAGACAGTCTTGAAAAGCAATATTTCAATAAAAGCAATGTTGTATGTTATATGTTAATGTATATGTGACATGTTCTCTAGATAACTGTACATATACAACGTTATAATAGCTCTAAAGCAGTTTTATATGGATATGTCATACGTTAAATTAAGGTTATTTCCGAATCAAATGTTAAACTCACCTGAGTTTGATTAATAGGAGAACCGATGCTTGAATAGGAGTCTGCTGGAGATGGATAGTAAGTAAGGTTGTCACCGACCGGAGAAGCTGTGCTGCACCGTGAAGACGAGTCACACTCCGGAGCAAAGTTGTTGTACATCATTAAAATATAAAAGTAGATGTCCTGAAGAAAAGTTTAGTTTTCAGCGATGATTCTTGCCTTTCGTCGATAAATAGACGGTCAGTTCAGATCATTGGAAGCGAAGTGTCCCGTCTCATTTATCCCGTACTCGCGGAAAGTGAATTGTTGACTGGTGCAGTTGCGAGTCTTTTATACTTTTCTCCGATACTCTTCTCGAAAGAGCCAAATATTTTGTAGGGGGGAGTTTTTTACAAAATCTGAAAAAACGTAACCATTTTAAATGATTTTGTTTTTCTTTTAAGATAAATAAGAATATTTATTATTGGTAAAGCTAAAAGTATAACAAATATTTAAATATATTCAGCATTTTTATAAAAAGTACCAAAAATTGTGAAATCGTATCTACCTTCTCTTTGCAATATAGTATGTTCTCGAACAGGGGATCCCAATACGTAATTATCCTTATATGGAATGCATCCTGTGAAAGGGGCGGATTACTTATGGGAACTGTACAAAGCAAGTCTTCTGTTATTGGCTGAGAGGTTGAAGCGTAAAGGCCTTGCTGCCAAAAACAAAATGTTTTGAACAAGGCGGTGACGGGTACTTTTATTTTTGTTTTGTTTATGTTTGTTAATTTTTTTTGCCAATTGTACATGTGGGAGTAGAGATACATAGGAACTCCTAGCTTGCTCTGCTTTGAGACAAACACACAGATAATTTTATATATATATGATTGTTTACAATGAGTGTATTGTGCACTTCTACTTAACTTGGATTATGATCGTTTTTGTTAATTCCAGAAATCAGCTCTCATACTAATTACGTAATTACGTTTAAATCAACCTACATTAGGCTAAGGCTGTGGTACCTGGTATGAATTTTCAGGTGGGTGTGTCTATCAGAATAATAGGCTTGATCAAGGTCATTATCCACTATTGTGCAGTTCTGATCGCTTGCCATTTTATTTATTTAGTATGCTTGGGAATTTTCAGAGAAAAGTCAGTTGAAAGTCTTGAAAGTTCATAAGGGTAAGGATTCCATCCAATTGCATTACTACAGTGGTTTAATGCTAACTTTCATATATCTAAATAAAACTCTGACCATGGAATTGGAAATGTAGACTACCGATGTGATCATTTTAGCGTTTATCGTGCTACATATTAAACCATTCTCGTGTTACATACTGTAAATGTATAAATTGCAGACAGTATTGCTATTAAGTAATTAAAGTTGTGACCGTAATTCGGATATCATATCGATTAATGCAGCTGTATTATCTGGGGTAACTGGTATTTTAAGCCTTTTCGGTTTTAAGGTGACCGTTCTGTAAAGACATTGGGTAAATGTTTAAAACTCTGTTTTTATTATGTATTTAGATTGTTGCGAAGATAAATTTCTCTCTCGGTCGGGTCGGATTTGGATAGGGTTTCCCTTCCCATTGCCTGCAATGTGTTTATTCGAAACAGAAGCTGTTACCTTGGTAACGCCCCAGGCCGTGCGTTAATGACGCAATGTGACGTTTAAGCGTCGGAACGTAAATCCTTCAGGCGGGGTCAGTATAGCTAGTGGTAATGACTGTCTCTTGCTAAGTTTGTGTCTATTTCAGTGTAATGGATCTGGCGTTTAATAAACCATTAAAACAGACTTATTTTTTAGAACATGCACAATACTTTAAACACTTGAATCACATGAATCCGCTAGGAACTGAAGTACCTTATCCGCGCATTCAGTCGGGGAGTTTTAAAGTAATATTTAAAACATTTCATTAACATGGACGCTTAAAACGATAATATATGTGACGAAAATATGTTTGTGAATGGAAATTTGTAACGTATTATCAGTTTATTTCCCACTGTTCCCCTTTTCTTTCACATGCAGGATATTTTATTTAAATTTGTTAGACGGATGCCGCGAGGTCCTAAGTTACGTATGGTAGCCTGTGTGTACACGAATATCGTACTATTATCCTGCCGTGAAGGTCAAGTCACTGCCGAGAAATAGCCTACTGACTGCCATTGAAAGAATCTTGTTGTGTAGGTCTACAAAAAATCCAAGATTAACTGTTTTTTATTCCACTGTTTTGAAAGCCACTTGACAACTAGACTCATGTAGGCCTAGATGTACGTAATAGTGTGTTTATAGTTCATATAAAGCATCGTGATATGCATGTACAATGCATAACGTAAAACCACTAAAGTGAAATGTATAACATAAACCTGTGCTGATAAAGTTCCCGTACAACACAAGATTTAATTACCGGTTCTACATTGCCTTTCCCGGTTCGGACCACCATATAAAAAAATCACAGAAGCTGCTGCGGCAACTGGCGAATGCAATTCCCGGCAACTTGAGGCCAAGTGAACAGGATGTACATATATGGTATGGTGGGCATTTCATTTGATTGGCTGGCTGACCAACGTTATGCTGCTCCATTCTGTGCAATTTGCTGGAGACAATTGTTCTGCCTGGCTATCACACACGCAATATGAGATAATGAAAAGAGCATTACAAAGGCCACAGCGTGGACGGTTGTTGCCAAAATTGAAATTCCCGTCACAAAACGTCCTCAGCCATCACACTGTTGAATGCCACCACACTTTTTTAGGACAGATCTTTTGTTGCTATGTTGGTGAAATTTATATTGGTTTGTTAATGCTTATGAAATATGGTTTGTATTTAAAAGTAAAACGTGATATACTACAGTAATCATTAAACCCTGTAATTGAAATAAACAATGCATCCGTTGCCATATCTCTATTTGTATTAATTAATATACTGAGCAGAAACATGGCAGTCAGATTACTTGTATTTGTAAAATATGACTGGTAGTACATTTATGATTAGGACCCAGCGGTCCTAATCATAATCACAAGCAATTTTATTTCCCCCAGAGAGAATGCTCTCAAGATGAGTATGAGCAAAATATCTGATCTGTGACCGTTTGACGGATTTCAATGACATTGCTGCGTCTAGATACGCGTATAATTGCTTAATACACTGAAAAAGAGAATTCATTGTATTTTGACATCTAATCAGAAAACGTCAGTTTTCTTGTAAAATGGCTTTTTTTTGTTCGATGCGTGGGTGTAAACATCTGTAAATACTGTATTTCAGAACTGACAAGCTTCACGTGACAATGATCACAGTTTCCTTGTTTTAATAGGGGGATATCTAATAATATGTTGAATTTAGGCTTTTACAATTTGCAATGTAATATAGTTTAAAACGTAAATTTCTTATGTTAATGATAAAAGATATTAGCGAATTTTGTCTTGATAATAATAATACAAAAGTGTTTATTTTATCAGGTACTGCCTCCCCCTACCATGAGAAAATGGTACCGCCTTAGCCACAGATTTCATTCATAAAAATCTGGCACAGTATAAAAGGGGGAGCTTGCAAACTAATCCATCAGTTACCGGGTTAATAAACCTGGTGGAAGGAATTGCAAGCAGCTCACGAGAAAACATTCTTCGTCTTGCCTCTCGAAAGATTTCAAGATAATTATTCTTAAATTTCCATCGCGTTTCCAGACGAAAAATGTTTCCAAACTTAAGCACCGACAACGATTCTTCGTCTCGCTGCAGTACCGCATCTCCAGTCGGGGACACCCTTACGTACTACCAGCAGTCGCCAGCTGACTCGTTCTCCAGTGCCTCTGCTTCTCCAGTCCGGAACACACAGGTACAAATTTATTATTTTAATCATGTATGCCCTTTGCTTGTGATTTTTTGTGCATATTCACGTATGCCACAAAAACAGTATTTATTTGTGGTACAGTGTTGGCACCTGAATTTAAGGGCACCATAAAATGAATATGACACATGCCTGTTGAATATCATTATCTATGCACATAAAATGCTGTTCAGCCTTTTGTAAAAACGCTGTTATTCTGTCATGTGTGTAAGGACGCGTCCATTGCAGAGTAATTTATTTGTAAAGTATTATGAGGACTTTTACATATAACAAATTTCACCATTTTACTTGCTCAAGGAATTGTCGATGATGTTTATATGCTTCAAAGATAGGAAGTATTTTTGCAGTTTATCATTTTTACTTCATTATATATTAATAATTTTAATCATCCAGCACTGGAATAGTGTTTGAAAGAGTTTATGAAATGCATAATAAGGTATATCCCACTCGTACCTCTTAGACAGAAGCTAAAAATACACAGAGAGTGGTGTATTTCTGTTTCTTGCGATCTCAAAGGGCTGCATGTTTGTACAGAGGCTTAGCGAGGGGAAAGAAATCATTCAGGAGACTCCACAGCAGTCTTGCGTCAGTGTCGACGTCAGCAAGAATTATAAAGCCCAGTATTGATCGGGAGGACACTATTTTTGGTTTATTTAACAAATTTATAGAAAGTAAGAAGAATTTATACATTCTAACGTTAAATGTGGCTTGATCATTTTCACAGTTATTCTGCACTCAAACCAAATCTTACATAGAAGACATGACAACCACAGATTAATATCGCAAATATGAATAATCTTTAGTATTGTCTTTTGTATTTTAACTTGCTTTATAAGAGATTTATACGTCAAAACTACATGAACTGCAATATAGATTACACAGGGATTTGCGGTGCGTAATACAACGTAAGTTCTCTTTAATGTGCACAATTAATCAAAATATCGGGATAAAAATGTGGCACTATCAATTTTACTAATTATCTGATGTTTTTGCAGGAACTTCGCACAGATATGGATGTTGCCGGCACTCCCTTTGTTCCGACAGTGACTGCAATTTCAACCACCCCGGATTTGCAGTGGATGGTCCAGCCGACCATGATCACATCTGTCTCCCCTTCTCTGGGTAGCTCGCAGACATACAAAGTGCGCAGCTCTAACCAGTCGGCTCCCAAAGCAGGCGGAAGCAAAGGACCAACCACTGGCAGAAAGGGGAAGAATGAGCCGGTAAATAAATGCGTCATTTTCAACGCAAACTGCTACGTAGCTAAATCCTATGAAACAAACATTGTTCCGAGTAAATATTTTTGCTATCCTTAAAAAAATCGGTATTGCCAGTAGTCCGGTGTTTTTTGTGCATGCATCGCACAGCGCAGCTCTACCGGCGTGCCTTGCCCAGGCCGCCAATTTATATTCAGGTCATGGGGAGTCTGCAACAATGGTCTATTTTTAGACACATTGCAGCTAACCATGCACTGGTAGACTTTTTAGCTGGATATATTGGCTGTGGAAGTTGATGAGCTGGGATGGATAGCGTTTTTGTGAAAGTAAGCATCATTTTATTTTGGACAAAATGCTACAGCTCTCTCCAGAAGAAGAGGAGAAGAAGAGAATCAGGAGAGAGAGGAATAAGATGGCTGCAGCGAAGTGCCGCAACAGACGGAGGGAGCTAACAGACACCTTGCAAGCCGTAAGTGAGCTTCGTATGATCGTCAAATGGCATCACACTGAACAAAGCAATGTCTGCATTTATAAACAAGATCCATGTGTTTTTCCTTATCGTTTGGCTTTTCTCCAGGAGACAGATAAGCTAGAAGAAGAAAAAGCAGCCCTTCAGACAGAAATAACCAATCTCATGAAGGAGAAAGAGAAGCTGGAGCTCATCCTTGCTGCTCATAAACCAGTCTGCAAAATAGCAGAAGACCTGGATTGCATCTTCCAGGAGCCCATTGGGTCTCCCCAGCTGCTCTCCAATCTGGGAAACAGCAAGTTCTTAGAGGACACTGCACCAGAGGCTCCTGTGCTCCAGGATACAGATGCCTCCAGCTTCCCGACCACAGCCATCTCAGGGAACTCCAACATCCTGCTGTGCTCCAGTGCTGATGTCAACATCAACGACCTGGAACCTTCGCTAGACATGAAAGAGGAGCCATTGGATGACCTGCTCCCCAGCCTAGAGAAGACCTCCATTGAAACAGCCCGGTCTGTTCCGGACATTGACTTGACCAGCTCCCTTGGGGTGACGGACTGGGAAACCCTGTACAAGTCAGTGTCCAGTGACCTGGAAGCCCTGAGCACCCCAGTGGTGACTTGCACCCCCACATGCACCAATTACCTGTCAACTTTCGCATTCACCTATCCGGAGTTTGACTTGCTGAACGAGGGAGTGGCCAGTCCTAAAGCAGGCGCAAGCAAAGCAGACTCAGTTGTAGATATTCTCAATTCTCCAACCCTCTTAGCCTTATAATGTTTAGCATTAGAGTGGATAAACTGGACAGTGATTGATGACTGCGGAGTCTGACACCACTAAGCATGATATATTGTCTGAGGTCATTGCTGTGATCCAAGCGGTTGATCTGGTGGTTGCATTCATGAAATGTTTACTATGACTGAACCCGTATTAACTTCTTCCAAATGCATTTTGATGTAGCTGAAGCATGACATTAATTTCCCTGACTGAAATGTTAGCTATGGTCTGGTATTAAACGCATGCAAAAAAATGTGCCATATCATTTCAGAATTACACAATCCATTTGTTTTTTTTTTTTGGTGCTAGATTGTTTACTGTATTGTGGAGCTAGGAAATGTATTGTTTTGTGTTTTGATAGCAATAGTATGCTAATGTACAAATGAATATAGTGTGTATAAGTATATATCCCTGTACTGTAACTGCATACCTCAATTTTGTCATTCAAACTGTGATTTTGCATCATCGTTTACAGTTTTCCATGAAAACATGTGGTGTGCTATAATTTATCAAGATGTATTTTATGATATAGTTTATTTTTCTACCTTAAAAGTTTTCACTTGTTCGTCAAATGGAGAAAAGAGAAATAAGCATTGACTGCTTATCTATGGATATAGTATCATTAAATATATTTGAAGTGTATTTGGCTCTTGTGTTTATATCATCTCTGTGAAAAATATAAAATGTGTTTTAAACGGAGTTAAATGAGGATTAGCCACGAATGTTTCAGAGGCTGTGCCTATAATTACGTTTGAAGGCAAGGTATTTCATTTGGTGGAAAGGGGAATTTCAGATTTTCCATAGGTAAATACACTTCTAAATCATCACAGAGAGATTAAAATTTAGCCGTTTGGAAACTGGCAGAATATTGCTCATGCTGTTTGAGTTAGCCAGCGTAACAACATATATATCAATCGTCCATCTGTTGACTTTATATATCTAATAGATCTGCTATGTAAAAATTCAGATGTATTTTGCAAATAACAGCATTTTACCCAATGTATACGGAAATTGCTATAGCTGATACTTCAGCTTATTAAAAATTTATCCGTCAGTTGGATTTCGCTCTCATTTTTCAGACACTAATTTGAAATAATTTGCACTCAGGGTCCGCTTATATGTAGACGTAACATGAAAATGCAACACAAAGGACGTATATATATTTCACAAAGCATAAATCAAAAAGAACTATTTCACAATTTTGTTTGCAATAGATGTTTGTTTTTGTTTAGCTGTTCTATTTAAAAATTCCTTAATGCACAAACCTGTAAATCATTTTATAACCCAACCCTGTCTCTACTAGAATGCAGATTGAAAGGAATTACGTCAGGGCGTGTCCGCGTTCTTTGCGTCACACGCGTATTACGATTCACTTCCTTGCCCATATTTGGTAAGGAAGCGACCTCTGTTCTAAACTTCTGGATGGTTCTGGAATCCTGCGAGGGCCGATCCCTCGGGAAAGAGAGAAGTCAAGCGGACACTTGTTTTGTCTCCATAGTGACCAATCGATTTTTCCCATAGGAACAGCGAGGCTTTCCCGGAAAACAGTGTGCGCGGAGAATTGACCATTATGTTCTTACGGGAAGCAAACAATTACGACAAGTCCACAGTCTGACCACTCGACCTTAATAAAGCAGCATTTTGTTTAACATCGATCGGAAATACATATTTATCGCTGTTCACCAGATAGCTAGTTTGGTAGATCGCAGTAGCTGTGTGCATATCCTGACAGAGGTCTTTTGTGCTTGGAAACCGTCGAAATAGAAAGTACCAGTGACGTTGTCGTTTTTTCACTGTTACTTGCAAAACGGGGTTGATTTGAATTTGTCCTCCATGCGATACCACACCATATCCAGTGGATCGAAAACTGCATATTAATGTTATGTCATAGATATTGGAACACGTCCATTGTTTAAAAGATGTTTTGTTGACATTCTCAGAGGTGGTTTATATTGATGTTATTTACAATAGTGACTGAATTGCCGAAACATTTGTTAATTGCAGTGATCGTTGCATATGCCTTTTATATATAATTTTAGCATTGCATAATAGACAAATTTAATGTGTGTATGTGGTTATGCATAGGTTTATAGTAACATTCTGACAATTCAAAGCAAAACGATTTTGTGAATAAAATCAAAATCCCGCTACACCGACATCAATCCCCGCTCCGTGGATTAGTAGCTAGGTTGCAAGTCCGTGGCCAGGATTCCACCAGGCAGCAGAACGCTGGGGGTGGTTTTTTGGGGTGCGCACTGCGGAGGTGTTGGTTATTTATATTTATTTATTTATTAAAAAGAAACCGGTTATGTTTTTTACGACCCCTAATGTTCGCGCGTTCTGTTAGCTTCTGAAAAAGACGGAAATGGTTAAAGTTATGAAATCCCATAAAATGAAACATCAATAGGTTGGGAACTATGTAGTCAGATTTATATCAGTATTATCAATTAATACTTTTTAAACATCATGTAACAAACAACTAGAGAGAAAAAACTCACTGAAACAAAAAAAGGAAAAAAGTAATCTCAGAAGTAAAATGTACAAGTTGCAAATAAAGTATTGGTGATAATGTGTCCTTTTGTTTCCAAACCCATCTTTCTCGTTTGCGCTGCCCGCTTCGCGATTACGTTGCCAGCTTTCGCCTTCGCGCTCCCTGACTTGCTTTTGCGCTGCCAGATATCTTTGCTTGGAGTTCTGCTACAAACCTCCCCCGTGGGCGTTTTTTTTCCCAGGAATGTGTTCCCATTGGATGATAAGTTTTGGAGTGACAGCTCAGTCCCTCGGACGTTGTTTAGTTCGCAGACAAATCAGTAGACTCTGAATTAGGCGTCACCCATACGGAGGGTTGCAATTAACAGCGCAATCACCTCACTTCACCTCTAGTCGCCATCTTGGTGCACTTCTTGGTCGTAGTGATGGAGTATTCTGTGTATGTGAATCAGCTACTGTCAGATGCAAGCAAAACATATAAAGAAAAAAACTGATATTATGTGACACACATTGAAATGTGAAAGACCTAAGCTATGAGGATATCCTGAATTATTTGGATCTTCAAATGTCCTGGGTGATTGAAGCAAATGAAGGTAACTAAAACCCTGAATTATAATTTCTTAATTTCTGGCTGGGTACAATAACTGAAGAGGAAAAATTGTGGATAAAATATTTTGGTGTACTCACAGTAAGTACCAATATAAACTGCTTGCTTATTATTCGTCATTTATTATTGTATAATATTGTTATCTTAATTTCGTCATGTAGTGGTGATGTTAAGCCATTACTTTGTTCTGTGTTGTAGCATCAACGTTACAGTGCTGTGCCTGTTTTCGTTGTTATAACGAAAAATCTGGTTTGATTGCACTTAAGTGTGTTTTATAGGTAAAATGCAAGGCTGATTTATTTGCTGTTATGTTATAATTACTCACCAGATCTACCACTCCCAGAGAGCCTCTGTTACTTCCACAAGAACCTGGTTTCATGTCAAGACTAAGTTCACACACTTGTGTGTGCTGTTTACATATTTGATTGCAGTTTTATTAATGGTCTTTGCACTTTGTCTGACCTGCACAAACGTAAGCTAGTTAAATGTGTTTATGACACATGTATTTTTCTACTCTCCATATTATACTTATATCTTACATCTCCATATTGTACTCTATATCTTTGTCTTGCACGGTCTCTTTGTCCCTTCATTCACCTGTCCCCTCTCCTGCAACTGTAGCACAAGAATTCTATTGTTTCACTAAGTTCTATGATGCATGTGAATAAAGTTGGGAAGTGATTGTGATTTTTAAAGACACAACATGAAACAAACATCCAGCTGCCACTAAGAATGAGACGGTCATTGTTTGCTTTGTCAGTATTTGCTGCTTTATTTTTCAAATTTCAGAATATACTCACTTAAATGGAACAACAGACTCAGACATATTTGTCAAGGCAACAGCATATTCTTGCTATTTTGTCTAGATTATTTTCCATGCAGCTACCATTAAGGATCCCTAGTTCACACATCATAGACCTGATGCATGATTTCATGTCTAACAAATCATATGGAGTCATGTCAGTCTGGCATCCAACTCCTGTTTCGAGCGGAGATGACACCGTAAGACCCTGAACCATCAAAGACATTTAAACAATTATTTGCAAGTCAGAGAGTGACTGATTTTTTGACACAAAAGAGCATCATACCTTGATCTAGTACGATACCATTCTGAGGACCTTGATGCCACTGAGCTGCACTTGCCCTGCATTTGGCACATGGGGAATGTGTTGGATGGGGAGGAATGTTTTCTTGGTCCATGGCATCAGATGCTACAGTGGCGAAATGGAAAATAAAATGAATGCATAGTGTAAGACAAAACTATAGGCTAGCACTTTCAGGTAGAACTTCAGAGCAGGATATTTGAAATACTTGTTAAAATACCTGCTTGATTTGTGAGTGGGATCTCCATGGTGTTGGTACAAGCATCCCCGGATATGTGGCTTTTATTTGGCTGAAGGCACTGTCTAAGAACCCATTTGATTTTGTGCTCTTCTGTTGGTGCATTTGATGCTGACAGACTCTTCACACTGCTATGTCTCGTGTTCACTGTTCGTACCAGTCAGTGTTGCCTGTATCATATATAGCAGCTGGTTTGCCTAACTTGAAATGATAAGAATGGCTTTTAGGATATGTTTACATTTCAGATATTTAAAACCAAAGAATTTTATGTCATCAGCTTATAAATTATGTCCCACAAAAGGCATAAAATTACTTGTTGTTCCTGCTAGGCTATGTCAGTCGCCACAACCATGAACAGAATGGGGATCATGAGATGCAACAGCATGCTAACAAAAGCTGAGCTCAAGGGTTAATGAAGATCAGTACTGTACAGTATGGAAACAAACACAGCACACCCAACTGTCAGGCCTGTTGAGGATCAGAACTGGTGTGGTGCTGAGGCATCACCAGTTTCACAGTAACACTTGGGTCCTAATCTGAGGCAGCCCATCTGGGTAGGCACGTTCCTCTGCTATTGGAGAAGCTTTGTAAACTCCACATTTCAGTGGCGGCACTCTCTGAGGTAAGCAGACTGGGGAGTGGCCAGATCGCTATCGGTGGATAAACCAATCATTGGTCTGGTCATTCTGATGGTTGCCATACTTGGGGAGTATCTGATGCTGTGATGGATCAGCTCTTCCTGAAGGTGTCTGATGTCACTCCTTTCAACAAGCGTGTTATGGGACTCAGACTAAGACACTCTCTTTGTATCTTGTCTGTTGTCTTAATGTATGTTCTGACCGTGGTGAGTGATTTCTCGATGAAGGAAGTATTTTATTCGCAACATCGTTCGTTGGTTGATGGATGCCCTCTGATCAAGGGGGTTATGAGGTCACTGGAAAGGGGCGTGTGGTGCTCTTGATAACTTTGTAAGTGGATGAAGGTCCAAGTCTTTAGAGTCCTGGCGCTTCCTGTTTTGCTGTAGGGCTGTGAGACATGGACACTATACAGTAACCTGAGACAAAGCTTTGGCTCCTTCACTACTGTGTCTTTTCAGAGAATCCTTGGGTACCGTTGGTTTGATTTTGTGTCAAGTAAGCGGTCGCTCAGGGTGTCCTGATTGCGGCACATTGTGTTGATTGTGTGGGAGCGTCAGTTACAGCACTAAGGCCATGTGGCATGTTTTCCTGAGAATGATCCGGCTCACAGGATCTTCATTGCTGAAGACCCAAGTGAATGGACCAGACCGAGGGGACACCCACGTAACACCTGGTAGTAGCAGATAGATGGCCATTTCCAGAGGGGGACTAGACTGCATGTGGGCCTGGGGGGTTACCAACCAGGATACCAAGGTGTCTTGTTGTGTGGTGGGTGTGGCAACACGGTGTACCATTGCATGCCCCCCGACCTGGCCTGAGCTGTCAATAATTTGTTTGCTGGGTGTAAATTTTACTTTTGAGATGACATTTATTTTTTTTTATAACTTTTTAAATGTATAACTTTACAGTCATTTATATAAAGTAAGAAATTCAGATTGACACAATGAACTGGCACTGACAAGCAAATTTGTTTCTTACACATTGGCCTGTAATGTTTGTTTTTTTCAGGTTCTTCATAAAATCACAGTCTAGTGTGTATTCTGTGTAAGCAACTGAAAAATAAAATTAATGCTGCAGTCCTGTCATTGTTTGTTGAATATATTATATTTTTATTTTGTAGTAAATTTTGTGATTATTCAAATGTGTCTAGATGGCTAATATTTAAACATATTGATGTAGACACTGCAGATATTATGCCGTCTTACAACTTTGATAACTGCCATGTACAATGGTAAATGCACACATGTGTGACAGGGGGCACTATTGCACAATTGCTTGCCACTTCACTTGCCAGGTTAAGGACAGCTTTGCATATATTTTCGGAACTTCCGTTAGTTCAGTTCCTCTTCAAAATGCATATATATTTAAATATAAATTTTCATGAGAAACTATATACATATGTATAAGATATTCAATGATAATGATAATTTCACACATTATAACTGAGTTGAAACCTTTAAAAAGGGGAAAAATTATTATTGATCCTTACAGGTAAATCTTTGCTGTCCAGCAGCTTAACTTAAAATGAAGGTAGAATACCTCCCAATCAAATAAGAATCTGTATAGTACAAATGCAAATGAGATAGGAATATGAGGGTGTATGTAATTTAGTGCAGTTGGAACAATATGGTGAGAGCTGGTCTGCTGAGAATCTACACCATTGGTACACCATAGCCTGAAATAACATTTCTGGCTCTCCCGGACCGGAGTTTGAGACCCCTGCTGTAAAGTCTCTTCAGCCAACCCATGTCTTTCACCTTAATTTTACTCCCCCCAGCAAACAGCAGTGAAGAAGGCATTGGCTATGATGGACCAGGATGTATAACTGATTTCTAGACTCTGTTGACTGAGTTAAAGTTGTGACTGTGACTTTTTATACTCATTTGATTGAGACAAAAGTTTTTGAACCTGACCTTTCCATCTCTGCTGCGGGATCATTTACGCAGATATTAGCTATTAACACATAATATCTTGAAGCTGATACAGGAAGCGGACTATTTTTAAGGCATTATTCTGATGATCATTTTTCAATCTGATTTTCTTTAAGCTTTTGAAATATGTTTTTGCTTGAGTACTTTTTTTTAAATGTGAAATTAAATGCTATAAACTTTGTAGGACATATAATTAAGCTCCAGTGGCATGCACAGCTACTACTGTATTGCCTATATATATATATATATATATACACATACACACACACACATACATTTGTCAGTCTTTTTTTACTGTATGTTATTTGTTTGAATTAAAATTTTATGCAAATAACACATTGAGTTTTATATATGCATTCTCGGTATCCATAAAATATGGTCATGCTCTTCAGTAATTGGAACTTGGCCTGAAGCTGTGACCGAACAGGGAGAGTCCTTGGTTCCATGTGTACTACTTCCTTTTCCCTGGTGCTGGGGTCTGCTTGTTCGGTGGTTTCCCTTAGAGGCCTGCTGAGATGCCAGGCGACTGGCAAGTGCAGCATGAAGAATTTGATGGTAACAGACCCACCTTCGCTTTCCCTCCAACCTGACCAGCATGCCTTCCTGTGGTTTGATAAAACTCCCACTCAGTTCTGGCTAATTAGACCCTGCTGTGTTTGTGTTAGATCTGTGAGTACATGCAAGACAAGGCAACCTTTATGATTCCCATACTGTTCTGTTTTGATAACTAGCACGTGATCCTGCGACATATCAGTCTCTGGAGTGATAGGGATTATTCATTGGGTGACCAGGAAGTGAATTCTTGCATGACCAAGCTACAGGTGTGTTTCCATTGTCCAGTAATAGAGTGCCTGTTAATAATTCTGATGCGACGGATGAGCCATGAACATCTTCATCATTTGTTCCCAGCTATTTGCCACTGGACGGGTGTGATGATGACCGGACTCCGGACGTTCTGATTCACTCGAGTGACACACCTGCCTATGCCCTGGCTCGGCGGTAACCCGTAAAAGCCGCCATCTTGTGCCGCCTTACCCTATTGTGTGTTTTATATGCCCGTATTCTATATAAAATGCGGCAGAGGCTGTCTGGGAAGCCCTCTTTGTCTGGACCCAACCCAGCAGACGGCCGACTTAATGAGCCTTGAAGAGAGGGGGCAGATGATTGGCTCTGGCAGGTGGCACGGCGTGTCCTTTCAGTGCCTGCCAGGCTCCTCGCCGCTTTAACTGCTGGGATAATAGTTTCGGTCAGGTGTGTCTCCGCGGTCGCACTCAGGCTCTGGCCCAAACTGTGTCTGCCAGTAAGTAATGGGCTCGCCCCCGTTTGGTCCAATTGTGAGGCTGGAACAGCCTGGACAAGAACGCTGACTGTGCCCAGCTGAGACAAAGCCACAGGTCCTGAGGAGTGAGTGGGGTGCTTTTATGTGCTACCTGACACTGTAATTCTTCTGTAAGATGGGGCTGGGCACAGTCATTAATGGCTGGGGATCACTTCATCTGTGCCGTATTACCATAACAAACCTGGTCCTGTTTTCCCTCTAAGGCCCAGAACATACACACAGGGTGCCTGATTCCACATCCTGTTATAATCCTGTACCCACCTGTTTGGTTTTCTTATTCCCCCCCCCCATAATTTTCTAAACTCTACCTCCCTAAGCCAAAGTCCCTGTGGATCACTCTATCACGCCTGGAGTGAGTCTTACGTGATGTAAACTTTTGACAAAATGCTACCACACCACAGCATTCAAACGATGAGTTTCAAATTGATCCTTAAAGGAGCAGTGGTATGGATCTTCTTTTATATTTCGGATGAGTAATTCTAAAAATGAAAAAGCAGAACTTCTTAAAATGCAAAGACATTAGCAAGAACTTGCTGCAGCAGGGATATGTTTAATTTGGAAATTTTGCAAGAATCAGGAGTGTTATAAAGTTGATAATTGTGTAGAACTTTTAAGGTCTACAGTCTGGGCGACAGATTGAATATGTATTTTAGTGATAAACATTGAAAAGATACTTTTAATAGGAACTGTCTTTTATGAAAGGGATTTCATGGATTTAATCTTTCATTTTGTTGTTGCAGTTACCTATCGGGACTGAGCAATTATGATGTAATGAAGGTCACTCCTTGCCTTCCTTGAAAAACAAACATCCAGTTGAAAAACACATTCAGAGGAAAGACAACAGTCATCAGATAGTCACAGTGATGCTTTGATACTGGCAGCAAAGGGACTTCAGTCAGACTGTTGTGGATTTCCGCCTAAGAAGATCATATTCATTGACTAGGATCTGCTGGGACTGTGGCAGTCCGTGTGCAGGCAATTATGCGGAGCAAAGATAGCGTGGAGATTATTTGCATTTTCATACCTGCCATGTGGCACAAAAATGTCGAGTGGACACCCTTTCAAGCTGGACAGGGCTAATGCCTAAATGAGACACTTCATGCTTCATGTTCTGACAAGTCCAGTTTAATTACAGTGATCTTTCATCAAAGTGCCTCTGCCTTCAAAAGGGAATGCAGTGAGACAATCATGGACACACTGGAAGGGGATAATTGGCCATTTCCATGTTAATGTAAATAGTACACAGGGACAACCAGGGAGCATAATGAGATGGGGAAAATATTTCTGGTCCATTTATACAAATTACATATTTTTTGCATGTGTTCTGATCTCCGTATGTCATCCCAAAACAATCAGAGATATGGCTGCCTTAAGCTTAGTGAGATTTCCCCCGGACATGCAAAACATACCCAAAAATGGCTCCCAACAAATACAGTCCTTCATTGGCTGTTACTTCATGCTACCCATGCCTGCAAAAGGGGAGCCGTAAATTTGGTTTTATAGTCCGAAAAATCTAAGGCTTCACGCTGAGCAATCGGCAGCCTAGAAGTGACGAGGCCGATTCCTGTTTCAGGATGGATTGCGAAACACACAGTTTCTCTACCCCACCCCCATCTGAAAATAAACATTTTGTTCATAACTCTATGTTTAGATTGAGTGACACATAGATTCACAAAGGAACTGGATGTAAATCATAGACAGGCAGGCTCAGCAACAAAAATAGACCTAAAGGTATGATTTGGAAGATTCCAGACACAACAGCCATCTGTTCTCTGTGTACGCTGGGAAGGCCACACTGCCCTCGATCAGTACGCTGACTCCGCGTTGAGGACACACTCTGTGCCTGACTGACACAGCAGGCGATGAATCTTCTCATTATTCTTTTACACACATTCACGGCATCTGGCCTCCTACACAAGCGCCACGTATTTTAAAAACAACCCAGTTCTGTTTTATTAGTTGGTTTGCTTTAGTCATTCAGTAAATAAATCAGAGCAAAATACTTGTGTATGTATGTTTGGTATTTGGTCATTGATCTGCATCAGGGGTACTGCTAGAGATTCTGAACTCCATGACATCATATCATACAGGGCCCCCAACGCAGACCAATCCAGTTACATTCCAAATTATTTAGGGCCCTTGTCACTCAGGGGCCCTTTGAATCATCCTACCTTTCCCCATCTGATCTGGGTGACACGGCGGCTCAGTGGGCAATACTGATACCTCTCCAGTTTGGGTGTTCAAATCCTGCCTCTTGCATATTTTCTGCATGGATCCTGAGTTTCCCATAGTCCAAAGACATGCAGTTAGGATCTTCAGTACCTCTAAAGTGCCTCGAGAGTATGAGAGTGAGTATATGGACTGGCATCCCATCCGAGGTGCACCCCAGCCTCATGCCCTGTTACCTAGGACAGGAAAAGTGGTTCATCAGTGGATGGATGGTATATGAACTGCTTCCTCACCACTCATCATTGCAGTGATACATTTGGTACAATCTAATTCAACTGCTCATTGCTTAAAACAATATAGTCAGCAACAATGTTAAGAAAAATAACGACTTTTTTTTCCACAATCAGTCCAGAAATTTTAGATAAATCAATTTAATAAATCAATAATCATACAATGTAACTGTAAGTACTTTCAAAAATCTTAATGCCATCAGCTGAGAAAGCCCCCCCCCCCCCCCAAAAAAAAGCCCAGAGGAGTATATTATGCAAAGCCCTGGATTCTTCTAAATTCAGCAAGATCGTGATGCAATAATCTCACCTGCCGTTGGGAGAAAAAGCTATAAAAGACTAAATATTTAACAGTGACTATTTCTGGGTTCAGTTTATGGACATAGACACCACTCTGACTTGAATGGTCTAAAAATAGGCGTGTTAAACCATTTAAAGGTCCCCGGTGTGCTTCTGATTTTTTTTTTGGCACAAAGAGAGCTCTGTGCACGTCGCCACAGGGCCTCGGATTGGTCACTGCGTGACTCCGGGATCGTGGAAACGCTCTCCATAAACGGCACTTTCACGGAGTCTTGGAGAGCTTAGCTTGGATCACTGTGCTACAGTGAAATCGGCAGGTCATTTGTAGTCCCCTTTACAGTGGAGTCTTCTTCTGATGCCATAAACAGTCATAATTGCATGGAGATATTACGAAGATTTGTGTGTATGCTGTTATATTTTTAAATGGTGATCATTTCCACAAATATTAAAGAGAAAATCGTTATTTCAAAAAGCTAATTTTGTAGATAAGTGCATGATTTAGCAATTATGTTGAGTTTATGCCAGATCCATGGGTTTCGATCACAGTTGGTTTCAGAGAACTATCCGGGTGTACGTTTCCCAAAGATTTCCATTAGCATCTCACATAGTTGGAAACATTCAGTTTCTTGGTTCTAACTACGGAAGTTGCTAATCTTGTTAGCAACTATGTTTCTGCATATGTGGCCCATATAAGGAAACTAGAGATGTATTCTATTGCACCGCCAAGTCAAGGACACCAAAACACCAGAAAACCCGCGATCTTTGTTAGCGACAGTGCCACGGTATTAATTATAAATCACGGTGCAGTTTTTTTTTTTTTTTTTTTTTTTTTACAATTCATGGATCCGTTCAGCCGAAACACGCACGCATCCAGCCATTCCAAAAAAACCGTTCACCTCCGTTCTCTGATTAGATCATCTCTGATATTCTGCCCATGTGAAAAAAACAGCCTTCCCCTTTTACTGCGATTCTTCTTTTACTGTCGCTTCCCACCACATTTCACAACAACTTCACTCTGTTCAAATGTCCAACGCTACCTTGCTCTAGAGAAGAAATATTAGCATTCAATCAACCATCTCCTAACCGGTTATCCAGGGCAGGTGGATGCATTTCAAAATACATAAAAGAACAAGGTGTTCTATAGCTGGAAAGTATTTCCCAACTCCCATGCCTCCATACCTACACCCGTCATATATGTAGTCCCTAATGCAGGACTAGTAATATAATACAAATTCTTTTATTGTGCCATGTGATTTTTGCTGTATATATAGCATTTCATTATTAATTTATGTGCAATTTCGTGTTGTAACACTCTGTCTAGGGCTGTTATACAAACAAACGGTATATATAACAGAGGATGGAGTAAGATGTGTAAATGAAACAGACCGAATTCTCGGGCTAGACACGTACTCCGCTCAAAATGGGTCATGGGTCACATTCCGTGTGCGCTAAAAAAGCCGGGCCACAGCCAGTATGCTTTATGTAGGTACCGCCTGCTTTCTCGTGATTTTCCTCCGCACGTCCACACGTTTCCTATGTGCCATTACTGTACTTGAAAACCTCCGTAATGTCACCAATGCTGAAAGAGTTAACTTTGGATGCCACAAGAGGAATAATTGTAGATTAGAAGGTAGGCCTACCTACCCGCATGGACTAACATATTCCAGAGGTGTAGTGGTGGGTATATGCTGGTATACGGCGTATACCCACCACTAAAAATATGGATTTACCGTATCCTCACCCAAACATCGTAAGAAATACGTACCAGTGAAAGAGAAGTGAGTATATGGAATTATACAGTATACCCACCTCCCAAAGCACCAGTGCAGCACGTAATGCCGAGCGTACCTTTAACTTTTCACGCAATTGTGGTTAACTTTGGAGAGGCCAGTACATTTTTCAAGTATTTTTTAAATTTTCTTTTGGGTCGTCGGGGGGCACGGGTGGACGGGACGTAAACTATTCTGGTCTGAACTGGTAAAGTGTGAGCCTGAGTAATGTAAACCAGTTCAGGCCAGCTGCGATCACTGCGTCCAACAAAGCAAACAGTTTAATCCCAACATAGACCGAAAGATAAGACTTTTGGCTTTAACTGAATAGGCCTACTACGTACTTGATGTAGACTGGAGAGCACGCATATAAAAATCAACACATGGTGTGTAATTCATCAAATGTCCTTTAATACAAGTCACATTCCAGATAAAGATCACTATGAGAACATATCTACAAGTATTGGATATTGCGAAAAAAAATACTTGTCCTTCACTCTAGTTAATATCGCTTACAATAACAACAATATTCCCCTAATACTGAACAAACTGTGTCCAGTGATTCCTGTGTCCAGTGCACGTAATTCTCGAAAATAAAGTTGCATTGAGTTAGAAAGTTAAGAATTTCGACTACTTAATGTCTCCCGACCCTGGGATTCCCTGCCATTTCTTACGTGTCGTACCAAATCGCTATAGGCGCAGGTCGGCGTGCTTTCTGTTTTCCGCTTGTCAGGGGTGGAGCCAGCAGACTTTTCACGCATCTTTTCTGATTTCTACGCCGATCTGTCTTCTTACATCCCTCGTTTACGTCGGGCTGGCTTTTTAAACGAGTTCCGCATTCCCAAACCCTCCCAGAAAATTATCGCTATATAAACGGGCTGATGCAACGATTTCCACTTTTTAAAATCTATACCCGACCATCGACTGAGCTGAAGAAAGAATATCAATCGGATTTAGGACCAAAGTCGGGTAAATGGCGATTTTTTTTTGTAAACGTTGTTTTCTCTGGAGTCACGCGAGGAGTTTGCATAAAGTTAAGGAATTACTTAGAAAGCAGGGATATTTCGGAAACAGTTTAAAACTCCACGCAGAGTCTGCGATTTTGTATGTTTTGCCGAAGAGTATGGTTGTCATTTTATTAAAAGCTTTACAGATTACTTTTATTTTTGCATGCACGCTGTCCCTTTACCGCATACTTTGGCTTTCGCCTTTTGGGTCTTCCTTTCGAATCGTGTTGCACAGCTATTTCTGCATATTATTTAAAAACTTAAGCCGAGTGTTACACAAGTTAAAGAAACAGTCAATATTGCATAGAAACAGTAATAATAGGTCATTAGGATCACATATATACATATACTATGTAATGTAGTTACAGTAAGTTCCCCACCTATTACATTAAACCGTATTTTATTCTCGTGCTGCAAATGCCGAGTTTACGTAACTAAGCTGGTACATAATTTATCGAACAATAACTTCCGCTTTGAAAAACGAGTCAGCGCCATTCATATCCTTACAATGTATGTGCTTCTAAAGGTCCATTCAGTATTAGAAGTAGAGCTGTAATAATGATTTTGACACGGGCTTTGTTGTTATTGTTGATGTTCCCGCACATTGATTTCGCGTGTTAACCCGCTTGATGACTTTTAAGGACATAACTGCAGGGCAGACATGCAGATGCCAGGCACGTTAAACTCGCGTAAAGCACGTTACATAACAAGGTCTCATAGTAGAAAGATCTCATAGCATTTTTTTTGTTTTATATAATAATATTAAGGCTGAGCGGACCTGCCAGTAGTTTATGGTGACATTTTGCATGCATTTTGCTGTTGCCTGCACGACAAAGATCTGACCTGATAATTGCCCTACCTGTCATTTTTGGGACGGTGTTAAAGTGTGCCACGCCTCTTACTAGACTCAATTTGATACTTTTACTTGAGACACTTCTGTTTTACAGCTATGCTAGTAACTTCTATTAGCCACTGTGTGCTTTAAAAAATTGATAAAATAGGCCTACTGTCATAAGGAATGCTTTTGCACGTCCCGTTAATTCTGGCGGGTTCTTGATTCATAAATGTAAAGCGCAAGGTATGTTTTAACAAGTGTGCTTTAGGAGTCATCCACGATTACTTAAATACTCGATTATTTTGTTAAAGCTAACCATGCAGTAATTGATCTCTTCCTCTCTTTGTACAAACACCTACAACCCCGTGATGCTTATTTTTATACAAGGCCTCTGGCAGCTTTTTAGATTATGTAAATATTTTTAAACTAGGGAGGTACGTCAACGCATGCTTAATTGATCTCCTAAGGAATTTCGCTTTACGTTTTCCTAATGAGTAAGTGTGTTCGGTATGGTTGAACAGCAAACAAATCAAATAAAACGAATATTTTAAACTGATTGATGTATTAGCGATGTTGTCATATGGTTTGTAGTACGGTGATGGTTAAAATATGGCAACCTTGCAAGCAGATATTGTGAAACCATTCAACAGCAGCCGCACACCGTTCATGTTGCTAAACGGTCCTGCTGGCTCGATCACAGAATATTGAACAGGAAGATTTAATGATTCATTTAGTGTGAAATAAATTGTATTGTGCGTATGTGACATTTTGTTTAGGATATTTCTATGACTGAGGAAAATGAGCCGATTTCTTCCAGTCGCGGATGTCCCGAAATGTGGCTTCATTGTGCAACATTGTGCTTTTTTGACTTTAACACTCCAGAGATGGAATCGGGCATAAACACTGAATGCCCCGACCTGATAACCATCATAATAGACCGTTAATTTAGGAAATACTGACCTCAGTGCAGCTGTCAGTTTTAGCTGCATAGCTTAGTAAATACCTTGTGTCTTGTTTTATAGCCAAATTAAACAGAAGTTCTATTTCCATCTGTTGCATATAAATTGCATTGCATTTTTTGCATATACACAAGGCAGATCTTGATCAGTTGTGGTTTTTCTTGTAGGTCAAGTGTGTATTTGTTTTAGAACTTGTAAAAATGGCAAATGATCTTTTTTTTTTTCTTTTTCATTTGTCTCATATTTGCATGGTCTGAATTCTATGAAAATATCTCC
>JAODUD010000026.1:1720775-1735196 GCA_026784285.1 Stomatorhinus walkeri | reverse complement strand
GAACCGGCCCAGGTCGGAAACGGAGCAGGTCAAAGCCCCCGTGCCGCTCAGTAGTGGGATCGCGCCCGTGAATAGACACTGTAGTGCAGCCTGAGTAATACAGTGGGACACAGTCTTTTCACTTCTTTAGCAAAAGTGCTTTTTCATCGTCTCTTACCGTATTTTCCATTTATGATTATAAATCATTTATAATTACGAGCATTTTAAACAGAAAATCTTATTGAAAAAAATTGAAATTGTATTCAATCTCGAATTTCATTGAATCTAACTAAATATGAAACCCAACTGCATTTCAAAGCTTTCGTTTTTCCCGTTTTTTATATGCTGTTTTATGCTAAGTTATGTTTTGCTCATTCCGCTTGCACTACCTAGTGGACGCCTATAGTAGTGTCTAGTTTTAAAAATACAGTTTTCTGAAAAACGCTAGTAGTCGCTGTTTGCATGGATTTGCAGTTAGTGAAACGTGTTTCGCAGTGTTAAGTAACTAAAAAGTTAAATGAATGTACTGGAGCGCTGTAAAGAGGGGTGGGGATTAGGATGATTAAGTCCCCCTCAAAAATGGAAAACAATTAAATTGGTCTGGGATGGGAGTCCAATATGATATGCACTCCAAAATGTGCAACACCCCCGAGAACACGACTAGGTCACCTGATCTCCAGTTTTGTATATACAATAGTATAACATAAAATTGAAAAGAAATAAATACATACACACAAGTGTGTGCGTTTGTGTGTTTAACACATTAAGATGGAAAGAATGAGAGGTACTGCTTAATTAACTGATATTCAAAGAAAAACGTAAGACTGTTTACGTCCCTTATATGTAATAGAATCAATATTTACATTTACTCATTCATTCATTCATTCATTCATTCTTCGGACGCTTTAATCCAAAGCAACGTCCAACAGAGAGAACGGTTAAATGTAGCCCCGAGTATTTTAGCCCCGATGCTAATCTTCCTTCAAAAAAAGGCAAACCCCAGGTACACTTTACTTTGATTCAGCCCCTGATCTTTTCAATAACTCGAAACGCCCCTGCACGACACCAACTGATTAGATTTTGCTTCTTCTGAGGTTGCATGATCAGCATTCGTGTTAAGTTCGAAGTTGACTCTTCTGCCTTGAAAATGTCAGTGGTCTCGGAGGGATTTTTGAGACGGAGCCAAACGGTGTGACCAGACCTTCCTACGCATGACGTAATTCAGGACATTAATGTAGGTGTTATCGCCAAAAAACCAATTTGATGGTTTAAAATTGCACTCTGGCGCATTTTCAAGTAACCCCCCCCCCTCGAAAAAAGAAAGATACCGTGTAGTTTTGTGCTAAAATTTCTATGAGTTATTTTATGGTACGGGGGAAAGATGTGACTGGGTGTGATGAACTGAAAAAAATATCACCCGATGGGGAAATACGTTCAGGTAGACTACGGTGAGTCGGAGGCAGTTGAAACGTGTTTTTATGATTTATCAACTATTGAGGATGAAATATCTGGATCCGTAAAATGTGAGGACTGATTGATGTCACAGTAAAACTACCCATATAATGTTGGTAGATGTTTACGTGTACATATGAGAGACTTTTTAGAAGTAATTATTCCGTGGCATACTAGGCGGGCAGCACTGTGCCCCCCGCCGTCCCCCGCCTTGAGGCAAATAGGAAATTGGCTGGCAAATCGATGCCCCCTTAGAAAGTGGTGCCCTAGGCAGCCGTCTATGTCACCAATAGGATTGATCGGCCTTGGATTTCATAATACCAAATGTAACCTTCAGCATTCAGGATTCAACTGCGGGATTCTCTGTTTTAAAAGTGTAAATAATGTGCAAAATAAAGAAATCGCGGCGAAATGGAAGAAATTTGCAGGTCTTAATGATCTCTACTTGGTAGATGTTACTAAAGGATCTTCCCAAAAACAAATGTGAGAAACCCTTTATACTGCTGACAGAATGTTAGAGGGATGTATGTCTTGAGAATGTTGAATTTTAGCTTAGAAAATTTTGAGTGTGCAAACGAATTTGTCAAGTCTTTTTTCATAAGCAGCTGGAGGATAGGAGTTAATGAATTTATGAGTTAATATGCCCTAAGAACAGAAAATATGTTTTTTTTTCTCAATAGAATGAGCTGAAGTGATAGCAAGACAGAATAGTCAACATTTCTCATTTACAGAGTTGTGTCTCGTCCCATATAGGATTTTTTTTTAATCATTCTCAGAAAATACAATTTGCATACTGGCCATGCCTATCCTCATTGTCAGTTTTCTGTCTCTTGCTTGTGCTGATGATGGGTGTTCAACAAATGTACTTGCTTGAGACTGAATCGTAAGAGTATGGAACAACTGATACGAGGTCTGAACTGCGCAGAAGTTTGGATGAAAAGGGCCGAAACGCAGTATCCTTTAGGTGGTTTGCCCTAGCTAATGGGTTCCCCCTGGGTCCTGGGTGCAATCCAGTTATATCACTTTCCGTAAAACAAAATTTCAAGAATGAGTTGACATGGTAAAAGCTGTAGTGACCTCTCCCCCACAGCCACCACAATAGACTGTCTTGCCTTTCTCTGATTGGTCCATCCTGGGGATGCCCTTCTCATTGGTGTGAAAATTTCAAATCTGAGTAGGAAATGGCACCATACTTGCCTCATGGGCAGAGGAATTTTTGGGTGACACGTTGCCTTTTTAATGGGCCGGGGTGCATCTATTCGCTCAGATCATCCACGGTAAATTCCTTGTAGGTTTTGTATGTAGTTGATTGGGAGTTTGTACCTGAACACGATACAGCAATTTGCAAATGAGAGGGAATGAGAAGTAAGCATTACCAGAGCCCGTTAGGTCTGCAGCTGGTGCGGGCTGGCGTCCGCTGTTAATCCCCCTGTTGTAGCTGTCCTTTAACTTATCACCATTCGCCGTTTGCTTTTGGTGCTGCAAGCAGATCCTTCACTGCAGTCAAAAGTCAGAGACACAAATGTTGGTGATGCAGTTTCTGTCATTGCCAGCAGAAATTTCCCATCATATATATACGTTCATATTTTCCATTGTTTTCATTTTAGTCTGAAAGACGTGAAATAAACTAGATATTCACATAACAATGAGGTGTAGAAGATAAAATGTTTACAGGGTGAACAGAGACCACTTTACAGAGAGCTAATTTGAATCACTTAAAAATGTTTTTTTCCAAGACCAGATTCTTGACTTTGACTTTAAGACATGTTCTAAGAAGCTATATGAGACGCCACCTACTCGCATTAGTACACGGGAATCGACAGATGAGATCAGTTTAAAATGGTGCTTCTCCCATCACTGCAAAGGTCAGGCCGTCGAGTGATGTCGTGTTGTCGCAATGAGATATTAATTATTTTTCTTTTCACTTTGCTGAATACGAACAGAATTTCAGCTGTCAATTCCCCACAAGGTGAGCGGAAGCAGCGGCTTCGAGTAACTCTATTATCGATGTTGAATTGCACCCCATTGTTCAGCTGATATTTTGTAGATTTTAGATGTTAAGTTCATTTTGAAAAAGGCAACGCCAAAACTGATAACAGATTATCCTTACCCTATTATTTACCATTTATCAAACACCTCCCACGAGACTTTCCTAGGAGTGAGGCTTAAGAGGGACTTTCTCTGTGGGGGCTAGCAGCTGAGATTGAGCCACAGTGGGTGGGCTACATTTTGCATCGAGCCAAAATGTCTTCCTGAATGTAATACCCTTTGATCTTTAAGCTTTTGAATTTTTTTTTTTGTTTTGGAAATTCTACTGCAGATCATCTAAAATATCCGCTCCACTTTTGGACATTTTCTGAGCTCTTTAAAATTCCTCCTCCCCGGTAAGTCACCAGCAGAACATGTTGCTGTGTGTGGGAGGACTGTGCTGCCAGGCAGAATTTGTTTCCCTCGTTTTTTGGGCACACGGGGAGACCTTGACACGGCGCCATTAAATGACACCTCGCAAAGTGATCGAGAAAACAACAACAACAGCATGAATATTAATTATGATAATCGATTCACGTGATGCAGAAGTGCAGCTTGAGGCCTGCGATCTGTTGTTGGTAGATAACGCCGCACGTAGGACACAAAAACTTTAATGCAAGTGTGCCGGCCTTATTCACCAGGATGTTTCTCTCCTCTGTGCATGTGCTTTAATCACTTTGTGATGCCGGTGGTGAAGAAATGCGGCTTCTGAGCCGGCCGAAGAAGCCGGTGGGTGTCCCTCCGGCCTCTGGGCCCTGGGTGCTGCCTTGCTGGGGGTGAGAGATGCGTTTCCAGGGCGACACACTTTACAGAAGCACCTGCATGGTATAAACTTTACCGAAGGACCAGACCTGCCTTCCAAGAAGTAGTGGGTATGCGATGCACAAATACAAATAACTAAATTCAGGCGTTACGAATCGCTGAAGCATCTCCTTTAAATGTCTTTGGACGACAACGTTCCGCTGAGTTTTTCGATGGTGAGGTAGTTAAAGAATGATGCAGGCTGATGTACGAGGATGGGTTTGCTGTTGAACCCTGGGCGAGGTTTTCTGAACCTGAACTGCTGTAGAAAAATATTCAGTTATGTCAATGAGTCAGAAATGGGCAGAGATGCAGGACCTCTGTGAATGATTTAAGCTGGGGGGGTGCCGTGCAGTGAGCAGGAATGTCCAGAGTGAGGTGTCTCCGCGGGCCCTGGGGGACCCCAAGCGGTGGTTCCGTTTCGGAGCGGAACATCTGGGGGCGCTGAGGTGTGTCGTGAGCGAGAAACCCGGAACCTGGTCGAGAGTGCGCCACGTTGGGTGAGCGGACTTTTTGCGGATGCCGGGGAGCCCCTCGAGTCCCCCTCCCCCACATGTGACATCATAGCATCCGCATGCAATGGGTTCAGTGCTCACCTGTGGGTCCTTGTTTGCCTGCCCTGGATTTACCATATGCCCAGGGGGACCACAACCCCCTGTAACCCCCCTGTCCTATTCACGAATGTCTTTTGAAAAGTAAATGCGATTTAATATCTGATGTATTTAATATGATTTTATATTGTTCTTTTAATTCAGCACTCACTGAAAACCTGCAAACATGCACCGTTTTCTCTGCGTTGGGTGCATTTCTGATTTCTGTCTGCCCCCCAGTCAGCTTCCTTTCTCTCTGACATGATCTCAAACGTGCTGTAGCCCAGGGGCACTTAATGCTCTTAATCCAGTGCCGTCCATCTTGGCCTCTGCTTGCTGTAAGTTTTTTTTTTTTTTTTTTTTTAAGAATTCACAGTGCATGTCGTGTTGTTTGTTTATTTTTACTCTGAAATTTCACATTTACGCCCCTTTAATGTCTGAATCACTCAGCTACATGATAAGTTTAAATGGTATTGTGTTATCAGCCGAGCAGGAAGTTGCAGACTTTGTGCTGCTGAAATAGTCATCTAAGGTGTCATCAGCCTTTCCAGTTCCAAACGCTAATCCTTGTGCTTTAATCGATAACATAAGGTGGGGGCCTTTTCTGTGTTGTTAAGCTACTAAATATTCCTGTATGTTTGCATGAAAAGTTTCCACACATGTGACTTCCAGTCGACTGTTACTTTGTATGTTTTTACCAGAAACCACATCAGAACCATTATGTTAAAGCTCAGAAAGAGAGAGAGGGCGAGAGAGAGAGAGCGAGAGAGAGAGAGAGCGCGCGAGAGCAGTCGTGCGCAAGAGAGAAGGAGGAGTGAGTGTTCTCTTACTCATTAACCAGACCGTCAAGTTGTTCAGCTCAGTGAACACACAGACACACACGCGGGCACACAAGCACGCAGAAAACAGAAGTAGAGTCTTGGGGACTCGCGGCAACGCGGCTTGCTATGGCACAAGGTTCTGACAGCAACGATGCAAGTTACACCAGGTCTCCATCTCCAGGCAGCAAGCAGGTAAATGAGCCACCTTTCACTTTCAGCCGAAAAACGGGGCAGAGATGAGTTCTGCAGGCGCATGAGCTCTGAAGATGCAAGTTAGGACGGGCTGCAGATGCTGCGTGTTTGCAGGCTTCACACCCCACCCTCCCGCACCCTGACCGAAGCTCGCCCCCCTCAGGAATGTTTGCTCGACAACTTTTTGCTTGCGAGTCTGGTTCCTCCGCCGGCTGCGCTACGTGCCGTGTCGCATGCCAGCCTCCTGCATGCCCTGAGCTGCGCGCCGGTGGGGACCGCCTTTCCTCTCGCTGTCGCCTGGCACGTGCAGCGCCCTTGCAGCTCTGCGCGCATCTGCGAGTCGCGCAGGCCGGTGGTGGGAGGAGTGTTCTGGCTGTGAGTGCCGGGATTAGTATTAGCGGCACCTGATTCAGGTTCCACTCTGCCAAAAGTGGTGGGTCCTGCTCTGGGCATGGATGGAGCGGGTGAGTAGGTTTTGTGATGGAACGTGGCGGAAGTGAATGAATGGATGAACGTCCTGCACAGCCTGACCAGTAAGAGGAACAGTGCATCATGCAAAGACCACCCTGCTGTGCAGGCTTGGCCTGTGCTGGCACGGCAGCGAAGACCTTGATCTTGTAGGTTGCTTGTTCAGATCTCACCTGGAACAGGCTGTTGTGCACTTCAACAAGGATATTAGACTGTGTTGTTCCAGCTAGAAATATTGTGATTTAATTTGATGTACTACAAAATATAACAGCCTTGTGATTGGTTGGCGCCCCGTGGTGGATTATTCACGGCATTATGCCCCATGATTCTGGGATAGGCTCCGCAACTCTACAACCCTGCATAGGACAAGGAAAATGAATGAATGACTAAATGAATGAATATGACAATGATGAGTACTATCAGTGCTACGAATCTGTAATGGTCGCTAAACTGGATGCACTTAGTTACAGCCTTCAAGTGTCATGTAAAGATGATGGCAACACTGCCCAAATGAATGACCTCAGGAGTGAGGTCTCACTGGGTATGTCTGCTGCATCCAGCCATGTGATGCGGCGCGGCGCCCCCACTCATGAGGGGTGTGTCCTCATTCCATTCTGATTCTCGTCCTCGTCCCCCTCAGGTGCTGTTGTAGCCGTTGGCTGCCGTGAGCGTGTGGAGCCGCTGTTACCGCTCAAAACGTCACTTTTGCGTCAAAAGCAGAGGCCGCTTTCTCGGAAGGTCAGGCAGGGAGAGTCATTCTTTGAAGCCCCTCCCCATGCCGCATTGATCAGCTGGGACGGTTCCTGTCATTCTCTGACTCGAGAGTCCTCCGCTTTGATGCGTGTGGTCGTTTTTTTTTTTTTTTCCTCAAGTGGCACCTCGTACCTTTAACGGGCTGTTGCGTGTTACACTTGTGCGTCGCGGTCGCAAGCGGCAGCCCGTTTTGTGGTTTAGGATGTCGGGGTTTAAGCCAGCTGCCGCTTTGCTTCCTACTAACTGCCAGACTTTTGCGACGCAGAATGGGGTTGCCGACCTATATTATGATGACAGAAAATCCAGTAAACAGTTGATTTAAAAAAAAAAAAACTTGAATGTCAATTGAAAAACAAGGAAAACAAGCAGTATTGGGTATAAAAATGAAGTTGATGACGGGGGCCTGATCTTCCACTGCCTGCTCCTCAGGACTCCTCAGACGATATGAAGAAGGTGATGAGGAGGGAGAAGAATCGCATTGCAGCCCAGAAGAGCAGACTGAGACAGACTCAGAAGGCTGACAGCCTGCACCTGGTGAGCGGACCTGCTTTTACTGCGTCCTACTATGTCCGGCAAGGTGTGGTGGGGTCGGGCGAGGGACGGCTCAAGGGGCGGGGCTAACAGCATCCTAAGGTTTTGGCAGTCCACCAATGGCAAAAGGTCTCTCGGGAGCAAGACCAACATCTCTCGAGGCACCTTGCCGGGAAGCCAAACGGAACTCAGTGCCGAGTGTAAACATTACCACAGTGACCAGAACGCCAGGCCGGCGGGAAAGCAGGAGCTGAAAGTAGTGAACGGTTAGGAAGCTCACGAGAGGCCAGTGGTGCAGCCTGGAATCATGCGCGATGTTACTGCGGCCATGTGGAGCACAGTCATCCCTGTGGCTTCTGTTGTGATGTACACACGGAGCAGACCTTCCTCGTGTTTACAGCAGACTTTTGCATCGATTAATAAGGCGTGGGCGACTGTCCCTTCTGAGAGCCGTAGGTGTGGACTGAAGCGTGCGGCTGAGCACGAGCCTGCCTTCGCTGGTCCCCTGGAGCGCGGCTGGCCAGCACATGCATGTAAGTTTCGTGTTATTAACAGCATCTTTGGCGTGTGCTGGGCACTAAATATTATAGCAAAGCCCCGTCCTGAACGTACAGAGGGGGGTGCCCACCCATCCTCCCTGGACTGCTCGCCCCGGGTGATGCCCAGGCCCCTCTGCATCAACACAGAAGTGTGATTTGTCAGAGCTGTCCCCATAGCGATTTGTTTCCTGGTCATACAACTTGAGAGTCCTATCTCTGGTTCTGGAGTGCCAGATGTACTCGACTCCCTGTTTTACTCAGTCGCTTTCACTTGAGCTGCGATGACGTAGGCCGCTTCCTCCTGAGGCTCTGCTAACGCTAAAGACCGAGACCAGCCAGCAGTTGTACTTTCACCAGGGCACCGTCCGCCATATCTAACCCTATGCCCAGCTCCCCACCACCATGGCTGCTAGAGACGTCTGCGAGAGGAAAAGGTGATGAATTAGCCTCTCCCGCCCCTTCCGCACTTACCGTCACGCCCTTGACACAAACAGCTAGCATCTCCCTCCCTATAGCTTAACCCCACTCTATTCTATTCCTTCGGAGTTTTCGGTCAGGTTCCAGCAGTGGCTAACACCAGAAAACATTGGGCCGCGTCGTAGAAGGACATCAAGATCATTTGATGTCGTGTGATTACCGTGCCATCCCGAGATGACTAGCTGAGGGGAAACACCATTGTACCCAGAATTTCTCATGAATTATGAGTGTGCAGGCTTCAGTTGGTTGATGGATGGATAAATTAAAGTTGGGTGAGATGAGTTAAGGCAATTTCATCTGAGGCGGGTGTATTCTAAAGCCTTGTGTCGCTGCATACGTTTTTTTTGTTGTTTTCACAGTAAAAAAAAAAAAATCCCCACACAGAGCTATTAACAGGACTGTCAAAAAAAAAGGGCTCACTCGAGAATATCTGGCCGGAAAACACCCCCTGCTGGGATCTGGTAATGACCCATTTGCCTCTCGCCCCACTAAGACAGAAGCTACGACCCTGGGGGTCTGTGCATGAGGACGACTTCTGGTCACCCCTCTTCCAAGCACCCGTGGGGGTGCAAGAAGATATACACTTCTTTTGTGTGAAGACGGGACAAGTATATTCTGCGGTTTCGGTATGGTAAACAGGAAGCTAAATTTTCCCTCAGATGACACGTTTCCTGTCAGAGGCCTTGGTTTTTTTTCTCAGCTATATTTTCTTCAATGAAAAATGTGTCGGCGGGCAGATGAGAGACGCCATCATTTCTGGTAAGGGTATTGTAACATCACACTGTTTGGGCGAATGACGTAGGTTATTCCTAAGAATGGGGTTTACCCTTAGCTTTGTTTACAGTAAGTCCACGGTACGGTAATGCCTCCGTGGGGTAGGCAGACCTCTCTGTGGAAAAGTGTGGAACCATGAAGGTGTTTATCTCCCAATCATAGTGGAACAATGATGGCTGATGTGCTCTGAGACCTAATTCGCATTCCGCCAGTATTCACCATTGCTGTGGTGTTCAGGGTCCCTCAGTCTTTCTCAGTCATGTGACCTCTTTGTCACCATTACAGTTGGGTGGCTTTTTTTCACTTTGAAAGGGTAACAGATGTCAAGTCAAAATTTTATTTTGCCGTCATCCTTCCAAGTGTTGACCATTAAATATGGCTTCCGGAAAACTACAGAAATCACATTAATATCACTGTCTTCCTCAAGTGACTGCTTGGTGGGCTTCTCGCTCGAAAGGTCATAAGGGAATAGCTTCTTCATGGACATCCATGTGATGGTTGCAGCGGGCCAGTGTAGATGGAGGTGTGGCTTTTATTGAAGGATATAAGCACATACTCCACCTTCCCCGTGTAGCTTCCGAGCATATGGTGATTGGTTTGGCAGATAATCTTTTTAGGAAAACAGCTAACAGCTCAGTGCAGGTAATGAGTGCATCTAAGAACCGATAAAGACCAGGTCAGAATGAGGAGGACATGTTCAGTGGTCATAGTACTAAGGTTGGTACTATATTAAAGTGATTTACGGAAAGTGCAGAGGCACCAGCCGGGGTTGAGCCGCCTTGGACTTCATCTGATTTTGGTTGGGATGGACAGGTCATGGATCACTTAGGACCCAGTTCTGGTCTCGCTGACAGCTCCTCTGCCATTTCAGGAAAGTGAGAACCTGGAGAAGGAAAACGCCGCCTTGCGGAAGGAGGTGAAGCAATTGGATGAGGAGGCCAAGTACCTGTCCTCCGTTCTCAGCAGCCATGAGCCACTGTGCTCCGCGCTCCTGCCTCAGTCCACCGACATCCTCTACTCCCCTCACCAGGGGGCCTTCCACCAGCCTCAAGTGACCGCACGCTACCAGCACTGACCACCAGGGGCAGCGTAGAACTGCACCCGCTAACTCAGTTTTTCAATTGTCTGTGTCAATGCACGGATCAATGAACCTTCCAGGATAGCTCATTGTGTTCAAATATGGCTGTCTGCAGCCTGAAGTAAGGGAGAGTCTGCGGTTACATGGTACGTATAAGGAATTGTTTCTCGAGACAAATGGAATAACCACCTCAGTGACACATCCTTAAGAAACAGAATTAACTTATCAGCTTCTCCACTGGACAGCTGAGTTATGATGGTTTTTGATTTCACAGCAGCTGAATTAGCTATGAGTTCTGAATATTTGAATGTCTGAATATATGAATGTTTTGTACGTAAGATGGCAACAGGGTCCAATTGTAGTTCCACAAAGTAAACTTAAATGTTTGATTCCAATAAACAGTAACAACCAGACGTAATGTATTTGTGAGTAAAGTGGAGATGTAATACAATGATGGCAGATTTATTTTTGTGTTATACGTGAGTAGATTTTTATTTTTAAATGTCTTATTTATATTAAGTGATTATGATGTGAATCATAAGTGTTATGAAAAAGGGCCTTGAATTTTTGATTCAGTTTCTGTAATAGAGATTGCTCTTGTTACATATTAGGATTGTGAGGGGAAGAAGTTACCTTTGCTGCAAAGCATAACGGGAAAATGGGAATTTTTTTAAAGGATACTGTCTATTGGTTATGCAGAACAGAAATGTTTTTGGTTGTTGCATTCATCGTAAAAGAATGTTTTAGGGTTAACACTTTTACTCAACAAATACCTCGGGAGCACAAACAAACTGGCGATGGTTTGACTGTATACTAAACGCATTTTACGAGATTACTTCGTAGCTTCCCTTTTCCTGAATGGAATTAGTATTCAGAAACAAAACATCACGCTTAATATTCCCAGTTTTGTTAATATTACAAGTATAAATGAATAAATTACGTTATAATCATGTAGTCCTTTGAATTCACCAGCATGGAGCTCTATGATAAAATGAACTTGAAAGCCTAGTGTGAACTTGTGGCTTTTATGTGGAGATTCGCGGGATATTCACTGGCTTATTCTGCTTTCGATTACCTGTGTCACTGCCTGTGAATGTGCCGCCAGCCCTGCTTCCAATACTGTAATATAGTGTTGATGATCGTATGTTTGCTTGGTGCACATGGTATATAGATATTCGTTTTCTGTCGTAGTATCGACGTGCTTGGTAATGGTAATCACATCCATCTCACAGAAACCGCTGAACATCTGGTGATTAATTTGTGCTTTTGGTTATGCAAAGAAGTGAAGACAGCAAAAGATCACACTGTGTTTTAGGAAGACGGTTAAGGGAGAAAACACCTTCGCCTGAATTCTGTTTCGGGGAATTTTTCTTATAAATTTTTTTATAGACGGAAAGCGTAACAGTCTAATGAATCCTAATAGTGCTATTGGATTTAAATGTTGCGAAATCTTCGCGGGCAGGTTTATGTCTTTATGTCTGCTTTCTTGAATATATTCTTCTACCACATTAAACCGGCGAAGTACCCGTGATTCTTTGACGTTTTGTTGCTCATTATGTTTCACTGACAGCTGCTCGTCAACATGGTAAGGAACAATTATTGTGCTTACAGTAGAGGGCGCTATTTATCCGCTTTGAAAGCACGGTATTTGTTGTTTTGTTCACGAATATATGAATGTATTTTATTATTAATGTACCATTACATAATATATTCAGTATTGTGAATATAACAGATATGTAATACATTCCTATGCGCGTTTATTTTTCTTAAAATTAAAATATTAAAAAACAACCTTCAGTGTGTTTTCTTGTGACTGCCCTTCTGATATGTATAGCGACGTTATGCAAGCGAACACTTTGAAAAAAACATGGCGTTTTTAAAAACATTGTACATATACAGGAAACTTATTATTTGCAGAAGGCTACAATTTTTATCTCGCTTCGCTTGAAGGATTTCGGTCCTGTCAGATTTTTTTCTGCTATACTCGGCAAGATTTCTGCAAAACTCACTCATACATTGTGCCAATATTTAAAACCTTTGACCAATTCCTCTTCTAGCTGAGGCGATTAAGATACTAAGCAGGTTATAGGCTTGTTTCGTGAGTAACAAAGGGCTTATTTAGTGTAGAACAGGAACGGAATGTAATCTCAGAATTGCCTTGTAGTAGCGTAAAAAACAGATGCAACATGGCAATGTGAAATTGATGAAGAACTGCATGTTTAACTTTTAAGTATAATCATGTGGTTATATACATTTGACAGCCTATCAATAAATGACGTTAAAAACATTTTATTTTCTGGAACAGGCACTCACAGTTTGGTCTGAAAATAAAAAGCATGGATCTAGGTGAAATACAGAGCGTAACTCGTGAATTATATTGTATTAATTTAACTATTGCATTTTCACCTATTTACTGGTATAGTTTCATATTTCTTTAATGTTAATTTTCAGGAACTCGACACTTCCCCACTACTCTCCGATCACCAATAAACTCCCAATTCGGTACTTAATTTTTGGGTCCTGTCAATAGGAAGAATAGCAATTTAACAGCCATTGGTTAAAGTTCAAAGGGTGGAGTGTGAACATCACGTGATCACAAAAGACAAATGGGGGAATAAACGAACTTTGGACGAATTGTGGAGCGAAAACCAATTATGCACTTGGGATGTGTGCGGGTTTGGGGGCGGTGGTGGTGTTTAAATTCGTCTGTCCATAACTGGACCAAAAACGCAACTATAGCACTTCTCATAGGTAAAGGTACTACACGTGACATGGGAATATAATGGCTTAGTTATTTTTTTTCGATACTTATCTTTACTATATTCAGTTTACTTCTTGTTATCCCTGCGGGAAAATATAAAATTGATTTTGCGAATATTTTCGATAATAACTAGGTACAGTATTTCAACGATTGAATTATACATTCTGGAGTTAATTGTGTAATATAATGTAATTAGGATACATAATATGTTAAATACACATCTGCCTAAGCATGTATTAATGTGCCTTTTGCAGAATACTATGACACTGTAGATGCAGGATACCGTTAATTGCAAAGAATTTGTCGGGGATTTTACCTGCATGCTGAAATAGTCAAACGTTACATTTAATATGGGCGATAACGCTACCGGCGAGTTCAAGAAATGTAAGTCCGTTTCTGCTGTGGAAAAAGTGAAGAGAGTGAAGTCCGAAGAGACAGAAGTACGGGTGGAATTAAACCAAGTTTTGAAAGACGACAAGAACGCAAAGCCGACCATTTGGTTATACAGGAGGCGATGGGTAATAGTTTTTCTGTTCAGCTCATATTCCCTCTGCAACGCATTCCAGTGGATCCAGTATGGAATCATCAACAATATATTTATGAAGTTTTACAGTAAGGAATCTTTCACCATAGACTGGTTGTCTATGATCTACATGTTAACGTACATCCCATTCATATTCCCCGTCACCTGGTTGTTAGACAAGAAGGGTCTTCGTGTTATTTCGCTCTTGGCAAGCGGTATAAACTGCGTGGGAACATGGATCAAGGTGACGAGCGTCAGGCCAGACCTGTTTGTTGTAACGATTTTCGGACAGTTCACCTGCTCATTTGCTCAAGTATTCATCCTTGGAATGCCGTCCCGGATCGCCTCGGTGTGGTTTGGCTCCGAAGAGGTTTCTACAGCCTGCGCCATCGGAGTATTTGGCAACCAGGTAAAGTGCAAAGAACGGCACCTGGAGATGCGTTGCGTCACTATCTGACATGTAGTCAGATGCTCCAAAAAGCCTGATGTGACACACGCACGTACATAGACACACATACACTCACATAAACATTGGCTTTATAATGTCCAATAAAACGTATGATGTTAAACACACAATTGGGGAAGAATATGTATCATACTTCATTCTTCTTTTACGTGTAGTTCTAAGATGTCTTATTAGGTGAGTGATAAGAC
>JAODUD010000026.1:1691885-1720359 GCA_026784285.1 Stomatorhinus walkeri | reverse complement strand
ATAGACACACATACACTCACATAAACATTGGCTTTATAATGTCCAATAAAACGTATGATGTTAAACACACAATTGGGATTTTAGTGGGGAAGAATATGTATCATACTTCATTCTTCTTTTACGTGTAGTTCTAAGATGTCTTATTAGGTGAGTGATAAGACAACTAGAGAATGACCACTTGAATTGGTTAGGCCTTTATATTTAGTTGTAAAGTGTTAAGATTTGTAGGCTTTCAGCGTCTGTCACATTTTTGCGTCACTCTTGAGTGATTTCATCATTCTGATTTTGGTTTTGGTTTGATGCTACATAAAACGTCGTTTAGGTTGATCCTTTACATCCTGTTAAAGAGCACAAGTTTCGGTCAGGAGACGAAGCGTGTCCAAAATACTGAAGAACCTGTCGGAAAAGTCCACAACCATAAACGTCGTAGGTTGTCCAAATTTAAATTCTCTTAAGGAAACCGTTTGCTAATATTTTATAATCATATTGTGTTTCATAAACATGTATCTGACGATGCAGGAATCGCGGACTTAATCGCCGTTGGTCAGATCTGCGTGTGATAAGCTGTTGCCACTTATTCCCGAAATATTTGACTTAAATGGAAAGTAGATTTTGTTTCTTCTCTGTACTCTTTGATGACCTAATATTCGAGGTATTTACACATCCCGTGCATATTGCGTATTGTCTATGCAGACACGCCCATTCTCTCAGTCTTACACATGCACGCACAATTTACTTGAAAAGTGTTTTATCTTCTGCAGCCTCTAAACCCAGTTCAAGATCAGGCCACCTTGACGGTGATGCCGCCATATTGGTATTTTACATTTGGAATCCATTTCCTGCTACATCTTGTTATTATGTAACACATTTGGGGGGGGGGGGGGTAGCTGTTCTCTTTAGCCCTGTGTCAGATCCACTTGTGTGTCAGTTTGGAGAAGCGTGGAATATGTATGAAGGAATTTGTCATGTATGACTGCAACCCTGAGAACAGCGCAGTCCCTAATCAGCATGATCACACACAACCGCACAAAGTGGACAACAGGAATCTGATTGTGCCTGGAAGTGGCTTCCTGCGATTCCTGCCTTGGGAGAAAATCTGCCCATCCGCCGAAAGCGCCGACTGGCAGGAGTGTCGTGGTGATGATGGCATGGCGATGGGTTTGCTGCCCTGCTCATATGCTGGGAATGGATAATGACAGCCAGATAAACTCCACGTGCACTGGGCCTGGTCCTGTTGTCCAAGGGTCGCTTTTTTAAATCCCTGAATTGGTGCATCCTTCCAAGATGTGTAGAGTATCTGGAAGGGACTTTGCTTGCTTCCAGTGCTCAAAGAGCATCTTCTGGTATCTTGTACTAGGAATGTCCATTTGGTGCCTCTCTGTGATCATCATATGGGCTTCAGCTGTGTGACTACATCGTGTAGGAGCATGAGTCATCGTCGTACACTCATCGGGGCTGATGAGAAATGGGCTTCCCATTAAAAGACAAGGCTCACTCAGAACACAAACAGCTCTGGTTTGTCACAAAGCCTACAGAAGGTAATGGTTTTCAGTGTAAAAGTGGATTTTCCAGAGCTTTAGGTACTACTCTAGTAAGCAACGCAACAATGTGATGGTTAGTGGCGATCTCTCATATGAAGATATCTGGGCCCAGGATACTCAGAGAAAACGAATATTTCTGAGGACCGTGAGTCAGGACTCACAATCGGGACAAGTACCATCAGGCATACATACAACTAAGGAAGCGGTAGAATTATCCCATTGACTAAAATTATATTTGAATATAAATTCGGACGGCAGATTCTCCTATGTGTTTGTGTTAGTCACGTTAATGCTTGGGGAACTGAGGGCAAATTCTAAATCGGACTGGATATTTTCATGCGATGTTGATCTGTGGGTTGCTTTCAGAATCACACACGTGAGAGTAAAGATTGATACCAATTTGGCAAAAGGTTTAATGAGAGGCTGATTTATAAATGAAGGCATGATTAACAATATTAGGCGGATACGATTACATAACGGATGTTTTGTTTGCGAGGATTTTTTGCCGTTTTGCTGGATGAGTGAGAAGCAAGTGCATAACTGGGTTCTTTATCGCTGTGGCGGGGAGTTGTCTGCCCCCCTTGGGCACAGGGATAAGGCTGTGTGTCACATGGCGCACCAATGCCAGGAAGCACAGGCAGATGGCAGTCAGCACGTGAGGTGGACTCAGTCATTGACTAAGCCTGCTCATGTTTTCCTGTCTCAGCTGAGCTCTGGCACAGTGGTCTTTGACCACTTGTCAAGTGTGTGACAATAAATTGTGTGTGAAATTAAAAATTAACTCAAGCAGGGCCGTAGCCAGGATCTTTAAAATAGTGACGTCGAAAACATCAGCCCTTCCTAGATGGGCCCCAGAATGGATCTTGGTCATTGGAGGTGCAGAAAAAATACTGAGAACTTGACCTTGGTGGCCTCTATGGTAGATATGGGCATGAGCTCAAGTTACCATCAAGATGCAACTTCTGCAAATGTTACTATTAACGTTAACATTGACGGTAATGCAAAAATTAGCCTAAAATTCAATGATGTTCTAAAAATCCTTAAAATGAGCGTTTGATAGAAAAATTATCTCTGTGCTCTCCAAGGCCAAAATTAACTTGCTAAGCCAGTGAATCAGTAAAGCTAAATAAGTATTCTAGCCACGCCTTTCTCATCTTGAAATCCTTATACAAATTCTCTGCCACTGTGCAGTACACGTGGATGGTCACAGCACATGTAATCCTCTCTGTTGCCTTGGATCTTGCTCTTAGGGAGTCTCTCAGCCGCTTCCCAGCACCAGGAGCTGCCATTGTGTTTTTCTGGCACTGTGTGAAGCACGAAGCTGTGTCAGAAAATGAGGAAATACCAACGGTTCTTGTATGCATCATCTGCAACGCACAGGGCCTGGGGAATCCCCCCCCCCCAGGGCTGCCATGTTACTAAGGGGGTCTTTACATCTTATGATGATCATTTAGATTCTTCTGAGGAGAACCAGGCCAGTTGCCCCTTGACAGAATGTTCCCATTCCAACTCTACTTTAATCAGGCTTATATGGTCCTTAATAGGCTAATAATGAATGTAGCAGGTTGCAATGAATGGGGGAGGGGGGGGAGCAGTGATTAGGAACTACTGCACAAGAGCAAGATTAGGGATGGTCCTAACTTTGTGTGCTGGATTGAATCACACCTGGCAAATATATCTGATTAATTAAAAGTTCAGAAGGTTTGTCTTATTATCTTTTTCACCAGGATGCATATTAGGAAATTTACAATGATCAGGGTCAAGACCTGGGCTTAAAGTGGTTGCTAGGGGTTAGCCAATAAGGAGTCTGAATGGAGGCCTGGAGTTGGCTTTGTAATGCAGCCGGAGCGCTTCACAGGTGAGGTACGGACGGGTGGTCTGTGCACTGTGCAGAAGCTTTCAGAATATTTTTGGTGAGCTATCTTTTGCAAATGTCCTCCTGCTGTGGTAGAAAATATTTCTAAGGCTGATAGGCAAGCGAAAATGGAGTCTCCACCGTCATGCAAACAGCTACACTTTTAGAAAGGAAGATCCCCTTATTGACAGCAGTCGTCATTATTCACTTTTCAGCCCACTAAAATGGAAACTATAAGTGACAGCTCCTGACTATGGTGGACTTGATGTGTTTGTGAGCGGCTCAGCAACAACATTTTGTCCTGGTCATCCAAATCAAAATTTTCCATGAGGTGTAAACTTGCCGTTAAGAGGGTGTTCTGCTGTGAATGTTCCACAGCTGGGTGTCGCCCTGGGCTTCCTGGTTCCACCCGTTCTGGTACCTAACGTGGATGACCTGGACCAGTTGGCTCACCACATCAGCATCATGTTCTACATCACTGCGGGGATAGCGACCCTGCTCTTCATCCTCGTCATCTTTGGTAAGACCCCACTCTTCCTCAGTGACCTGCCACATTGTGTCCCGCTCTGTCTATTTATATCTCAGTTTCTTGGTGCATCATTGGAAAAATCACATTAAAGGGATCGTTTTGGTGGTAAAATACGAAGCGCAGACCTACGTAATCAATCAGTCCTACAGGAACAATCAGACTTCATCATGCCCCTATTTCAGATTCCACAATGCTAAAACCTGCCAAAAATTCTAATCTGGATTAACTTTTTAAAGATTTCACTCTGCAGCTCAAAGCGCATTATAACACGGAAAGACTCGGTGAGTCTTTTTACTGCTAGAAGTACAGATGCAGAAAAGCCAGGAAGTTGAAAGATAACAATAATAAAATATCTGATTTCTATCTCAGTGTCACCTGAATGTAAAATGATTTCAAGAAGTTGAGAGACAGCAAACGGATAAAGCGCCTGTGCCGTGGTACAGGGTTTCCCAGGCCAGTCCTTGGGGACCCACAGTCAGTCCATGCTCTTGCGCTCTCCAAGGTCCCCGGCAGACAGCGTATGTCTTTGCTCTGGAGCTGGGAGAGACCAACAATGTGAATCGTCTGTGGGTTCCCGAGAACCGGATTGGGGAACGCTGCTGTAGTTGGACAGTGAGCCCGCTATCATGTCGAAGTGCTTATCAGGAGTGTTCGGCGTAACCAGCCACAGAGAACAACTGAAGAACAGTGATACCCGGAGTTCTTCTGAACAAAAGAAGGAGGAAAAAAAATATCATACTAATTTGAATATATGAATCCATATAACATCCATAGTTCTTCTGTAAAACAAGGTGCTTGTTTAAATTATAATGCCATTTAAGTCAAATTTACTGTTCCCTGGAGCTTGGCTTATATTCTTGTCATGTGACCTTCATAAAGAGGGCTGGTGAGCCTGAAGCACGTGCACTGTGTAGCCTGACACCCCCGCTGCCCTGCTGCTCTCTCAGCTGAGAAGGCGGTGGTGTAATTGCTGTAATTGACGGGCTTTGGACAAGACCTCCATGTACGTGATTGCAGATGGAGCACATGTGGGTCTGCAATCGGCTTTTTCACAGAAGGCCACATGTAATCCAAGAAAGTACCAGAGGGGGGTGGGGGGTGCGATAATTTACAGCTGGAGTTTAACAGTTTTTTTTTTTTACCTCAAATGCCATCGTTTTATTGGTTCTCTTGATTTTACTCTGAAAGCTCAGTTATTTTACATTGATTAAGCCCGGCCAGGATGACTTCTGAAAGCAGGTATTTCTGATCCAAGGAGGGGTTTCTCCAACTACTGATTCAAAAGTAACTAATAACCACAGCTGCGGGACTAGGGGTCACCAGACCACACCCCCAGTTTTGACGTTTTAGTGGGCCCCCGCGTTGCATGAGTTTTTGGTAACACAATGTTTTTAGTAATTCATAAGCACATTCATAATGCCTTGTAATGCATTCATGAAGCATTATAAACATGGGTATAAATATTCATCAAAAGGCATAATGCATTATAGCTGTGTGTATTATGCATTATGAATGGCCATCAGTAAAGTGTTACACAGTTTTTTTCTGCCATCCAAAGGCATGTCACCCATTTGGCTAATTGGCATCTCTAAAAGTGTTAGTGTGTGTGCTGGCATCCTTCCACCCTGCATGCACTGGCACCCCAGCCCTCTGCCCCATGCTGCGTGGGTTCGCTCCAGGCCTTCCCGTCACCCTTTATTGGATAAGCCCTTGGAACACGGCTGGGTGGACGGATTGTTTTAGGAGTCGTTGCAGATTTCTTTTTTGGACTGTCGGCCCCTTGGCATGAGATTTAAGCTCGGTCCACGGCTCTGCTGACGCTACATAAAGGAAGGTTTGTTGAGCAAATGATGCAGGCAGGCGAGCCTCATCTTCCGGACCCTGTTTCAGGGCCAGTCTAAGCTTTCTCACTCGACCCTTCGAAGAACGGGGTTTCCCAACGAAGGTAAACACTATAATTTGGGAACAGATGTACCTTGAGACTGAAAGCTAGAACTGGTCATTTGCCATCCTCGTCCTAGTTTTAATCCTGGAAAAAAGCTGCTGTTCTCACACTTGTGTTGGGTTGTAGTCACGCTTTTGGTCCTTATGCATCATCCAAAGGGTACATGCTTAGTCTCTGCCAAGATTTATGCCGTTATTTTTGTTTCCCGTAGATTTGCATTACGGTACAAACTGAACCGCTCATTGTCTTGTTAGCTGGGACTTAAAGCCCGCAGTTTCCAGCCTTGCTGGCTGTCGGTTTGTCTGATCTCATCGCTCTCGCTGCTGCTCCACGTCGCTGGTATTTGTCCATGCTGGAAGGTGGGCCATCCAAGGTCCAGGATCAACAGGCTCCCAGAAGTCAGATAAAGTTCAACGTGATGTACGTCTGAAAGAGGGTTGGTGGTTATGTGACAGCCAGTTCCACGTGAGTCACTTCCACAGTGACAGAAGCACTGGTTTGGACTGCAAAACAATACCGCTGGCTCCTGGAATCGGTTCTATGTTTATAATTTTGGGGAATATTCTTTAATGTGGGAGCTGATCAATCAGACAATGAAAAGCTTATAACTGAATAATGGCAGTGGAATTAAAAGCAGCTTTCATTTTCAATAGTGCTGTTTGGTTTATAAAGTATAAACATTATAAAACATTCTAAAATGATAAGGGCACCGTCCAGGGGAGGTGTGACTCAGGGCAGGCTGCCAGTCATGTGATTCATGATGCATATTGTGTACCGCAGCCATCCAGGTGACCTGCTGGTCCAAGATGCTGCCAGAATTACATTGTACTGTGACAAGGCAGCATTCCCCTGTTGGCCCAAGATTGTGAGGGAAAAGGGTGGAGAAGGACAGTCATTCTCAGCACTTGCCCCCAATTTCCAGGCCTCTGGGACACGGTCCTGAGAGTTAGAGGGAGCTGAGGAAAATGCCACTTTGCTCTGGCTTCGTTCATTTTTATGTGTTGAATATTTGTTTAGAAGACATATTTATCTCAATAGAGTGACGTGGCACTCTGAGCTGCGCTGATTTCCTTCTCAAAAGTCGCAGGGTCTACGTCAAGGCGCCTCGCTTCACGTCTCAGGTGTAAATCAACCCTAACTGAACTGTAAAACTTGCAGGACACACGTTTGCAACGACCCAAGCTGCCAGTCTGTAGCATGTAGGGTGATTATATTTAACTTTGCAAACAAAAGGACACCAGGGGTAGGATGTTAGGAGGGGAGTCAAAGCAACGCAATTATGCACACAGGAAGTAGTCTGACTGTAGAAAACAAATGGCGGCATGAAGCAAATTGAGATCCCTGACATTTCAGGCGTTTCTAGGTCCAAAAAAGAGACCAAGTCTGAGACAAAGAGGACGTCTGGTCCACCCTAGTCGCGTTGATGGATTTTCTTTGATGCAGTGCAGGTGCCGCTTAATATTGGCTCTCAGGAACTCACTCTGCTGGTTCTGAAAAACACAGTGTTCCAGGAAAAGCCGGATATCCCACCTTCCCAGGCCCAGGTCATCGCCCGCAGCATTCCGCTGGAGAACTACTCATATGCGACATCCATCCTGAGGCTACTGCGGAACAGACCCTTCATCCTCCTCATCGTCACCTATGGTGGGTCTTCCTCTCCCTGGGCCTGCTGAGGTTTAGCCGGTTGCAGTTAGCCTTGCGATGAGGCTGTGGCTGCCAGGATGAAAGGCATGTGAACAATAAAAAACATGCAAAGGTTAATAGGGACGCAGTGAAAACTACTGATTTCCACTACACGTCTTCATTAACACCCACTACACCGTCAATCGGAGGACTGCGGAACCAATGAAAAAAACCTTTAGCAAACACCATGCGGACACAGAGATTTTAACTCGCGGTAATACCCAGTGTGGTTTTTGAGCTGGTGGTAAGGGATGGAAAGGTTCTGTTGAACAGTTTGCTATATGCTATGGGTGAGCTACAAGGCAAAGGCACTAACACGCGAGAGAAAGTACCAGAATCCTGTTGCTTTGGCTCTTTTTGACCACGTCAGAAGCTGGATGTAGGAGTGCTGCACTGACGTCCTAGACCGTCTCTGGCGCTCTTCCATATGTTGACCGTAAAATTGTTTTCAGGTGCCCAATGTGTAAGACTGTGACAGTAAAATACATGCGAATGAGGAGTCAAATTCCATGAAGGGTCAATATCCGGCTGCGTTATCAGACCCAGCCCTAAAGGTCACTCAGACGAGCTAATGGTTGGGACTTTCAGGGGACATAATATTTTTTTTAATTGTTCCAGTTGATTGTCGGCTCTTTCAAATCAACGTGGACAGGATGTTTTCAGTGAAATCTGAAATCTAAATTTTTACTAGATATAATTTTTTTTTGTTCACTCCTGACTTTCTGCCGTCATAAAATTGAATGGACGCTGAAGCACTCAGCTTTTCTGAATCAACTGCATGTCTTCTCATAAGATAATTGATGGTTGATACTTTTCACTCACCATTGCAGATATTTATCTAATTTAACTATTTAACTATTTTTTCCCCCATCCGTTTCCTTCTCCGCCCTTGTTATGACTGTTTGAACCCCCGCAGAGAGTTCACAGTGAAACCAGTGTGAATCTGGAAGCCTGTGATGTCACTGCCATACATCTTTGCTCTGGCGTGCTGAGTTTGACTGTAGGCCAGGTTTTTTTCCAGGGCACCAAGCGATTCCCAGACAAACGCCGGCTCCAGATGTTGGCTGTATTGTTTATGTATTTTACCACAGACACTGGAAAATGGTCGACGGGGTCGAGTTCTGGGTGATTCTTCGGGCTCTATTTTGGGGTCGGCCCCTGCCTACACAGGTCTCCCCTGGTGCTTCTCACGAATGTTTGCTACCTCACTTTGTCTCCCCCGGCAGGACTGAATGTGGGGTGTTTCTACGCCGTCTCCACGCTGCTGAATCAAATGATCCTTGAGCACTACCCTGTAAGTTGTCTTCTGTCCCTGTGCGCAGCACCAAGATGGCTACCCCGTTTCATTAGCACTTAACCATTAGCAATTCTGAATGACAGTCCCCTCCTTCTGGTCACCTTCACTATATATAGCGTAAAGTTGTCAGCTTATGGTTTTCCTGTCCTTTCCTGCTAACACCCGCAGTGCCTGGTGGCTGAGATAACTGTTATCCCCGTTATGTCGACTGCAGCGATAGCTTCTGGCTGATGGGACTGTTGGATAGTTTTCCCCTGTCTGGAGATTGGAGTTCAAAGCATCAAATTGCCTGAGTCATGTTGATAGCTTGACCTGGCTTCCCAACTAGCCCTCAGCCTTATCACTTCGCGAAGCGGCTTCATTCGGACCTACAAGGACATCAGTGAGCTGTGTGCAAAAGTCTGATAAACATTCTCTCCAGTCCAGCCCCAAACAATGACCTTCTTCCCCAGCTGCCTTGTGTTGTTTAGAATTGCTGCCGTTAAATAAATGGCCCATAAAATAACTTTTCTGCTCCAGAATTTCCCTCTCTCAACCCTGCCACACACAGCCAGAACCATAGCTATGACAGCGGATCGACGGCCCCTTTTATGAAACTGAATTCTGCGTCCGGCCTAGGACAGTAAACTAAGGGTCTTGCGTGTGGCTGTCGGTGGTAGTGGTGCTGATGTGCTAACACTCACGTCTCTCCTCTGATAGGGGGAGGAGGTGAACGCAGGGAGAATCGGACTCACCATTGTCATTGCTGGCATGTTTGGCTCCCTCATCTGCGGTTTATGGCTCGATAAGACAAAAACCTACAAGTGAGTAAAGGCGCTCCCAACTGTAGACTCCAGCAGCGAGCGGCCAATGTCGGCTGTGAGGAACACTGCCAAATTCCCAGGCTGCTTAGACTGACAAATCACTGGGTGTATCTGATTGCGTAATTTAAATCATACAATTATTTCCCGTCTGTGGACTGCTGCCCCCAGTGGGTATATTGAGTACTACAGCGGGACCAGATATTTGGCGCAAGATATGAAAAAAATCCAAAACAAAAGCAACGATAATATCAACAACATCGTAGTTGCAGGACAAAACCACACAATACATGTTGTTCCGATGCTGGGTGTAGACTGTTTGTGCAGGTGTAGTTCACATAAACCATCTGGGCAGTCAATGTTGTTACAGTTACAGGGGTGCTGCTAGACAGCTAAATATTATCTCCAGTGAGGAAAATTCTGTCCTCTGTGAGACCAAATCAAAGTTGATAGAACAGATTCAAACGCACAGGCAGCGCTCATAAACATAAAAGGCAAACAAGGCATGATCATTGGTGACCCTACCTGGGTCCACCGAAGCAAGTCCTTGAATCCTGAATGTGGAGCACATTTCTGAGGGAACGTGGGTATTAAATAGTCCATCTTAATAGATTATTATTCTTTCCTGATCAGGTTAATTGCTCCTGCCGCATCTTGAGAGGCTTGGACCTCGTCTTTCAAAGTGTCCCACCGCAGAGGTGCTCAAGTTGAGACCAAGGGTACATGTTGTGGCGGGGGGGATGGGGTGCCACTTTGGATGTGTCTCCTGGCAGATCAGAGCTGACAGCCTTTATCCACACGTCCCCTCGGCCAAACCCTCCCCCAGTAGCTGGTGTGCGGTGGTCTGAGTGATGGATTAAGGGACATTTGACTTGGCGTGGCTCTGGCTCTGGAACAACAGGGCTGCCCTTCTGCACAGCTCTGGCTCTGGAGCAGCAGGGCTGCCGCTCCTCACCGTCACGCCGCAGTATCTCCTGCAGCGATGGCTTAGATGGGAATTTTTTCTCAGGGTAATAAAAAAATAACCTGATTTCAACTTTTGGGAGGACTAACAGGTATACTTGGATGTCAAAATTTGATTCTTACTGATCTTCCAAATAAAGTTTACTTTATGTACATGCATTATATATAATAATCACTGTTAGACTTGATGAGTGGCAATTTGAATTACTATGATTTATTATGATTTTAATACGCTTTAATATTCTAGGGATGCCCAAGAATGAAGTGGATGTTTTGAAAAAGTTTCAGATTAAAAGCCAGGTCTTGTTTTCCTAAGTGGATTATTCATCGAGGTTCATGTGTGTTATACTCCGTGTCTCCCTATTAGCTCCTGTCAACCCCCGGCAAAGCAGGGGACTGAATTGGACACATCCCTGAGATTTGCTTCTAATACTCCACTGTGACTGGGGTTGGGGGGGGTCACCTTAAAGAGACGGCATGCTTTTTTTAGCTTCTAGAAAGCTGTCCACCGCTGTGTCATTGTTGTCTTGTTTCCGGTCATTCTTTGTGGAAAGCATGAGTGAGAAGGAAAGGAGGAGTGTGTGCTGACGATAGTCTGCCCTCTCTCTTTCTCCGCCCAGGCAGACCACCCTGGCTGTCTACCTTCTGTCCCTCGTGGGGATGCTGGTCTACGCTTTTACTTTTACCCTCGGTCATCTCTGGGTGGTCTTCATCACGGCCGGGACGCTTGGGTAATGTGTCATGTGATTCAGATTCTGCCATGATTCCAAGTTACATTGTTGCGACATTGCTAACGTGTTTGCCGGAAAGCTTCTAGGAATGCTTTTTGGATCTGAGAGAAATGCATTTGGGACTTTTATTTTGCCAAAGGAAAGTTGATTGTTCATTTTACTGGATTATTTTAATTGCAACAGTCCATTTGCTAGGCGCCGCATAGTGGTGCAGTGGTTAGCACTGTTATCTCACGCCTCTGGGGACAGGGTTTGAGTTGCTGCCATGGCTACTTGTGTGTGGAGTTCTGATTTGCAGAGGATGACAGATCAGGAGGGGGCTGTGACCTCGCCTGCCATCGCTGAGTCATGTTATGGGGGCAATGGGTGTACTGGACCTCTGTGATCTAGAATAAGTGGTTACAGAAAATGGATGGACTCCATCTACTAATTGATTTATGCATTCTGTTATTTCCATTTTGCATACGTTTGCTCCATTAGTTCTGACGTGCAGTTAGCTCATGGAAGCTTTACTTATATAAAAATGTTCTGGGGCAGAACGAAAAATGAATGATTCGGAGAGCTAACCGATCAGATTGTAGAGGAGGTGGGACCAACCAATCAAATATCTTGGACCCACCTCCTCAAGTTACTTGGACCCACCTCGTCTACAATATGATTGGTTATCTCTCTGAACCAATCATTTTTCATTCTGCCCTCAGGACATTTTTGTGTAAAACATCCATGAGTGTACAGTTAGGCAGACTGGCAAATATGATTAAAAGATCAACCGCAAAACATTTCTGCCTAGTCAATCTGCTATTTTAATTTTGTAACAGTTGTAGTCCATTTCCTGTGCTAATTGACTCTGCTTGGAGGCCTTTTGTGATGTTGGCCCTTTCGGCAGATTCTTCATGACCGGGTACCTGCCCCTTGGCTTCGAGTTCGCCGTAGAGCTGACGTACCCGGAGTCGGAGGGCACCTCCTCGGGGCTCCTCAACTGCTCCGCGCAGGTCAGGGCTCTCGCTCCTGCTGGTCTGGGTACCCGTGCTCCTCCTCCACACATGACATGTAACTGATGTCATGTGTGGACACACTCACGCCCCAATGAGTGTGTGTGCTGTCAACATGTAACTTATTTGTGAAATCCATTTTTACAAATAGTGTCTTTACGTCTCTGCTGACCATGTTGTCACTCCCCATTCACCAGATATTTGGGATCATATTCACCATCTGTCAGGGGAAGATCATTGACCACTTTGGGACTCTGCCCGGGAACATCTTCCTCTGCGTCTTCCTCTTCATAGGGACAGTTATGACAGGTGGAAGATCCCTCGCTCCTTTGGCTCAGCTGTCACCATTCACGCCTGAATCCATTTATGTAATGAAGATCAATTACGAGGCTTGGCGGTTTTTTTAGGATCTGTATTACACAACTTTTAAGATCAGAGTACAATGTTGCCTGCTGTGCCCTCCAGCCAACTAGTGTGTGTGTGTGTGTGTGTGTGTGTGTGTGTGTTTAGCTCAATGCTGCCATCTACTGGTAGGAAAATTACAGCAAATGTCCCAGTAAAAAGTGAGAGCCCCGATCCAGCTAAACCAAGGTCCCTGTGGTTTCTCGCCCCACAGGACTTATCAAGTCAGACCTCCGGAGGCAGAAAGCAAACCAGCAGGCTGAGGCCAATGTAAGAGGGTCGAGCGAGGTCTGTACCCAGCAAACAGCAGGGGATTGGTCGGGGTGGGGAGGTGTGGTCAGGGGGTGGGGAGGTGTGGTCAGGGGGTGGTGCCTCACAAACTAGCAAACAATTAAAAAAAAATTTTTTAATGGAAGCGCCAGTACAGGTAGAAAGTGACAGGTTTCCTGTGCTGTTCCAGTTGGCAGCCATACGTTTCTGGCATTTGAAATGCTGCCTTTCACAGCTGTGAATCTCCGACGGCCAGAGCGGTTTCACAATAAGCTCTTCCTTCACAAGAATTCACTGATATTTCCACGTACGATTTTGAAAAGCACGTCGAGCCCGGCTCCAGCGAATGGCCATGTGCCCTTGTGACTCGTGAAGAGAGTTTAGCTGCTGCCGTCTGTCCCTGCTCTGTGTGTACGGGTTTGACCATTTGGGGGGATTTTTGCTTTTAGCTTTAGTTTCAGATGGATATGGGGCTGGATTTTGAACAGTTCCCACTTGCAGCCGCACTCCAGAATTTTTGACATGTTATAGCAAATGATTCATCGACGGGTTGAGTCAGCGTCAGCGGGGACTGGTGAAGTGTTCGGCTGTGGGCGGGTACTGTTCCTGCTGGCGTGGGCGTGGACCTGGTGAGTGTGTTTATTGGGGGGAGGGGGTGCTATAGTTAGGACAATGACCCTCGCTTTCCCCAGTAGCACGAGCGCTGGTTACGAACCCCATCGTGAAAATCAGATGCGTTAGAGTGGGGTCGCGATCCTACACACTCGTGTTTGTTTTTGTGTCATTGCACTCGCCTTCATGCAGCAGACTGAGCCAAAGGCGGCTCTCGCGTGGAACCGCCATGAGAGACAGTCGGGTGCTTTCGAAAGGCTAAAGCACTTCCAGCAGCTGGTTGGGGTTAAAGCCACAGCTGGGATCCTCCTGAGGAACATGGGGAGAACATTTGTTTCCTGTTACCCGCAGGAGCTGGGGGGGCGTTCTGGAGATTTAGCGTGGTTACGTTCACTCTCTGCCTTTTGCCCACAGCTGTTCTGCCATGTTAATTGGTTAAGCATTATGTTCGTGGGGACACACACGTGTGTGAGTCCGGAGGTCCTTGTTTTTTTTTTGGGGGGAGGGGGCGGACAAAACTAAAGGTCAAATGGAAGATAGCCCACCCACGTGTATGGTTCTGGCATGTTCTGAATACCACCCCCCCCCAAATAACTGCACATGAAGGGGCCCCTTTGCAAATGTTTTCTATTTATTGAGAGGTAAGCCTTTAAAAATGACTTTAGTGTAGGGGCAGTGTTCATGGGGGCCACCTGGGTGTTGGGGCAGATGAGTGGCCGGTTACCGTGAGATAGCGCCTCCTGGTGGGAGTATGAGGTATTCTGTCGGTGTGTGAGTGTGATGACTGGATTAAAAGCAGGATTAGATTATCGTGTCGTACTTAATGACCAACAATAGCTTCAAGTGCTTGCCATGGTTCCTTGGGCTTTTTGAATGTATATTTTCACTTGCTGTTTTCCCCACATTAAATTCTGTGTATGGACCGGCTGGAGTATATTAAAAAATAAGGGTACATGCATGTTCATGCTGAGGAGGCGCAGAGGAGCAGATATAGAATTGTCTTCCATCCGATTGTGTTATCCTACGTATATGTTAAGGACTGTGGGCATGTTGATTGGCTGATTGCATCCAGTGGCATTTCTGATTGGCAGAGGATGGCGGATCAGGAGGCAGCCGTGACCTCGCCTGCCATCGCTGATTCATGTTATGGGGGCAACGGGTGTACCGGACAGACAAGCGGGGGCGCTGCCACCCCCCCACTCCAAACAACGCCCAAGGTTTCGCGTCTATGACGCACATGTGAAGGGGATCCAGCTGAAGAGAGTGATCAGGTGCTACGAGACCACGCCCCCACATGGAGTCACTGACCTGGACCTCATACTCCTCTCTCTCTTTCGACATCTTAAAATGCCGCGGAGGGAAACGGTAAAAGAACAACCTGTCCGGAGCGGAGGCTCTGAAGCTGGCGTTCCCATTTTTAAAAAGAACAGAGCGTGATATGGGGGCAGTCACACTGATGACACCCATGCATCTTGGACTGTTCCAGTAACAATCCCTGCACACCCCCCAGCACCATGTGGCGCGGACTGAGGCTGTACTTTGGAGTGCTGCACCAAAAACTTCAGCAGGCACCTTCTCAGCCTCTCTGCTGAAATGTCACCATGGAAACCAATGGTATTATACAAATATATATTTTTTCCATTCCAATATATATATTTGTGCAAATATTAAACTGCCAGCTCTTACATTTGTTGACTTGGAGCTTTTTCACATATTAATACAAACCAAGCTTTATTTATGTTAGTTTAATGTGATCTGTAACTAAAACTAGACCTTTTTGCTGTTGATACTATTGTTTTTGAAAGTGAAGACCAAGAAGTAGCTGCCAATCTTGCTGTGTGGATACTATATTTCCACACAAACTAATAATGGGTGTCTTGGAAAAGGTGTTTTCCAGTAAATGTGTTGTGTGTGTATGTGGTCGGTGGGGCTGGCTGACCAATCAGAGCGCAGTCTGGGTGCCTGTTGCCTTTGGATGTGCTGAGGTAAGCACACACACATGTTGAGACACTAACCTCACTTGCCCTCCTCGTCGTAACCCGGCAACCAAGGCATCTTTGTGTCCCTCGTGATCAGGCCTGAGAGTCACCATGCCGCCCGCCGCCCAACTAAATGCGAATAAGGTGTGGCTGATTTGGTTTTTTTTAAACATGGATTCTGCCAAAATCTGTTTCCTGTTTAAACTTCAGGCAAACTATTTATTTTATTACTTGTATGTGCACGTTGCCATTTCTTAATGTTACTGAACAAAAGCTCTTTGAAAAAATACTTAGAAAACACTGGGTAATGGGGCGACGTCCATTCCTGGCTGCTGTTTTCTGTGTCATTCGATGGCTTTTGGAACCACTCGATGAATTTTAGGTGATGAGGAGGAGGGAGAAGGAAAAAAATCACAAAAGAACCATTTACGATTCGAATTCGGAACTACTTAGTTGTTTAAATGCCAAACACTTTATACCATATGGGGCATGCTAATGTGTTTGAGAAATGTGGTCTTAAGTGCACAAATTTCTCTCCTTTCTGGTCAATTTGGTCTCTTTTAATTTTATGAAATGTCCACTGTGATGTGAAACATTAGAAACGGAGTAGAAGGAAGTCAGTTTGGTGTAATTTTATTATATTTCTTAGCTGTACAGGAAATTGAAAGAAGTCCCCTCAAAGTAAAGACTTAAAGTCACAAAGCTGCTTCTCTGTCATTTTTTAAAAGACTCTCCATGTTTACTTTTCTCCGGTACACTTACAGAAAGCCTGACGAGGAATGCTCTTTTTGAAACTGATTTCTGTCATTTATTACAGAACTGTTTTGATGTCTTGTCTGTGCCGTGGGTGACCCCAGCATGACTGGTCATGTAACACACATGCGCAGGGTGTAGCCGCTCCAGTTTGGATTGACCATCAACCCCCCGCCCCCACACACACACACATACTCCCCCACTGTTCCAGCTATCAAATATATTCCACCTGACTTGGCCAATCGATCTCAATCAGTTGAATTATTTTAATGTTGGGGACGAACAAATTTGAATTCAAGGAGAGAGATTCGGTAACAACTGGACCAATTCAAATGATACTGAAAGGGAAAAGGGTAACAAATCAGCTGATTAATTGATCACCTTATGGTCAGGTGGCTGACTGGGCACAAAGAGGGTCAAATACTGGGACCGTAATCCAATGTCTAAAATGGACACTGACACTTAAGAGTTGGGCTTCATTAAAACCTATAGAAATTTGCACTTAGTCCAGTAGGGGGCGGTGGACACCAACTTCCCTTGTACAAGGCAGGTAATTGAGCAAGTGTGTTCACTATTCGGGAGCTAAACCATCAATCCGATTTAAGTGTAAAACATTAATGCATCTCCATTAGGATATAAAAAACAGCATTCTATAGAGTGCAATCATGACCGTATAAAACAGGAACCCGTAGCGTAGTGATGGGGGGGGGGCTGGAGCAGGTTCACACAGGTGCCTCCTGGAACGACTCCTGGCAGTCCCTGCTCGCTGGGGCGGGGGCCATGTGACTCCCCGGCGAATCCAGGGGCTCAGTTCCGCTTCTTCTGTCGCGCCCCGACCACTTCCTGGGGCTCTGCGATACACTGGAAGCCAATCAGCATGCCCACGATGGAGAAACCTTGGGGAAAACCAGGGGGGGGGGCAGGGACAGGCTCTTTGGCATGCGTGGCTTTGATCCCAACACCCAACTCAACTGTCCAGAGAAGTCTAATTTACCACGACAGCCACCAAGCAGGTTACAGTAAGGATGCGTCTGCAGATCAAACTCAACGGGATCGTAAAAGATGTCATCACAAGAGGAGTCAGAGGAGTAAACGGTAAAGGTGCTACCTCGCTGCCTCTTCTCAGGGGAGGAAAGTTGCTACTCACTTGCGACGATGAGAGGCGCCATGATACCGATCGTCAGGGGGGCAGTTTTGTAAATGAAGGCCTCCGACAGGAAGTGGCCCAGGGCCAATACGAAGGTCCACAGCGTGATGTGATACAGCCTGCAGAGGGAGGAGTGGCGAGCAGCCTGGGTAAATGCAGCCTCCTTCACCTGCCCAAAAAGCCAGCACCCCTTCTGCGCAGAACAGTGCCCTCTGCCTTACGTTCTGTTCTGGATGTCAAAGGCACAGGCGCAGCGGATGATCGACGACAGCAGGGTCCAGATGCCGAAAGTCCGTGCTTGAAGTCCATTCACTGCGAGGGCATAGCATTGTAGGGGTCAGATCTGCAGCGCTGCTAAAGACTAAGGTAAAGAACACAGAGCTGGACACCCGTTCAGTTGCTGCAGCCAACATAACCTGTAGCTATTGGTGGAGTCAGTAGGAAAGTATCCAATGGCATAACCTTTTATTAGGATGCTGTTGAATGCTGTCATAATAGCATCACAAACAAGCCACAAAGTTTTCCATATATTTTCAATTTATTTAAGGCATCATGACATATAAAGTGCAAATATTTGAGAACTTTATTCTGGGGTCTTTCTATCATGGTCGAGTTTGCAAAGGCAGCTGAGTCCAAATCCATTACAAACAGCCCTTGCTGGCAAACCTCTAAACAGACTCTTGGCGTAGGGAGGGTGGCACAGCATCTCAAAAAATCAGCACGCCCCTAATCTGCCTTGTCCCCCCATCGGCGCTGACTTTGCCTCTGCAACCCCACCCCCTCCCCACCGGCAGAGGCGCCGGCGCATGTCCCGCTGAGCCGCGTCTGGTCTTTATTAGGGGCCGTGGTGTGGTTGAAATAGGGCATGCTGGGAAAGCTCCCCGAGCTGCGGATTGAGGGAGCCACCCAGGGCTCTCCGCTTGCAGGGCCCACAGCAAAGCAAATTTACGGCCCCCAAAAGCAATGGGGTGTCAGGCTCGGATCGAGGCATGGTGCTTTCAAACAGGGTGGGCTAATACTGCTTCTCAAACTAATATGCATTAGCTTCAGTGTTCTGGTCTCATCTTTCCTCACTGTAAAAAGCTGGGCCAACCTTAGAGTTCCTGTGATTAAGGTTCAATCATTTCCCATTTAGCTATACAGACAGGTTTCCCTGATCTGACCTGGCCCTCTGAAACAATGATGGGTGTGATCTTTGTACGTTTCAGCACAGCTCCAAGGTTGTACGTTAGGGTTAGGATTTTCTGACCCAGGGCCAGCTCTCTGTGTGCATAATCTGTCTTCTCTGCATCTGCCTTCATTCTTCCAAGATGTTCTAAGCCCCTCCAAATGACATCAAGACCAGAACCTTGAGGTGAGATGTTTCTCAGAACGGATTCCTGATCGCGGTGACCAATTATATCATTGAAGACCAGCTGCCACTTACCAAACTCTGGTGTCCCAGTGTAGAGCTTCTCAGAGAGGAAGCTGTGATCCCGAAAACTCTGCATGGTATTACCCATGGCAATAACCGACACCATCACCAGCCAACTGCGCAGCACGTTCAGAAACCGGCTCATCCTTCCAGAAGCTCAACCTGGAACTGCAAGGTGTGAGCCAAACACATGGGCCACCGTGAAACGCTGTGTCAGTGACATAGGGAATAAGTATTATTTACAAATACTGGATATTTGCCAAAACAACTCATTAGTCATGAATCATGTATCAAAGGAATCAAAGGAAGGAATCATTCATGAGAAATAACAATGAGACGATGCTAAATTTAACACTCTAAATGGTTATACCTCTACGATACTGGCAACGCATTAGCATATTATTGCAAAACATCCAGGCTGATTTCGTGCTAATAGCGTTTGCTCTACACGCAAGGTATAAGAATCTGACACCACTGTGAATGTTGAAACGTAGCTACTTGCACTTAAAAGACATTTTAGAGTGCTGGGTACGGCATCGGATACGTTTAGCAGCACGTTCATATGCCGTCTGTTCCTTCAGCACGCCAACATCATTAGTCCGACCACACCATACCTAGCTCAGCTTGCCAAACAGCAATTTTCTACAAGCTTTAAAACTGCAACGTACCAGATCACAGCTGGCCGACACCGTAACGCAGAAACAAGGTTAATCGGGGAGCAAGCTGCCTCTCTCAGGCACTTAGACACAGAACTGGACGCCACGTACCCTGCTACCTTCTGCTGTTCCCACGCACTGCCGCAGACAGGCACATCTCACCGCGCTTTGTTAACTTACCTCCACCACGAAACATAACTGACAGACCAGTACGTCCCACCCCATCTATTGTTAATTGGCTACTTGTTACAACCTGTCAGAAAAAATGCGTAGGGCTCTGGACTGAGTCGCTATCGCTCAACAATGGAATGTTTGACGGGCGTGAAATATAGCCAATTAAAATGTAAGACAGCGCGGGCTCCGAGTCGTTCGATACGTGCATGGTTTTTGCGCCCGCCTACTTTTACTCTCTCTGCCAATCACGTAAACGTCGAAGCAACCACAAAACGGCGTGAGAGTATTGCCATGGGACACGAAGGCAGTTTTGTACCTGACGCATGCTCCGGCGGTTTCTAGCGTTCGAAAACGTCACGACCAATCAGATTCCGCGGTGTGCGCATGCCCTGTTTGTAGGTTGCCGGTTAGTTGTAGTTACAGCTGAAGGGAAAACGCAGGCTGTAGTATAGATTGAATTAATATGAGTTAACCATCTATTTGACTAAATCTGACAAGGGCTCGGAGCTTCGTTAAGACAGATACTAAACATTTATTTAACATAGGTATGTAAATTATATCTTGTGAACATGTCATATTTGCTGTATTAAAAATTGAAAATTGTGCATTTGCTATAAAACGTAGTGGCTAATCAGCTAGCTAGCTGTTAGATGTCGGTTCTCAGCTTGTCTTTAAGTTAAACTATTTAAGTTAGTAGTGATTGAATATTACAACGTGACAATTCTATAGCAGCGAAGCTGGAGAACGGCTTTATTAATGCAGTTACATGCCTGACAGTCTGTGGTCATACTGTAGCTGATTTTGTATTCTGCTGTCAGTTCGCAGTTATTTTTCATTTATCGTTGCCCTTTCTTGAAAATTTTGGACGAAACTCTTAAACGTTCGCGGTTTTCAAGCTGAGCATCTCCTGTGATTTAAAATACGCATGGAACCACGGAATAATGGATTTCGAGTTCGCAGCATGATGCTCTCAGATCGGTGCCCATGTAACACATAGGCTTTATAGTTAGTTTCAGCCAATCGTAACTAATTTTCCGCATCTCAGTAGCTTCCTTGCAGTAAGTAGGACTGCCGGTGCCTGGAGATGAGCGCAGCCATACCCTGGCGGAGCTGACACAAAGCAGATTTCCTCTGGTGGTTACCCAGCCCAACCCCCCAGGCAGGTGGAAATGCCTACGGTGATCCAGGATAAAGTGGCTCCTGAGATCTCCTCTGAAGATGAACACGAGTGAGTGGGTGACCCAAAAGCTGTCGTGCTTTGGCAGAGCTCAGACATCTCGCTGCTTAGGGTTTTGTTGATTCTCGATTTTAGTGACTGTATCCTAATGCCATTTGCCCCTGAAATAATTATAATGCATAGGAGACCAGACCAGACCATATCATTTCAGTATCGCTTAAACACAAAACATTTTTAAAAAATCAACTATGGAATATAAATGATTTATGTTCACCAGAATTGAAAAATGCACAATTTTACCGAAACATTCAAGTGCTTGTTACTGTACTGCTTTGATAAACTATTGTTTATCAGTTTAAATGGGATTGATTAGGGAAAAAAGCCATTCCCATCTGTCATGGTTTCTTTCTGTTTATTAAGCTCTTTCTCCCATTCATCCAGGCTTACTCTACTGCATTTTCTTCTCGTAAAATTCCACCGCTTTTTCTTAACTCTCATCCAGTTGTCATGTTTCAAGTTACAGAGAGCCTGTCATGAAATGGCCTACGTCAGGGATATAAATATACAGGATATCATTTTTCAAGCATGATACTGTGAATTATTCAGAGCTAGAGTCTTAAGTGCTCTACAAAGAATTCTGCCTGGATGAATTTTTTATCACGGTGCTTTACAAAAGTTGCTCAACTGATAAAACCATCACCTATGACAGCGATGTAAGAAATCGAGAGCTTCCTGTTATTCCTGTGGCTGGGCTGACAGCACTACCTGTTCAGGCTCCTTCACTTCCTGTGAGACCACTGAGCATGCCTTATCTGTTCTCTTGTGATTTTTTTTAGACATACATAGAACCAAATGGCCTTTCTACAGGTCTAGGTCAAGGTGAATAACTTCGGTATGTTATATGAGTGTAACTGTGAAAAAGCACTGTGTTTTTTGCTAAGTCAGCACTCATAGCTTTTTATATAACCGCTCTACCTATCCTCGATGTCTTAGGTCTCAGAATCTCTAATAATAAACGCTGACTGATTCTGTTAGCATTGGTGGATATTCTGTTTGCTGCTTGTAGGCGTCACCTTAGGGCAACTTAACCTGCAGGACACCTTAACTTGCTGGAAAGGTCCTGATTCTAATGTGCCCCCTGAGCTTGCATCAATAGATGGGCGTATTAATTCTGGAGAGAGAGCCAGGGAAAAGCATCATTTTATCCTATTAAGGCTTACTGCTCTTCAGGATGACCCTACCATTTGTTGGCTAGTGTTCTAAGCAACGTGGCTGTGTCCCAAATACACTTACTGCTTTTGTTTTTGCCTTGTTTTTCTTTTCCTCCCATCTAGTCTAAGCCTGGATGGTCTTTGCCAAGCCCTGCATTAGATGTTTCCCATTAATTTCCCTTAAAGGGCAGTAATATGTATCGCGGCGGCATCTTCAAAGGGGCTTGCTTGATGGGGTTGCCGAGCCTGTCAGTGTGAGGGCTCACGACGCCAATCGCTCAGAATGCCTCAGAATGTTAATCTGGATCTCGACATGCAGAAAGGAGCCAGGGTTCATTTTTCAGGTTACCTCCGGGTTTAGTTAGTTTATCATCTCCTTATCACTGCCATCAGATATGTACTGCTTGGCTGCATGGTTTCCCATTTGATATATTCACAGCACTGTTCCTATGAGGGTTAGTCAGCCAATAGTGTGTCTTTTGACTATACACAAGTAAGGATCTTGGTAAACTGCATTCCAACACCATGATCTAAGCTTCTGTGACTGTTTCCCTCATTTTAAAGGAAATTTATTGCTTTTAAGAATTTGAAAAAAGAAGCTGGGACATTTCTGTTGTACAGCAGACAGTTGCTGCCTTTGCGGTCCTGTGGGGACTGATTTTTATTTCTTGACCGGCCAGAAGCCCTCGTATTGTTGGATTTGAAGTCCACTTCTGCATGGAAATGAGCTTTGAGCCCAGCAGACACCCAGAGGCCTTCAGGATTCCAGACTCTTGTAGCATTTTGACTTAAATGCCATTTATCTCAGCCTCACTTGGGCTTCCTCCCCAGGGACCACCCTTGCATCGCCTGGAGCGGACTCAGCCGGAAGGTTCCGGTGCTGCTGTTCTATGCGGAGACCATCGTTTCCAAAGATGGGAACTTTCGCAGCATTGGAGGTAACGTGCAGTATTGGGAGAGAAAAGCAAAAATGAGCAAGGGGAAAAATTGGTTTAAATTAGTCATCCATCCATCCGTACATCCATCTTAATTGGTAGATTATTCTGTCTCTATTGGGAAGAATAGGGTGTAACAACCTAGGAAGTTCTACTTAAGCTACTCCTGTGTTCTCCCTCCTTTTAATTTCAATAAAAATTTCTAGAACGATATAACCTGGCTTTCAAAATCGTCCGGACGGAGAGCCGGCTGGTGCGCAGCATCCTTACCAGTCACGGATTCCACGAGGTGAGCACGGGTGCAGTGTGACATCGTCGTTCATTAGCGAAGCTCCTGAGGTCAGTAACCCTGAGGTTACCCTGGGGTTACTGCACAGGGGGTGTCCAACAGGGGTCGCTCTAGAGCTGACGTATCCTCGCCTCAATTGGTGGTTAGGGCAGCGCTGGCTGCTCTTCCTTGCCCCCAGCCCAGAGGCCAGCGTTTATTAACTCTTATTACAGGCATCTGCGGCTGGTAGGTTCCGCACAAGGAAAGGAGGAGCGCCGTGGGTGGGGATAAAGCTGAAGGAGATCCTGTTAGTGCTGCTGGTATATAAATAGCCTCTGGGGGGGTGTGTGGGGGGTGCCCTGTCCAACTGAATGACAATGTATCTGCGCAGAACTGCCGCTCCCCACCCCCCCACCCCTGGGGGGTGAGCTGTTAGTGATGACGCAAGTCAGCATGGGTCTGTGCTCGTTTGGACCTCTGGGCTATGCCTGGTGGGATGACACTGGCTTGGCTGTCTTCTCTCAGGGTGTGGAGCGACAGCTCCTTGTTTTTCGGTTGTTGCGCACACAGGCCCATCAGTGGGGGGCACTGCAGCCCAGAGGACTTTCTTGTGGGTCACATCCCTGAATAGGTGTGTCTTTCAGGTCCATCCCAACAGCAGCGACTTCAACCTCATGTGGACCGGCTCTCATCTCAAGCCGCATCTCCTGAGGAGCCTTCAGGACTTCCAGAAGGTCAACCATTTCCCTAGGTAATACTGTCCCACCCCCATAACAGCACATGTCCAAGATCTCTGCTACGGGGCCTGGAACGGGGGGGCTGCCTGATGCCTGTCGGTGTCTTGCATCTACTGAGAACAAGTTCAAGTTAGCGGCCGTCACCCCCATTACAGCATCCAAGTAATGACTTTAATAAAGCATCGTAAAGGGCCCCCCGTGTGGGTTGCCTTGCTGCTCCTGTTCACTCCAGGTCCTACGAACTGACCCGCAAAGACCGGCTGTACAAGAACATCCAGCGCATGCAGCAGCTTCACGGTTTCAAACGCTTTCACATCGTGCCCCACACCTTCCTGCTCCCGGCCGAGTACCAGGACTTCTGCAGTAAGCGTCCGGCCCGTAGAGCCTCCCTGCAGCCAGACCATCCCCCTCCGGAGCTTTCCTGCTGAGGCTGTGCTCCTTGTTCCAGGCTCGTGTTTGAAGGACAGGGGACCGTGGATCGTGAAGCCGGTGGCGTCCTCCAGAGGGCGGGGAATCTACCTGGTTAGCAACGTAAGGAAGGCTGCTGGGCCAATCGGGATAAAGGGGCGGGATTAAGCGGGAGGGCATGGTTGTGTAGTTGCGTAAATCCGGCTGCTTGGTGTGGCCCGGCCCACATCTCTCACCCAGTGTGATTGCTGGCGAAGAGTGTCAGCTGAGGGGGAAGCCTATCCGGGAGAGTCGTCATGGACTGTGTTTCCTATTAAACACCCCGAAGTAAATCAAGCGATCGCTTGTAAGAGCCCCATAAGGCTCTCCCACTTGGACATCAAACGCAGTTTTTTTTTATATATTGGAAGAATTTTTATGAAATGGTGGAAAGAATGTACTTGGATGGTGAGGGATCAATTCCTATGCCGCGTGCGATCTCCTGCCAGGCCCGCGGCCTAGCGCCCTCTCTGGGAGCCGCACCTGCAGCACGAGCTAGCCACCTTGCCGGCCTCACGCCCCCTACTGGCCACCTTGCCGGCCTCACGCCCCCTGCTGGCTCATCTTACCATTTCATGTTGTTGCCATTTTTTTTCCCTGCTAATTCCCGGCAGCCCCCTGTCTCTGAAACGGGCTGCTGGTGGAATGTTCCAGACAGGAGCAGCCGCGGAGGGGGGAGGGGTCTGGCTGCTCTTAGGAGGAGTAAAGTCTGTGTCACTTGTTTGTTTCTGTGGGGACGGATATTGAGAAAACGCCCCCTCCTCTCTTCACCAAACTGCCCCCGGCTGCCTCTTCTGCCTTAGTGCAGAGGAAAGGTGCCAAAGTTATCATTTTTGTTACCATTTCTCATCTATTTCTGAATTATTAATTTTTTTTTGGGGGGGGGGGGGGTGTCAGCGATGATCAGTATCATTGGAAGCATGCGAAATCCCCCACAACATCATCGGGGTGCACAAGGGTGTGTCTAGTTTGTGTCCCCCCCCCCCTAAAAATGGGATCCTGTCATTACCCATTGATGATTTCTTACCCCTTACACCACAGCACATAACTGTAATACCTTCTCTCTCCTCTGCTGGTGGCAGCCAAACCAGGTCTCGCTGGATGAGAACATCCTCGTGTCTCGCTACATCAGCGAGCCCCTGCTGATTGACGGTGAGAGTGCACTCGTGCGAGGAATGCGACTTGCGCCCCTCCCCGTGCCCCGATCACCCGTGCGTTGTAGTAGCGCGACCCGTTTGTTTTTGCCTCGCGTAGCATTGTGCTGCCTCTGAGTGCTGCTCGGCCTGAGTCGTGTTTCTGCCTGCCTTTCAGACTTCAAGTTCGACCTGCGCTTGTATGTTCTGGTGACCTCCTATGACCCTCTGATTGTCTACCTGTATGAAGAAGGGCTAGCCAGGTAAAGCAAGTGCTCTCATTCACCCACGCGAGGCCCCTGTCTTAATTTGCCTTAATTCTTTATTTATCCCTTAAGTAATAAGGTGATTCTGGAATTTTGTTTTAGCCGGTTATGTGGCATTCGTGGTGTATCAGCTAAAGGCTTGCTCTAGGTGACGATGGTGACCATAACGGTGACGATGGTGGTTGTGTTGTGATGGTGATGGTGATGATAGTGATGACGACGATGGCGATGATGACTGCCATTTTTTGTATAAGAACATCGAGAAAAAGAGGGCTGGCAGCGCAGTATAATAGAGGAAATCCACTCTTGTCTTCACATGTAGCCCCTACTGATGAAAACTCACGTTACACATTAATTAAATACATATACAGCATATTTCTGCAGTGACCAGAAGAGTGATGAATAAACTGTGCTGGCATTGAAATGACCACTAGATGGCAGCGAAAACTTTGCTGTTCAAATGCTTGAAAACACAACTTTGTTCTATTTTCTAAAAGTTGTTTTTTACGTGCTAAAAGCAAGTACAAAGCATGTTTTTCAGGCTTTTGGCCGTCACCGGTGACCAGCTCCGTGCAGTGTTAACACCCGTGAGTCGTGAGGCTTTTTTCCGGCCTTTATTTTTGCGCCAGTTTGATTTTTACAACTCTGTTCTGGAACTGCTGTATGTCACTGGTTGATGGAGCAAGGAGACCGCCTGGACGGTCAGCTACAGACAGCTCGAATGAAAGCGCCGCCGTGCTCCCTGAATGCCGATGTTTGTCATTTGTTTGGAGGATGCACTCTTTCTCTGCCTCTGATTTCCCTGGGGAATCAGCCACGGGCAACTCCTAGCCGGCTCCTGTCCCCCTCGCTCCTTTATCTCTGACATTCCTGCAGCCTCACAGATATTCCAGGTGGCTGCACCATGCCAAGGAATTCTCATTATTTCACATGTGGCATCCAGTCCTCCCAAACCTACACGGTAGGAGGGCAGCCTTGCATCACCTGCACCCTCCTCTGCAGCCCTCCCACAAAGCTGCCTCTGCTTTGGGTCTGGCTTGTTTGAGTTCTGCAGTCAGGCTTCTGTACCTCCCGGTTCAGTTCTTCTGGGGCGTTTCATCACAGCTCTCCCGATAAACGGCAGCTGTGCGTCAAGTCGGCTGCTGTCCAAACATTCTGCAGTAGAAGGACGGCACCGGGTTGCTCTGAAATGAGCAGAGAAAGCCTTGCATGTCGCAGAGTATCTCCTGCTCAGGAGCCTATTATACACAAACCCCAGGGCCTCCTATGCTCAGAGATCCTGATTGGGTCCAATTTGGACTGGAGCGCTTCTTAGTAACGGGGGCAGCAGGGGATAGCTATCAGCCGGAGCGGTGTGAAAAGCCTGTCTCCGGGCAGGCTGCTGATTGGGGGGAGGGGTCACAGCCCTGCAAGGGGCTGCGGTAAACGGGATTGGTCTCCTCCACGGCAGGTTTGCCACGGTGAAGTATGACCGCTCCGCGAAGAACATCAGGAACCAGTTCATGCACCTCACCAACTACAGTGTCAACAAGAAGAGCAGCGATTATGTCAGGTGCGATTATGTCAGGGGCCCCCCCCCCCCAGGGTTACAGTACCTAAATATTTCAGCTGCTGTGTTTATTCTGTGTTTTAGTCTTTTTGTCATGTGATCTCGGCCATTTTTTTGGAAGGGTTATGGCTGTTTATCATAGTGAAAGCAAGGTAAATGTAAGAATGTGCAGCCACAGGAAGCCTCTGGGAAGCAGACAGAATACCGCTGACTCTCTAAAGTGATTTTTCAGCTGCGATGACCCTGAGGTGGAGGATTATGGGAACAAGTGGAGCATGAGCGCCATGCTGCGGTATCTGAAGCAGGAAGGGACGGACACAACATGTGAGCGCCTGTAGTTCTAACCCCTGCCGCCTATATCCAGTCTGCACATTGGGATTGGTCTGGGCCAATATTTTTATTTCTCTACTTTGCTGATGGTGCCCCCTGTGTTTTGGAGTGGATTTACACTGTGACAGGTCTTCGGTGTTCTTTTCACACGTAGTTCAGACTCGAATAGTTATTCTATATTAAGCCTGTCAGCTTGGCCAGTGATGTCGGGCATGTGTCTAGGATGTGGTCATGGCACAGGCCGAATGCAGCAGAATGTGCCGCACTGTGTGTCAAATGGGCTTCCTGTGCCATGCTTGAGCGAGCTCTTTGGTTCCTTCCAGCGCTGATGGCCCAGGTGGAGGACCTGGTGGTTAAGGCTGTCCTCAGCGCCGAGCTGCAAATCGCCACAGCCTGCAAGTCGTTTGTGCCCCATAGGACCAACTGTTTTGGTAAGCCCCGCCCCCTTATCCTAAGCCCCGCCCCCTGCTCTTAAGGACCACATCCCCTTCCCTGTGGCCTATCCCAGGCACCTCTTGCCTAAATCCTTGACGCCAGGACTAATGGCCCCTGTCCCGCCTCTCCAGCCCCCAGGGGTTCCACTCAAACCCGTACAAATCCAGTGCAAATGCCTCCAAATGGAAGTGCTGATCTTCTGGCTCAAGCATAGAAAATATTCCCCCCCAGCACCGCCCCCCT
>JAODUD010000026.1:1629466-1642420 GCA_026784285.1 Stomatorhinus walkeri | reverse complement strand
AAAAAAAAACTTGTGCCGATTAACTATGATGTCAGTCTCTCCAAAACTATGGAAGTAAACTGAGGAAAATGGGGAAATGTGGAGAGCAGGTGCTGGAAGACCAGTGAAAGGACTGGGGCTAATTTACTGACCCAATCAGTATCAGGAGTGACAGTGGAAACAGGGTATTCTGATGCGCATTTGAAATTAACAGCCCAAAGAGTGATTTTAACAGCAAACCCAGGGATAGTTTTTGGTTGGACACCATTGCTTGTACATATTTCCTACAACTGATGGGTACATGTGTCTGTTTCAGTTTTATGCCATATGGCCATCGCTGTTTGTTTCTGATTTATTACTCAGTTGCTTGCCTGACACTTTACTAAAGACCTTCAGGATAATCATGTGTTCAGCCCCTTATCTGGCCAATTAACAGCTGTAAATTTCAAACTCCCACCCAACTTAAGCAATGCAGTTTGTCAGCAGCGTGCGGTCGGTTGGCTTGGCCGTAGCTGCTGGCTGAGCAGCCTGTGCTGATCCGCTGGCGTCAGACTCCATGACGGCGAACGGGCCGGGCTGGGGGTTTAAATACTAAAATGCAGTCCTGTGGTGATGGATTACAGTAGTCTGTTTGGTCCCATGCGGTGACTGGATACAATGCAGATCAAAGCCCGATGAGTCCCCACCCCCCTCCTCCAACACCACCACCACCCACGAGCGTCTCCAGTCGTCTGAATAAAACCAGCAACCTGGGAGTCCATGACTGTGTGGGATGAGATAATCTGCAGTTATCTGGGGGGGGGTAGTATGTTTTTTTCCACCTCATCAAAGATGAAGAAAAGGGGAAACATAATAGGGGATGGGGCTGGAATGTCAGCCCCCGCTTTAGCATGACATCACCTTTCTATTCTTCCATATATGACAAACATCTATGTACTTCAGTCCACATGGCTCCCCTACAGGGTGTCACCGATTACTGTCCAACATCCCCAACGTCCCTGTCTTTTTGGTTCGGTCCGGTTCATGCACACGCATCAGTGGAGGTGAGGCCTCCGTGTGGCGATGGCCGCTCCTGGCTATCAGCGTTCTCCATGAGCTTCGCCTACTGCCCCTACTGCCGCATCACTTCCTGAACCGATCGGACTCCCCTGGCAGCGGTGACTAACGAAAGGAGCCGCCAACCACATTCAGCATCTCTGTCACCGGAGTGGCGTGTGAGTAGGGGGGGCGTGGGGGGGGGGGGGGGGCCACAGTAGTGCTGATTCTGATTGGTGAGCCTGTCACCAGGCAGCCTGAGCGGCGCTGGACGTCCGGAATACTATGTCAAATGTTAATGTTGGACGGGAAACCCAGAGCATCGTCTGCAGCGAGCAAGGCTTGTGGGGGTAATAAAACACATCAGTACGCAAGGTGACAATCAGCCGAAACGTTCCGGGGGAAAAACAACACTAAACCGCACAGAGAAGGACTCAGAGCAGCCCTGGCTGAAGTGAGGGGCGTAACATCTCACAAACGCCCCCAGCCCGCATGCGGGGGTCACGACCGATACGCACCTTGGCCGTACCCTGACCTTGGGACTGGCTGCGTGGGAGCCTCAGTGCAGCAACGGCCCGCGGCTCAGGTTTCAGAAAAGCCGCCAAATATTTCTAACATGAAGTTAGGTCACTCTCCTAAAAATCTAATTATGTAAAATAGAAAATACGAAAGCGCTTTTTTTTCCCCACAAGATTATTTTCCACCTTTTTTTGTTCACATCTGAACTAAGGTTCTGGGAGGGCAGCCATGCTTCCAAAGGCCTATCCTTTAGTAATTTGAAAGCTGATGGCCCTCCATCTCCCTCCATCTCTCTCTCTCCCTCCCTCCATCTCTCTCTCTCTCCCTCCCTCCCTCTCTCTTTCTCTCAGCCGCTCAGATCTGCAGCTGGTTCTCCAGAAAAGGACCTGAGAATTTCAGCACACAGAAAAGCCTTTGAGATTTCAACCAGGTTTTACAATGTGATTTTTTTATAACTAAATAGAAAAACCTGTTGGAGCTTCCTAGTACTTTTTAAGATTCGGGAGAACGGCTTTTATTTTATTATTATATGTAATTTTTTTTCTAACTCCACTGATGCTGCCAGGGAACTGTAAACCGCATGAAGGAAAGACGACCCATTCAGCACAGACCTGAAAATAATTCAATTTGCTCCCAGCATCCAAGAGCAATGTGTGTTAAAGGCATTAGGCTATGTGGATGGAATGAAGGTGAGCAGGCAGTGTGGACATGGCGCGGTGCTCCATAATACTGAAACATGCCCGACCGCGTGTGAAATTACATAAAGCACGAGACAGAATTGGGGTGCCCATCCAGGAGAAAAGATCAGGGTTTTTTTTTTAGCCTTGTTGGGGCATACTTCACATATTTTATGACCTATCATCTTTTCCTTTGACTCTTAAAATATGGTCTTGGAATGTGGTCTTGGTAGGGCTGTCAGTCGTGTGATTTCTTGTATGGATTAGCAAGGAAGCGGTATCCTCTGCACGTCTACAGAAAGTAGTTGCATTTTGAACTGGGGCTGTATCGCAGGTTGGCTATTAAACTTTGTTTTGAGTGTCAATAGCAGTCCTGGCAAACTGAAACTGATCTGGAGGGGACGACTGTCCCCGGAGCCAGGGGGCGTTCTGTTCTGTGTCCTTTTAGCATGAAACACCTGTCAGTTTCAAAGCAGCGATATGATGCAATCGCTCGGGCTCCTGCTTTATACGCGACAGGTCTGCAACCAATTCAGCAAACCAGTGTCCTACGAGACGCTTTTCACAAACTGAAAAGTCCTTTGCAAAACTTCAAGGCATTCAGGAAAGACCTCTCCCCCTTTCCTTGGCAAAGTTTTGATACCTTTGGCTCAACGCAGCACCTCCCCAGTGGCTGTTGAGACGTCCTTAATCTTAGCGGATTGGCGTCGCTAAAGAAAGGATAATTGAGAGAGGAATGCAACCTATTTGCTGCTTATGCCCCGTTTCTGTGGTTCAGGCACAGCAGTAAAACAGCGAGTGAAATTTAAATGACGGCAATGAAACGCAAGACGAATAAACACCGGGTTGTCGAGTGCAGTAAAACGAGTGGCATTGTAATGACTACTTTGGAGCAAATTAAGCTGAAAAGGAAAAAGTGACAAGCTAAACTCAGATCACGGACAGCGGCGGGGGAGTCCAATAAAACGGTTCCGATGCAATGGCCCGTCTTGACCGGTAGTGGACCTGCAGCTCTGTGTCCGCAGGGTGATGTCATGCGGCTCTCACTACAATTAATGTGTTTGCTTTTGCTCCCGGCTCCTCGGTGTTTCCACTGGGCCGAGACGCGTGTAGCACCGATTCCGGGCCCCGACTCCTGGCCAACACACGGAGATGGAGGGAACGCTGTCCCACTGCCAAGCAAGGAGGAGCTCCTTCCATTAGTCTAATTTGTTAACATTTCCTCTCCCCTTTTACAGCATCTCCATCCAGCGGATCCAACCGTAGTTTATTATAAGCCCGATTGCACTGGGATGGCGATCCGTGGGAAATCAGGTGGTTTCCCACCTAAAGCACGCAGTCTGAAGCGGGCGAACCGGGTCACTGACAGTTTTTTTTTTTTTAGTCTTAATACATCATCGTCTATAATATGCGTCTCTTTGGGCTTGCAGAGTGGCACAAAAGCAGTCTCCTCTTTCGGATATGCTATTGCCAGTGTATTTTGGACTAAGCCACACTTTGCACAGTCAAAAAAAAAAATTGGGATGACAGTCAGAGCATTGGCAACCGTATTCTTATATAACAAGGGGAAATCAACAAGCCAGTGATTTATTTAACAGGCAAAAGGTAAACCTAATCCACATTACCAGAAATAAAGGGTGGACGGAAAACCATTTTAGGAGTAGAACTGTTTTATGACTGGAGCGTGGTATTATACTGGGATTCTACAGAACCACAATTTTCTTTCTCTATTCTCAAATTGCAGAAACCTTTAGTCTCGTATGACATGAGGTAGACCATTTCACCAGTACGAATCCCGGCTCCCTTTCTATATTTTCCTTTAGCGTGGGTGTTTTGCAAAGTGGGGAAAGAGGGCTGAAAGTTTCATTCTCCTCGTAATCAGACCATGTTTACTCGCAGGGCATCCTCATTCATTAGTTTCCACTCCGAGCCTCCAGAGAGGGAATAATGTCAACACCGAGCGCCGACAATTACGCAGAAAGACCTGCCGCTAGGGAATGACTGGAGCTGCGCTTTGTGCGCAACAAAAAGGTTAAAAAACAACTAATGACACTCAAAACGTTATGAAATTCAACACGGTGACACTAATAAATAAAATTATTCACAGTATTTATGGAACCGTTGTAAACAACAAAAATACTTACTGTTTTCTGAAGGTCCCTGAATCATGTTGAATTTGTGTATCTCTTTGGCATAGTATTCGGTCTCCGTGTTATCCTGGCCGCAGCTCTGCTGCCGGTCCCTCCCCAACTCTTCGAGCAGCTCTTTGGTGCTGTTATACAGCGCCAGTACGTTGAAAGGGACCTGGTTCGGACCCAGTGTTTGCGGCGGGCTGGTTAATCGGAGCTTGCTCAGAATCTGTCCCCGGATAGCCTCGACTCTCTTTTTCTTTATGTGGTCGATGTCCACAGTGGTGCAAGTGGAAAGCGACAGACTCATTGTCACGAAGTTCAAAAACAGGAAAAACAAAAGTGCTTTACTCAAATACATTGTTAAGTCGTTCGTTAAAGTAAACAAATTAAATAACTTATTCCCATTTAGTCTAAGTGACTCCCAATATCAGCAAACCGTGCGTTGACGAAATGGATATGTAATATTATTAAACTGTTTGATTAACGTTTATTAGTGATTTACGTAATCTTCTTTTCCTTCTCCTTCGCATTTAGCTACTCAATGAATACTTCTCCCAAGGAGATTCCATTTTTGCCAGTGATGATTTACAGTGGGCAGTCGCTCAGCGGAATCCGGGCGAATATTCCCCAAAATATTCCAAATCATATTTTAAAGCGTAGCTTTATGGCAGACGAAGCTTCATTAAGCTTTCCCCGGTGACTTTTCGTACTTCTCATCGACAGTGAACACCATTAGCATCTCTTTTCCGCAGCTTACACGATCAGAAGTCGTCAGGTCTACCAAGGTACAGCATTGCGTCTCGAGCGCGACTTTTCTTCCCCTTTTCACTAGCCGCTGCTGATGCGGGATCTCAGACTCGGTCCCCTCTGTCTCTCTCGCCTCTCCCTCCGCGATCGCAACGAGTCTCGCACTTTTTCCCTTTCAGAGGATCATTTATACCGACTTTTCTCCGTGACGTTGCGGGGGAGGGGACTGCAGGTTATCGCATCGTCGAGTGTCGCCGGTCGCTCCTGTACATTACGATGGGCTTTAATTGCATTCGACAATCTAGTGCAAACTATATGTCCACGAGCTACTTTTATAGGCTTGTCGTCTTGATTGGATTTACAAAACGATGTTTCGATTATTCACTTGACTGTTGATATGCCGTTTTCAGGACCCATATCAAGTCATGCTTTAGCACTTTAGTATTGCTTATAAAGTGATTTTGTTTAAAGTCACTGACTTAGCCTACATAGACTTTTAATAATGTTATGATATTTCTGGTTATGAGAAGCTACTTGAAGTTATTCCATACATTCCGCAATAAAACACAATAGGCCTATCTAGGGCAAGAATTGAAAACGAATTAAAATTCATATTTCATTTTAATTTAGCTTCTCCGCTGAAAGTCGTTAAAGTCTAAAAAACATTCGGTTTGTCAGCTCCCTCTGGTGGAATTATACGGCAATTTAATCTTTTTAATTTGAAATAAACCAGAACTTAATAAATGGACAGGTCCCTGGTTCCGTTTTTCTTTTTTTATTGTTTTTTTCCCCTCGGTGTAATTTCTGTGTTTACATACGTAATATCCCTGAGCTATTTTGGATTGAAGTATATTTTATATATGGTCAGAAAACGTCGGACAAAACACATTGTAATTTGAAATTACAGAAAAGTGCCTTTTAAAGTAAATGTTTGGCAACTATCACTCCAGTCAATATCCAAAGAAATAGCAATTTTTATTCCTTTTTAAACCCCTATGAGTAAAATGGAGGAAGACACCTTTCTGGAACATTTTGTATTGCACAGTTTTGACGAATGGTTGCCTGTCACAGTATCCTATATGCAAACTATTCACTGTAGTTACATGTGATTAAACGTATATGTAAACATTAAATTTTCCTTAAAATTGTCCATTTTAAAATAAAACAGTTTTTTATCCTTTCATTTTACCCAGTTAGATTTTGTGCTGTTTTGTCTCCCAAATCAAGTGGCGACCATTTCTTTTGCAAAGCGGTGGTCATGTATCACCCCCTTCCTAGTTCCACAACCCCACATTCCGTTATTCCTCTGGTTTTTGTCACTCTCCCCCATTTCCCAGACAGCAGTGCCCGTACGTCAGCAGGATGAAATCATTTCCATCGTTAAATGGCTTGGTCAACAGGACACTTGCAGCAAAATATTTGTTCCCATTCACAATTGCCCATTCATTCAAATAGAACGTGATAAATGTCGTTTTAATGCAGATAATGCCATGCATGCGTAGCGTTATCTTCAGTACCTCCTAGCCAATAATAGATTCCAGAAAAGGCGAGTGGTTTGATCTGGCCTCCACCTAGACCACAAAGGAATGCATATATGACCCCTGCATGAAGTAACTCGCCATTTGTTACTTGTGTTGGGAGGTTTCACGTTGAACATTGCTATATAAGGCAGAGACGAAGGAGCTAAAATCAACATTCATAGTCCCGATGTCCTAGTAAACAATACAAGACCTTCAATTGCTGGCACCCAACCAACTATCCATTGACTAACAAAAATAAACTTTACGTTCCTAATGGATGCCATAACCACAAATGACTTCACTATTATATCTGTGCTTGGCTATGTGATTCCACAACATGCTAAACATTACTGCAATACCGTATTGTGTAGAGTTTTTCTAAATGAATTGTAAGAAATTCCGCATTATAAATTCGTTGCTGTAATTGTAGCCTACTTCTATTATTGATGACAACATTTTTCGTATTTGTCATTCGTATTTAATGACAAATGACATTCCTGTAACCTCATACGTAAGCAAATTTTTAAGCGTTTATGAGAACTAAGCCAGTATACTCCACAAATGTTACTGATCCAAAATGTAAATTGAAAAAACAAACGTAAAAAGCACAGTAAACCCATAAGCAGCAAAGAGATGTACGGGAGCTATTAATTTACAATCGCGAAGATGCTTTACATCAACATCAGTTAGCCAAATAGTTTCGCTTCCAAACACCATGGAAACCAGCAGCGCGTCAAGTACCTGGCTGGTCACCATGGGAACGGTTGCCGTACGACGCCGACAACGATCTCCAGGAAGTAGATTCTCTGAGCATAAACACAGGAGCAAAAATGGACGATGGTCTGCAGCTTGGAGACAACGCTGTGAAAAAAACTGTAAGTCGGGTGGGGGGCTTCTTTTAATAAATGCAAACATGATGTAGGTTATCGTACGACACAGAAGTAAAGACGATCACCATTACATTTACTTCAGTTCTCATCCTAGTTTTTCCCCTTTGACTCTGCATGTTAGCATTTTAGCTAATGTTAATGAAGGGATTCTGCGCCTAAATGTATCCCCGATTATGATGCATTCAAACCCTTTAAGTCCGTCAAGGACTATACTCAGTCATTTTCCTGTTTCTGGGGTTAGGAAGTTTCGCTATTAACAGAGATTTTAGTCAGGCGATTAGCAAATTAGCGGGCGGCTGGATTCAAAAGGAAAGTAAGCTTATATATCATTCACCAAAGCATCGCTGTAAATTTTACCGTTTAGACGCCACGGAGTAAATTAACGTCCGCGATATTAATCTCGATCGATTCAAACTGAACACCTTTTACTTAGTTCTTTGCCCCGGTACGTAAATGTGACAAGCAGCTGCAAAATAAAACTGAAAGATGTCAGCTTCACTGCCCTGACTGCTATTGCACTACAGGCTGCGAAGTCGGGACGAAGGGCTCGGCAGCCTGCGGAGCCCCCGCCGACGGACGAGCCGCGGAGCGCCGTGAAAGCGGCCTCTTCTGCGACGGCTGGGGAGGTAAGGTGGCCGTGGCAGCCTGCAGGGCTGAACGGTGATTTTGGCTTTGCATCAAACATCCCTGCGTTGCTGGTTGACTCTCACGTAAAGGAGATATACGGATCTCTTAAGTATATTGTGGTTGTTATAACTCCGTACCGCTTTGATGATGTACAAAGAGCATTCTATAAGTCAGTACATCTGAGTAATCAACGTGTCTGTGTGACAAAACACACGCACGCAACATACATGCCGAGTTTAATGTAAAGGATGGTGTAACGTTAAATCAAATTACTGCATAGACGGAAGTTGGAGATGGATGCTGAAAAACAAATTTCCTGCTGTTTTTTTTAAATTACAGATTCTTGCTTAGTATCGCAATTTATGTAGAACAAAATGTTTATTTTTTGCAGCTCTCCCGGACAGCTGTGGTCTTTTGTGTTTTGCAAGATGTTTACTAACCAAGTGTTACGGGATTTATAACGTGTCGCCCGACCGGCCTCCAGATGCCCCGTAAGCGGCTTCCAGACACATTGCAGTTGTACTCCAGTGTGAATCCGGCTTTTTATAGGCAGTTGAAATAATATTTATATACAATCTGGCCTGTCTTCATTTTCATTTTCACCTTGAGTGCAGCTGCAGTGCTGATCCCCATCTTCGTTTCCGTTTAACTCAATCCTTCTTAAGTACCGTCAGCATCACGATTTCCCAATCCAAGAAAGATGGTCTCCTCTCCACCATAGTGTATCGCTCATATTACTCATCGCCCTTTGTGGCCTCACAGATTGCCACCATTAACCCTTACTCAGCGTATGTTGCTACTGTAGGTGTCTGCCTGCAGATTTGGAAAGTTCCAGGTCCAGAAAGTAAAAAAAAAAAATCCGGATTTTGTCTCAACCAACCAGTTGAACATAAAGAGCTGCAGTCGTTGAGTACTAGCTGGTTGAAAGAAAATCTTCGTCTGGATTTTTACTTTCTGGACCTGAACTTTCCACTTCTGCCTGGTCTCTAAGACCTGTTTGGCTATAGTGAGGTGAAACTGATTCATTGTTGATACACCACAGCAAAATGTGGCCTCTGTATTTAACCCGTATGTGACATAGCAGTGGGCAGCTTATTCAGCGCCCAGGGAGCAGTGCTCAGGGGTGGTACCTTGCTCAGGTACATCAGTGGTACTTTGGTGGTTGGAGATTCGAATTAGCAACCTTCCTGATAACAAGCATGCATCCCTGACTACCACAGCCCTTAAAGAAGCTTTAGGTGACGGTTGCGTATTATATTTTAATTCTGTAATATGACCACCAGGCCCAACAAGTGTCATAGTGGGTTGTGTCTCATTTGGTACATTAGGTGACATTCATGCCGGCTCGCAGCACCTTTGTCTCCATTGTCGGTCTCTGTATCCCGCTTCTCTGGAAAACCAGGGGCTTTCCTGTCCAATATGGGGACAAATCAGTCAGCGTCTCTGTCACATCATCTCATGGACTCCACTCGCTTTCTGGCCTTTGAGCCCAGGGGTCCCAAGTTCGCCTAAAGAATCCCAAGAAATAATCCAGGGCCTAATTTGTACAGAGTTAAATTAGAAACGACTTCTATCTATCTGAATTATTTCAAGTCGTTGGAATTTGGAGTATGGTGGCCTGAATTTGTCCCCTCGAGCGGCAGGCCGCGAGCAGCCCCGAGTCCCCCGAACAGGAATTCCAGCGATGTGTTTGCGATAGTCTTCCCAAATTAGGCCAACTTCCCTGTTGTAAAATCAGGATTCTCGCGACCCCGGTGACCCAAAGCACACGTGAGATGCATACTTTGGGCCTCTTTGACTGTAGATGTTTTGTCCACAAATGTTTTTTTTATATATATATTTCCATCCTCCTCAAAATAACCCCCAATCAGCCCCATATTGGGATTATTTTTCCGGTTTTAACTGGATTTGAGCTGAGGAAGAATTACTGTACTGAACGCTGCATATTTGGCGAGGCTTCGGCATTAATGAGGGCCACGGTAAATGCGCCAGACCATGTGAAATCTCAGTATTACATAGCATTTGACAAGGGTGAGGGTGGCTATCTGGGATGGATCCCCTTGATCCCCCCCACAAATCTGTAGACCTGCTCCCTGTCTGGTTTCCCTGTCCCATTAATCAAAGCCAAAATGGCCATTATTTTGATCTCTCACCAGGTTTATTAAACCCAAACAACACCTAACCATCTTCCCATGACCATGTGACGTGATTCTGCCGTCTCTAATAGGGCCAGGTCTTACACTTTGTCTCTAAGGGTTTAAAAGTCAAACTTTTGTTTTATGCCAGCAGTAAATTTACGGGTTTTTTTTTTTTAGACTTTGACGGCTTTGAATCTCCGCCTGATGCTGTAGCATCAGGTATTCAGTGATACAGCAGTTTTGTTTGTCTGGAAGGTGTTTAATGGGTGAATCTGTGTGTGGTTCTACAGCTCGTGGCAGTTCTGCTTACACAAAAATGTTCTGAGGGCAGAATGAAAAATGATTGGTTCAGAGAGATAACCAATCAGATTGGCCAAGAGGTGGGTCCAAGCAACTAGAGGAGGCATCCGATTGGTTGGTCCTGCCTCTTCTATTTACTTACGTACCTTCTCTGCAGTCTGATTGGTTAACTCTCTGAACAAGTCGTTTTCATTTTGCCATCTGAACATTTCTGTGTAACTCCCTTGAGCGTTTCTACATGGCGGTGGGCTTTGTGAATAAGCAAAGTGCCCTCTGTTATTTCGTAATGAAATTAGCAGCGGCCCGGACTGGTTGGGGCCCCACACAGTTTAGTTTCCGTCGTTATGCATTGTACACGGTCGTGTACAGAAAGTTCAGTCAATCCCCTGTAATAAACCCCTTTGTACGCGCTGCCTTTGTACCCTCCCTCGACGATGGGGATTTGTGGCACCGCAGATCGATACTTAATTATTACTTGTGACCTGCCGCGGAGTGCTGTTCCGGCTACTTTCATACACCTCCACCGCCGCCTAAGCGCATGCATTTTCCCGTGGGTCCAGTTGCCTTTACCCCACCCCTGGCGTTGCTGCATGGATTTCCGTTTGCAGTCAGTAAAAGCAGGATTTACCCACATAAATGTCTTTGTATGATAAGTGGCCCCTTTTGTTGTTAATTTTGCCTCCCTCGTCCTTGTCAAAGTCTCATTTTTTTCCTTTAATTGCATGAATTTACCCACCCACTCATCCCTAATCTCCTGTTTTGGCGCAAACACAAAACGAGGCCTGAACCTGATTTTATTTATGTTTTTTTTTTTTGTAAACAGCCCAGTTCAATTGTATAAATCTGTCCGCCTCGGGGCCGCCGGGGAAAGATTATTGCCTCTTTCATGTCGCATGGTAGGAATTCCTCATCGGCGCTGTGTCCTTCGCAGACCCAATTTGGTCAGCAAGCTCGTTGTGCTTGATGAATCCCTTCGTTCTGACCCTCCCACCATCTTTGCCGGTGCTCTCCCCTCCCTTCATTCATGAGCTCACCTCAAAACTTGGATCCCAGTCCAACTGGGAGTGGCCTACTACTATTTTCAGAATCGGAGAATGAGCGGTAAATGGTTTGTAGCTATTTAAGGTCGTGCACCCACCCTCCATATTCTCCATGTCGTTCCCACACTCCCCTTAACACGGGTTCACTTGGTGGTAGCCTTCCTTCTGGGCTTGGGCAGAACTTGAGAAAGGGGCTCTTGCTGCTTGGATGCGGTGTGGGGCGGGGTCAGGTTGGGGACGAGGGGCGGGGTCAAACACTAGCCACTCCTGTAGCACCTGCTGTCGATGTGTGTCAGTCTGCATTACCTTACACTGACTGCCCCTCTTCTGCTCCTGGTCAGGGAGCCCCTCCAAAACCCCCCCGGCGGCTGGGAGGGTGGGCAGAGGAGACCCCCGCCACCGGCTCTGCAAAGTGAGTGTCCCGCTGCCTCCATATCCCTGTCTCACCTTGACCAGGCAAAAGCCAAGGCTGAGGCTTAATACACAGTGTTTCTAGTGATCTGGTGAATATTATTTGCACTGAAAAACATTTTCTAAAGTTGGTTTCCGTAGTCCCCCCCCCCAGTATCAGAGGAGAATGGTAGTTACTCCTGCTTGCGGACAGCTAGCCTTGGCTGAAGGAGCCATTGAGTCTTATCTGTGTCTCCTGGGGAGACTGCAGGCCTGGGTGGGGGGCTGTGAAGTTAAGTGGCCGTGCAGCCGTAGAATAAAGTACGCTGCTGCCCTCCCCATGCCTGACAGCAGTATGGACTCTCCCTCTCAATGTGACCCCTCTCTCTCAATCACGCCAGCCTTCCCCCACTAATGCCGGCCGCGGTGATGTCGCGATCTGCCGATCTATCACTCCTAATTGACACTAAATGATCTGTCAGTTTATTGATGAACCTTCGGAGCTGCGATGTCACAGTATATTTTATCCTAACTTTTTTTCCTCCATCTCCCAATGATGGTTGTCCGTCACTTTGCCTTACATGGGTCTTAATCAGCATGCCGTAATGTGGCCTTAAGTGCTCCTCCTCCTTGCCCGTGTCAAGGGCGGTGTGGTCCCCGCAGAACCGTTTGCCCCCCCCCCCCCCCACAGTCACGTATGAGGCAGACCATCTCTCCATCCCTGTGGTTAACCTCGCGGCTCTCTGAGAAACCTTGTCTGGTGATCACAAGCTGTGCCTTTACATCAGTCTCCATGCTGGTCCGTCTGGTGGACTTGCGAAGCCGTGTTACTCACATTGTTCACATTAAGAGAGGAATCTTCCTCCATCGAGGTAACCTCACGTTCTGTGGCTGGAGGACTTAAAAGGTGCGGGGTCCTCATATGGGGGGGGGGGGGGGGGTAGGTTGACCTGGAAAATG
>JAODUD010000026.1:1429651-1443544 GCA_026784285.1 Stomatorhinus walkeri | reverse complement strand
TGTGTGTGTGTGTGTGTGTGTGTGTGTGTGTGTGTGTGTGTGTGTGTGTGTGTGTGTGTGTGTGTGTGTGTGTGTGGGTTTGCGTAGATCACATTTCAGGACCAAAATGTCCCCAAAGTGTAGCAAAACCTGAAATTTTCCTACGTTTGGGGTCCACATTTGGATAATTTCAGTTTTATAAAAATTTGTGATTGCAATCAAAAAAGTAAAAATGCGAAAAGTCTTGTATTCGGGTTGGTTACTTATGGTTAAGGTTAGGGATTGGTAGGGGTTAAGGGTGTCGTGATTGGGATTATGGTTTTTCCCATAGAAATGAATGATTTAGATAGGAAAACGGGAAGAGACCGAAAAATAGATCTTTTTCTTTGCATTGGTATGTCCACGAGGTGGCACCATTTCACGGTTTTAAAATAGTGTTCTCGCAGTGTTCCCGTGCGCATTCATGTGCCAAGAGCTGGGTTGTTTGTGCAATGCCGATCCAGCTCAGCTTGTAATCAGGCGTTAATTTAGGTATCACTGTGCCTAGACACATTTTGACAGTTCTGAATGACTATGCATACTACACGTTTAACCAGTCAGGGAGACAAAGCTCCCAGTGTATCCTGGTCGGAACTATAGGGTCGAGGGGCTATTTTATGACGTTGTCTTCTCTCACACTAACACACGTATGCACACATTCTACATTTTTAGACGCACCCATCTGAACAGCATGCAACCACGAGAAACATTGCTGAGGTGTGAAAAATGCAGCAAGTATTAAAACACAGGTAATGAAATCGCTTAGGTTTACTGCACCTACTCACTGACTGCGATGTACACAGTCCGGGTTACTGTCCTACCTGGCTGAAGCAACCCTAATTAGATCAGTGCTTCTTGAAAGAGACGGATGAATGGCTAGATTTCTTTTTTCTTTTCCTTTTTTTGCTTGTCTGTCCGGGGAGTATAAATCATGAGTCCAGATTAGTGAGCCGAATCAAATTTAAAATTGAGCAGCCCAGCTCTGAGAGAATGAGCTGCTCGTGTTCTCATTTTTTTGCCGACTTTCAGTATCAATCAGTCCATTGAGGACGATATCGGGAGTAATAGGGCCGCCAGGCCAGCAGCCTGTTAGCTGACCTTCGTCATGGAATAAAATGGATTAATTTAACCCTGTGCCTCGCGGTTGCGTCCTGTCAGCGACCTACTTTCAAAACCACTTGCTCAATCGTACCCCATACTTCAAAATAAGTGCCACCTTGGTGGTGTCCCACATATCTTCGTATCTTTTTGAGAAATTTATTTTTAAAAAATGTTTTTTTTATGTCGTGCAACGTTCTGTTAAAAACTAGCAAGCTGCTAGCCTCCCAATTCATTAGCTTCACGCACCGTATGTATTTTAACCTGACACAACATGCAAATACAGTGCTACTGCTATAACAATTAGTATTCAGTAATATATTTAAAAAGACATGTAGCTTGGCTGTAGAAGTTGTTCTATTAGAATTGTCATTGGAGTTTGATGCTTAGCTGACGCAATAATCTTAATCATTTTAAAACTGCACGGTAACCCATTCTGACAGTCTTAATGAAGTTGGTGCTTCAGTGCTTTACACGCTTATCCTGCAACACTTCTGCTCCTTGGAAGGACTATATTAGACTGCTGCTCAGTGTCAGGTCTATGCGTCCTTAAGTCATTCCAGGCTTTAAATACACTTTAACAGTCTTTGGACTTATTTTCAAATAAGACTATAATTTGTGTAAGGAAGAGAATTCTGAATTAAATTATCCACGAGGGCTTAAAATCTGGGCTGGCTGAACAATCGCAGCACAGATCTGAGGAGCTAATATCTGCTGGTGACTCATTTAAGAAAATCATCTTGATATCAGGCATGAGGTGATATAATGGAGACTTGTGCATGATGCTCAAAGGGGTTTCCTTTGGTAAATGGAGAGAACTGCTGCAATTTGGGTTCATCTGCTGACTTTATTATTCCCCAGAGAGACTTAGAATTAATCCCGAGCTCTGTGGGTGTTGCTGTACATGGACCCTTAAAAAATACCTCTGTATGTGTGCTGGGACATACTCACCTGCGAATACATCAGAGCTCAGTAGTTCTGTAGGGCAGAGTCTGCATCCTTTCTTAGGACTTGTCACACTTTGGGAAACACATGTGTAGGTGAATTAAAGACCCACAGGTGCATTTATCTCTGTTGAAAATGGTAACAACCTGTTCCCCTGCACAGCGCCATGTCAGGGAGAATGTATAATCAGTGAAACCCACCAGGTATGTTCAGAGAAGGTTACACCGTCGCCTTTACAGACACACCACACCAACTCGAGGAGATCCCTGAATTTCAGTAGGCAACTGGGACTGTAAGTGACACACAATCCTGACAGAAGCTAAAAATTGAAAATGCCTATTTTGTCTTTTATTAGGTTATTCCTCTTTTAAAACCAATATTTTCTCCTGAATCTGTGAATTATGAGTACACAACACCCAAACTTTTAATCAGTATTTAATTGATATTTGTGTAAAAAAAATGTCCCCTAATGTTAGTGCTTGAAACACAGAACATATTGTACATACAGCTTAGAAATAGAACAAAGAGAATCCTGGATAGAATGGTCTACAGAAGCGAAGAAACCGGAAGATGTGAATTCATGGTACAAATCAGGATATACGTAAGATTCATGCTTAAACGGTCACGCCCATCAGCAGAATGCAGCCACGAAGAGAAGCTGTGTGGCTCAAGACAGGCACTTTGGCTAAGGAGTGTGACAATGACCTCAGAGGCTGCTAGGTTGTCAAGGCCAGGTCACCAGAATGAAAGACATGAAATGCTTGAACAGATTCTGGAACATCAAATATCTAGGCTGTGGCTGCAGATGAGAGCCTACATGCCCAGAGTCATCTCCGCTCAGTCATGTCCCTAATCATGATTAATGTCCCTCACAGGTGGAAAATGAAAGATCTGAACACCTCTGAGAGTGAACAGATGGCAGGACATGGGAAAGAGAAGGGGATCTGCTGGATCGAGTGCGCTCACCCAAAGAGTTCTGTCTGATTTGTGCAGGCTGTTATTTAAATAGTCAATTATACAATGAATCAGCCAGGTGTACCGTTCTTGACAATACATTTTTCCCCTAGTTTTACTCTAAAAGCAATATGTATATATATATAAAAAGTCAATATAGGACATGCTGTATTATATGTTAGAATGTTTGTAAATGAATGATGGTGATTATTAATTTGGTATAGGCTTTAAGATTAAAATATTATAGTGGTTAAATACATCACACCAGTATGTTATATAAAGGATGGTCAAAGATATATCAGCGCTACTTTAAAATAGCTCGAGAACCGGGGACCTTTGTTTACAACGTACATTGCAAACAGAAATTATTCCAGTGTTGTCCTTGTTTTAAATGACACCCTTCTGCCATTAGCTTATCCGCCTCTTGAATAAAAAAAGGCTTAGACAATTTACGAGGGTTAACAACTGCGCGCTCAACAAGTGAAATGCTAATTATTTTTTTCTAAGAAATCAATTTGCGTCGAGCAGTTTGGATTTATTGAAAAACTCAAATAATTAACTTGGTGGTCATTTTTCTCTTTCCTCATTAGGCTAATCGAGCAAATGTATTTATTTCTTCCATTCCTAGTGCTACGGACTGTATATGCAAAGGTGCCTTGCAGGTTTTTCAATTAAAATTGTGTGATTTTATTTTAAATGTTGCTCTTAAGTAAATTTCATCGGGCCCGGTAGCTGATGTAATCTCACCGCTCTTCAGCACGCAGATGGCGCGCGCCACCTTGCAGTCCACGCATCAAATCCAATTAGTTCTACATTCATTATAGATGTACTTAATGTCGTGTATTTACTGCTATCTACTTTAGGTCATATAAAAACACTGCTCGACAATTCATTGCGTATATGGAAGAGATAATCAGGCGCACTAGTTTATATAGAGATTGCGTATATATAGGGCTACTGACAGCATTAAATTTTATTTAGTGCTTATTATTATTTTCGTTGAATAATAACAACGACACATATCGCAATAATTCCGAAAAGAATTGGGCAAAAGGAAATCTGCTATCCCGTTACAATCCTTGTAAATTCTGCCGTACGACTTTAGTGAATAGAACATATTGGCATTTCCGTTCTTCACATTAGTAATCAGAACTTCGTTTATCTGTGCAGGTTTGCCAGGGTTTGCTTATAGATCAGCATGCTGGGTGTCTCATTGGGAGTGAGTGTGTGAGAGGGGGTGAGAAAATGAGAGAGGCGGTTCACTATGCACGTTGCTGTGCGGTGACTAATGCGCTCGGAGCCGGTGCAAGGAGGAAAACGACAACGGCTTAGTGGGATTTTGCACCGGCGGCACATCTCTGTCACGAGGTCACATTGTCCTTCACTCATGTGGGCACAGTGCATTGTCCCCGTTTGTAAGACGCGGCAGTTGTGCGGACCTGCAGCTAGTCCGGGATAAAAGCAGCCCTTAGAAACCCCTTTTGACTTAGCTGTTAGTGGACAATATGAAGTCCGCCGTTCGCAAGAATTCAAATGGCAAGCTTAATGTCACGGATGACTGAAGGCAGTCTCATAGGACCCTTCATCATCACAGGTCTGCACCATTTGGAAGACGGGCACTGAGCAAGTTACACAGTAATCTGTCATAATATCCCGGACAGGCTTTTAAAATTGGACATTTTAACCTGCTTCTGTCATGGAACAGGAGATTTGTCATGACACAAAAGTGAAAATTACATGATAATTAATTTAATATGGGAGCTTAATTTTGAGATAGATTAGACATCGCCTAATTATCGTCTTATTTATGTATGCTTCTGTTTGCACGTTTACTAAGTTCTCATGAATTAACTTAGGTATTAGTAGTCTACTGAAAGAAACATGGTTGTTTAGGTCAAAGCATCTTGCTAATAACTAGGCTATACGCGTAAGCTACCGTTCGTTTACCCGATAACTACAACCGATATATTTTAGTTTTGTTGATCTCTATAAAGAAACCAAGCCAATATAGATAAATGTAATTAATAAATCTTGGCAATCACTATACCAGGACCATTTTATAGTAATCTTTGATCAAATCCTAACTTATTTCACGGAGAAGGAATTGTCTTCCACATAGACCTACAAATATGCGCCTGGCGTATTCATTTAAACTAACATTATTAACTTTGATCCACTTCAGTCCAAGATCTATTTATTCTCTTTGATTGTGGCACAATTTTACTGTCAGTAAAAATAGTCTTATAGACAACGTGTATAAATTAATTAATTCAGAGCAGCTTTTGCCGGTTGGTTGAGGTTGAAACGTCGCGAAAAGACACCTATGGTTTATGTAAAATGAGAAGCACTTGAAATTTATCTAGTAGGCTACTCCAGTAATGTAGTACTTTTCCTGTGTAAACTTAATTCCCCTTACGTGTTGTTTTATTGTAGAGCTGACCTTCATATTTCACGTATAAATAGGGCGAAATTGCATCTTGCAAATAATTTTAATCTAGTACTTTTGCGTGAGGGACAGCGAAGCCCCCCCTTTCCACCATCAGTTGTCAGTGCGCCTTATGAGATACATGCTTATAGAGCTGAGATGAAACGACACATTTACTATATACGCGCCTATCCAGAGTGGTCTTGCTTTTTCCATTCCCATTTAAACAGTTTATTAATTTTGTCCCGTTGCCTGGAAACAAAAGTGGAGGCTGTAAAAAATAAAGACATCAGACAGAAATATTAAGTGCTTTGTAGAACCTGACAGACAATGGTCAAACAGATATGCAGACAAGTCGGATGCTTTAATGCTTGAACATAGCATGAAGTTTACAGTGGTTTTCTTTCATAATAAAGGGAGTGCTGTTTAATTTCACAGGTTATGCTTACAGGACCACATTAAATTCCTGATTATGAACAGAATATCTCATTACAAACTGAGTATCTTCGACGTGAGTAGAATTGTCCTTGATGTGTCGGTGTTTTTCGCACTGGTCATCACAAATGCAATTGCGTTTTTATTCTTGCCAAATTCCTGTTTTACAAGCTACGTTATATACACAATGCAGAAATGCAGATTTCAAAATATATATTTTTTTCTATGTGAACGGACGAATTGTTTGACTTGTGTAAACTGGCGTTTCTCCAAATTGACACTATATCACTATATCACTCGACAATTCAGATACGTCAGGGACTAGTCGCTTTGTCACAAACGCTATATGTTCTCCGAAGTCATTAAACAACTCGCTAATAGAAAATTTTGCACTTCAAATCAAGATTGATGTTTGACATACATAGGATCATAATTATCATGAAATCTGGTTCTGATCCATAGCAGTTTGCAGAACTGAATCACATCAAAAATCATTAGAACTAATCGTTATAAGTAAATCTATGACTTAATTGTCGACATGAGAAAATCGTCAAACACCGTAGGAAAGCATATTATTTCTGTTTGTATCTCAGTATATGCACAGATATTAATTCACAGTTGTTCCCCATTTAAACATACAGGTTCCCACACAGTGCCTCTGTTGTAATTAGTTCTATCCCTGAATTTTTCTAGGAAATTGTCCATCTGTTTAAATGGCTAAATAAAAGTATAAGCTGCATTGGATAAAAACGTAAGCTAAGCAAACCAAGTCATTAAAAAATAACTAAATATGTGGTAAACAGCTAACATTACTATCTACTGCTAACATTATGGCTAACTGTGTGAGGTTCAGGGATTCAGTTTTAGAGCATAGCTGTCAGTCATCAGCTCTGTGCAAGCTTTATAATGTTTAATTTTACACCATCTCTTTTTGACTGTCATTACATGAATTACCAGGGCTTGCCCCACAGTCACACGTCATGTGACAAGCCTAAACAATTAGGCTGGAAATCATACGTTTTAAATCCACTGCAAAAAGTGTCACATACTTCAAGTGATATTCCTCTATACAAAATCTCTGATAGGTACCTTGCCTGTTGCTTTCGGTTGTTGCTACAGGTAGGAAGGTGATTTGAAGTCCTCAGGAACTTCGCTGTCCAGTTTGCAGATCACCTTGTAGATAGCCTTCTTCCAGGATGGGTCTGAGTCTTTGGCAAGGGAAACGGCATTATAAAATTCATGGAGGGTGATCTCCGCGACTTCCAGAAACCTGTCGGGCACCTGCAGTAAGGGGTTGGTATGGAAGAAAATATGGTCTTTGTGATAAACAGGAAACATCATATATCAGTTTTCCTTTATTCTAGTTGGGTTGTAGTTGTGCAACCTAAACTTTATTGACATTAAAAGGCAGATCACTGCGAACATTTTGGCTTGAGTGGCTGGATCGATATTGTCAATGTAAATCATTTGGTAAGATTGATATTTTCCGTCCTTCTTTCCTGACTGTACACTTACAAAACAGGAATAAGGTGGCAGAACGTGCACAATGTTCATTTTGCACAACTTTCATTTTTTGTGCCAAGTTGCTGAATAATGGTCAGAATGGTCTGGATTTTGCTTGAGGTCCAGGCACCTGCGCTGTCATTGGCTGGGAATCTGGGGAGGTTCTTAGGAGAGAGGAGACGGTTTTGGGAGATGGGTTGGGGGGGAGGGGGGGAGGTAATATTAGGAGGTTCAGAGCAGTTGACCGGATGGTTGTTGGGATAAGTCATTTTTTCTACCCTGCTCTCAATACAAAGCGTCCTGGGAAAGGAATGTCTTGATTCCAAGGTAAAGACAACTGTCTGGGACATTTCCCACCGGACGATCCGGCTCCCTCGGAATCCACCGCGTCTTTCTCAGCATTCCGCATCAATAGCTATCCGAGCCTCGCTCAGGCGCGTCCACCTCCCTAATCCACCGTTGTTTTAGTGGCTTCCTCTTCCCACAGTCTGATAAAGCACCGATCTATGGTTTTGATAACGTGTTTCAGAGGCTGCTTGAGCCACAGGTAGCCCCTCCCCCTAGGTCCACTTTCTGGGCAAGTTAGCACACAAAGCCACACTAGTCAATGGTCCTACTCTCTTTAACCAAATGAACTTCACATGTTCATCTTCCGCAGAACAGAACTTTCCCCTTCGCGCGTTTGTTTGGCTTTGCTAGAAGTTGAGTTCAAACATTCAGTAAGGCTTTACATTAATTACACCTTCATAATGCCTATATAATGCATTCATTGAGCATTCATAAGGATCATGTTATGCCGTAACATCCTAACATACCTTAACAGCTTTAATATATGTTAATGACAGGCATTTTATGATAACGGCAAACGTTCAGTGTTGACGAAGTTACTCGCAAAAGTAGTGAGTACAAAGACTCACAGTCACAGAGTACTCAACTGGTTGGTTGAAATAAAATTTTGGTCTGGATTTGTACTCTCCAGACCTTAACTTTTCTCCTCTCCCTGTAACGGGTTACTTTGGTGCTTAACTTCCCCGATGTATATTAAAGCTGTTAAGGTATGTTAGGATGCCACTATAAATATTCCATGAATGCATAATGAAGATGCAGTTAACGTAAAGTGCTACCAAACATTCTATGTCAAATCATGGAAGTTATGTTCATGTGTGCTGCCTTCTTGCTACAGCATTAAAAGTATGTCAGACGTCACGGCGACACCACACGAGGGACCACAAGCAAAGCCACAGGCCCGCCAGCATTAGCCTACCTGAAAGTCATTGGCCTTGTTGTAGTGCATGTTGAGGGCTCGGAAAAGCTCCGAGTCCCTGCTGACGGACAGGTCCTTGGTGCCGCTGACACCGTCCATGATGGCCTGACGGGCAAACTTCTCCATCTGGATGTAGAAGAACTCGCGGAAGTTGCTGAACCACTTGATGAGCTGGGAGGTGATGCAGCGGTTAAACTGAAAATGCAAAGCAAGGATTACGGGTGCAAACGGTTCCATGGGATGTTATAAAATAAACAGGTAGGAGACTGTGCATTGCTTATGGTTCATTGTTGGATTTCTGTGGTCTTTGAAACAGGTTGAAATGTTAGAAAAAGAATAAATTAATTTTCAAAATACAGAATTCATTCACCCATCATTCGAATTGCACTTTCTAGACAAATCTGTACTTGTCGAGACACATGGTACAATGAACAGTAGGGCTACTTTGATTTTTCTATTGACACTTCTATTTTATTATTGTTCCCTTTGTCCCTCTGATGTAAAACTGAGAAGTGAAGGCAGTATTGTTCATAGTCGTTTTGTTTTCCCAGCTGTGTCACTTTTCTCGCCGCCATTTCGCCTCCTCGTTTGGCTGAGTGAATTTACTTCCACATTTCAGAGCTCCGGCCTCTGCCTACCTCTGCTACAGACCCCAGAACCCCTGCTACAGCCTGAGCCTTGGGCTCTGTGACTTCCTGGTCCAGTCTACTCTAGTAGACGCCCAAGATCTGTGTCTGTCTTTTTCATTCACCGTACTCTGTAAGCATAAGCGGCACGTTGGCCTCTCAGTGACTCCGGCTGTTTGGATGAGGCCACACATGCGGATTAGCCATCCAGCTTTTTTGGGGTGACTTTGGGGTGATAGCTGGAGACCCACCTATCCCCTGTGGATGATTGCCTCGGTTTCATTGCTGAGGGGGAGTCGTGCTCGCAGCCCCCCCCTGTACAGCCACACTGAGCCACATTAAATGCAGGTTTTCTAAGGCCTGTTGCCTCTTTGCATCAACCGTCACTTGGTTTGATGCTGAGTGACATTTAGCCTGAGTGACATAATGACCCCCCCACTACCCCCCCACACCAGCTTGCCCAACACGCCGGGGCTCATGTGGAGGAGGATCTATCCTTTGTGTTCACGTCTAGATAAAGATCTTGACAATGCCATTTGATTTCCCTACCTAAAAGCTTTCTACTACAGAAGTATCCAGTTCACCAAAACACCTATTGTGTAGCGAAACAGTTATAACTGTATTGTTCACTGATTACACAAATATATTCATGTAAATATTTCATACACCTTTCATTCTTGTTATGTGTAGCAACTGTAATAAGACATTCATTACTAATAACTTTACATAAAATTACCATAAAATAAGCATGAACTATAATTACTTATTACAGTGGAACTATGGTCTAAGAGGTTTATAAGTAAATCCCTTTAGAGGAACTGCAGGACATTTGAGTAAAGGTGTTTAATACGAATTATGTCTGCAAATATTCTGTTAAAGCTGATAAACCTGTTCAGCTGTTATTTCTGTTGAAGTAAAACTGTAAGATGAGTTAAAATCTCTTCCAGGATAGTAAATATAATCTGCTTCTTTTGTGCTGGAACATCAAACAAGGACAGTGAAACATCTTTTTTTTCAGAGACAAAAGCTCAAGATCGCTGGTGTTTTCAAGATGTCTGAGAACTCCAGAGGATGAGCGCTTACCTTCACGTCTGGGAAGAAGGTTTTCAGCACGTTGGAGCTGGGATAGCGGGTATAGAAGAACATAAGCTTTGCTTTCTTCAGGTGGCTGGGGGTGAGGCCTTCCTGGATGTTTTCTGACGTTAAGGAATCCAGACCCGCCAGAAAGGTGTGTGGCCCCTGCCTTCGTACGATATGCACCCTCTTCTTGGCCGATACGGATGCTGATCTACCCCCTTCCTGTCTCTCAGCGCACTCTCCAGCCCGTAATTAATTACATTACTGGGCAAATGGAGTCAACAGCGACAGAACATCTCGTGTGAGCTGGCGAAATGGCTTCAAAAATTTAATTACAGATTTTAATTAGGGACATCCACGTGCAGCCATGTTGGTGCCTGGTAGAGACAATCGGCATATTAGAACGGTAACATCTGATTTATTGACATTACTTTTGTGCCACATCCAGCATGAGGCAGCAGGTGTACAGACAGTGTTTTCACTACAGTTTAAATGAATTAAGGAGCTGTAAAACTCACAGATTTACTTGTTTAACAGGCAAGTAGATGCTCTCTAATTATAGTTCGGCCTAGAAAAGACGTTCCATATTTAGTTATAGTCTATATTTTTAGTTGCTTGACTTTATTATGAGCTTAAATTGGATGAAATGAGAAAACATATGAATTGGAGATGCAGTGTGATATATTGGCAAACAAAAGCAAGTGCATAGATCCTGATTATATGCTCTGAAAAACACTGCAAAAAGGTCACTATAAGGGGAAAAAAAGGATTTTTATTTTTCACAAACAACCAGATCTGACCTTCAAGGTACACATCTCTTACGCTGAAGACATGTAAGTGTATTCTGAGTGCACTTTTTCAAGTGGGAAAAAAACAAGTTTCCTGAGCCGAAAATGCTGCTTTTTCTGCCTTTGAAACACTGGCTTTTGTTCCTAACAATTCTTATCAAAGCCCCGTATTCCTTTTTATTTGTCTTTTTCCAGACTTAAAGTCATTACTCCGCTCAGATTAAAGAAGATGCCGTAATTTTCTTTGGGGTTACCAAGATCAAAGGGAAAATTCTCCTTGAAGTCCAGACTACTGAGCTCCTAATGCAGCTCCGAGCTTCGCCGAGTCATTTTTTGACTGGGGAAGGAAAAAAGGAAAATTGCCATTTGTTTGTTGGTTTGCCTTTGTTTTCAAAGGCACTGCATGGCAATAATAATAAACTTGAGGACAGAAGTAAGATTATTATAAACGAGCGAGAGGCTGGACAAAAGAATCTGCTCAGATATCGAAAAAGGCTTTTGTGAATGATTAGCAATCTTACTTATACGAGGAGAATGCAAACCATATATTGCATACAGAAATTGCTTTGCTATGCAAGAAGGTTTTAGAGGGAAAACGGAATTTTCTATAAGCTGGCGAAAGACATGTTACTAATACTCAGTTGTTATTTGGGTTATCTTTGATGCTTGTTGCAGGAATCATATATCACATGACCTGGCATTATCAGGAAACTTATCAGAAAACATTTGCCGATTGAAATATGACCTGACAAGGACTCTGCCATTTCTCTTGGCCCTGAAAGGATATATTGAGCGACATGTAGCTGTTCCTCTCTACCATCGTCTGCGAGTCCCCGCACTCTACCTTGATGGTGGGGAGGCTCAGACTGTCCACCATCACTTGCCCCATGGTGGTAGGCTGGGGGTGATGGCCCATGGGGTTGGAGGTCACTTTGGCTCTGGCAGCGATGGTGTCCCACGTCAGGTTTATGGAGTCCGTCGAGGACCTGTCTATGGGCGGGGGCAGGCAGGAGAGGCTCCCGAAGCTGCTGTGTGGGCCGTACTTCAGGAGGTGCCCCAAAATCTGATTCTCCTGGAGGGGGGAGCAGTAACTGAACTGGAAAGGAGCGTGAGATAATGGGTAGGGCCTTTTTGCTACTGGGCTCACTGTAACTGGGTGGCTCAGGGGTGGCTTGCGAACGACTAACGACAGCGCCTCCGTCTGGTCTTCCGGAGTATGACCCTCGGGGCCCTTACAGTAGTTGAGGGACCTGTGAGTTCCTTCTGCATTGGCTTTTGATATCTCTAGGGAACTTTGTGTTTTGGTCCTTTTCTTGAGCTCTGGGACCTGTGATATGTGTGAGGGGCTTGGTGGAACCAGAAAAGTAGGAGAGAACTTTCTGAAAACCAAATCGACGCTCTCTGCTATGGCTTTGGACAGCTCATACTTTAAAGCTTCCTGTAGATTCCTTCCCCCTGAATGGATCATTACTTGGTCACCGTTGGTCTTGCCTGACTCTCTCTGATCGTGCAGCAGTCTCTCGAACTCCTCATCCAGGTCTGTGCGAAGTTCACACTCGGAGCTGTGCAGCGACTCTTGCTTTTCCATGACGTCGTCGCTTACCGCAGTTCCCGCCATGCCTGCTTCCTCTCCATCCCCGTGTTCTGAATCATTTGGGTTCTGCACCTGGAATAACTTCTCCTGGAGCTGCCTGAGGAGGCTCTGCATGGCGTGGAGCTGACCCCGCAGGCGGTGGCACTCCTCGTCCTTGCTGCTGCGCCCCCTGCTGGCCGGAGCACTGTCCAGGTCCTGATGCAGTGGCAGCTTCTGTTTCCGCTTGTTCTCCTTGTAGATTTCTCTGTTGGCGCGGCTCTCTTCGTCAGCCTGCTCATTGGCCCCTAGGACCTGCGCGCTAGGGGAGCCTGCCATGCCCCGGATGATGTTCTCCACTCGGGCACGCTTAGCCCGGAGGTGCTCGCTAACAGGTGTCTCACCCTCAGAGCCACCAGACGAGGAGGGCCAACCGCTAGGAGAACCGGGCTCTGTCGCACTGTTCCCAGAAGAAGTGCTGTCTTGGTCTTCTTGGCCTGAGTCAACCATGGCAGTGCTGGACATAGTGGTAGCTGGCAGGTAGAACAGGCCATCATCCAAGGCTTTCTTGCTCTGGATGGTCTTCCTCAGGAGCTGTGAGATAATGGATCCATTGGAATAGCTGGCCAAGGAGTCATCGTACATTGTTCTGTGGAAATACGGGTGGACCAGCTGTGGTTTGTCCTCCTCACGGGATCCCTTATTACCCTGCACACTCCGGTCGGATAGGCTGAGGTTCATGATCAAAACGATTTACCGCAGACTGACCGCTCTATCTGCGGGTACCTTTTTGCAAATCTGAAAGACAAAAACGATAGATGGCAATTCACAAAAAAAACACATTTTCCCCCACAATGCATCTAATTCAGGACCAGGGGTATAGTTAGAGATGAATGGATGGGGGTCTGAGTCGTTACTGGGGGGGTGGAGGGGGAGTTGGGTGATGAAAACTTAAAGTAAAAAGCTAAAGCCCCCCCTAAAATAGGCCTAACGGCGCCCTTGTTCAGGACCGTGTTACTAATGTGTACAGCTAGGTACAGATTTTCCATAAGATTAGTTTTCCAAATGAAGTCTCAGGTTTATAATATTCTGCGTTTTGTTATATGTTGAAATAGAGTAGAATTTAGAGTCTTACCGACACAATATATCAAAACTTTTCCCTTCATAACAAACTGACTCGTGATCGGCAC
>JAODUD010000026.1:1390984-1416142 GCA_026784285.1 Stomatorhinus walkeri | reverse complement strand
TATAATTAGCGCAATGTGAGTCGTAGCAGAAGGATAATTTGTGAATGACTGTAATTAAAATTCAGTTACACTTAGGCCTAATGTATTTGTGTAAGCAGGTTAAAAGAAACAGTAATACATTTTTATAAAGTATCGGATCTAACTGAAGCAGCCAGTGTCTGATTGTGATTTTAATTAATTCCAGTTTCTTTATGGAAATGCTTGCTGCTTAACTTGATTCATCTTGCACTGATATTCGACACAATCATCGCAGAGAACAACTTAAATCTGGATTGTGTAAACACAATATGACTAGGTTAATTTCATAGTCCTATTTACTTCTTTAGGTTGGTTGCTGTGATCCCTCTAGCACAGACAGACTGCACAAACATTGCCCAGGTGGCCAATGTCCTACAGGTTAACCAAGTATGACTAATGGAGACCTGAAGCTAAAAAAATAAACCATTAATTGACTGAATATAGCCCTATAATTTTGCTCATATCAATTATCATCTTATGTATGAGGCAGTAACAAAGTTACATGGAACAGACATTGTCATTTAAAAGCCCCACTCCGGCACATGACGCAATTTATTGAAAAAAGCTTTAATTTAACAGTAAGATCAATTCCACCACGCAATAGACTTGAGGGTATCTGGGCATTTAAGAGCAGTATGTTTGTCAGGAAAATGAACAAATAACGCACATTGCTTTCCTTATTTTCATTATTCTTAATATTCAATATTTTAATGCAATTTAGTCATGTTGCATATTACTGTGAAGTATTATGATGTGTCAAACCGATTAATGAAAATGACACCAAATATTAAATAAATACTTGAAAATGTATACTTTATTTTTATTATTGTATCATACAAGCATAACCAGAGTAGCATTGTTGTTTGATTCATCGACTCCCATTGGGAGGAATTTTGCTTTTTTGTGTGTCTTCTTACCAAAGAAACACGTTATAAGTACTTTACTGAATATATCTCACAACCTTCACATTCACTAGACATTTCATCTCCTGCTGCCACATAATCTGGCACTGTGCCAACACACACGTGGATGTTTAATTAGGTGTCATTTAATTCACCAGAAAGCAAAGACTTGGATCACAGAGGGTCGTTATAGTACCCAGCATCTGAAATAAGGTTGTATGCAAAGATATAAAAGTCTGATATGTACCTGATGTTTTAGTCATTGAAGGTGGGGAATCATTTTGCGTTGTTTACCCTTTGACCAGCAGTTAAATGACGAGCTGAGATCTTTAACAGAAACAAATTTACTTGAAGGAACTTTTATTCAAGCTTATAAATTGTCATTTTTGATATAAGCAGTAAAAATGTTAATGGGACAGGAAATACAGTTCTCTTGCACCCAAAACACACTTTATGGCATGCGGAATAAAAGTTATAAAAGATACAGTTAATTTTTCCGCCTCAAGTTGAAATGGCCAAATTTTTAGCGAATTGAATAAATAAGCACTTTCTGCGCAGTATGTCAGCATTAAAAATGGCCATCTCACCATCTTTCAGCTCAAGTAAGCTGAAGTAAAATCTGAAAATTCTGGCTGAGTCTTTGCGAGGAACTGAAACTCTATAACATGTAAGTCATGGAGAGTTCCACAGCCGCACTGTAGTTCACCTTGAGAAGTTCCTATCTGAAGCATGAGAGTAGCTCCTAATGAACCAAGGTGCCCCACGAGTGAAAATAAAGGAATGCCACCCAGTATTGTGTGTGATTGCTGCCAGTGCAGCCAGTGACATTTCTGGGGAAATCCCTCCACGTGTGAAGCAGTCACTTTGCTTAAGGTGCTGCGTCACGGATTCCAAGGCCAACCCATGTTGTGCGTGTGTAGGACGCACCACACACTAGGAGAAGCAGGTCACTTTGTGACCAGATTAGCAGGAAGTGGATCGGCCTGTGGCCTGAGGAAGGAGGGGCACATGACGTTACTCGGGAAGTTCTCACTTTTGAACACGTCTTCACTAACCCCCAGGCCATTATTTGAGATTGAAAAGTTCCTCCTTGATGCTGTGAAATAGCTCTCTCAGGTTTCTGTGCTGAAACGTGTCATTTCCTATATATTCTGATTAAACCGAGGACTTTTTACTTTGTATAGGCCTACATTCCAGGTCTTATTTTTATGTTATAATATTGTGTCATGACCTTTTAAAAAATTTTTGGTCTTTCATGAGGACTCTCATCCTTTCTCTATGCCGTTGCCACTGGACTAAGGAAATTTCCCCCATCAATACAGTCAAAGACCTGGTTGGGTGGGTTGTTCTTCATTAAAACCGGTCTTACGTGACCATTGAGATGTATGGTTATTCTACATAAAAGCTTGGGTGAAAGATTTCAGGGTATACCTCACAGGAGTAAATCTGCCCTGTATTCTTCTTTGGGGAAGAATCTGCTGAGATTTGTTGGGGGGAGGGATGTTAGATTAAAGGGTCTGGGTCTTGCTGATTATGCAAGACCTGCACAGTTTCACCCGTCACAGTGCTGTAAATTCACAACGGTTATTTATATATCTTGCTACCATTGAGTACTTTTCAGTAGCTATCATTCTTACATCTCTTGCTGAACCTGGTAACATATCTATTGCGGGGGGGTTGGATTTGTTGTTGGCTTCTAAATCCCAACAGATGCTCAGGTCTTCATTACGTCTTCCACCAACCAAGCTCGGTTCGTATTCCTGTAGATGGCGGCGCTTCGGTCCTTCCGCCAGCAGATGGCGGCATTGCACCAGCTGGGACTTTAGGAGCTCGTGCGGCTGATTGCCGAATGAGAGCAGGCGGCCTAGTGGACTGCGGTGCTAGCTGGCGAGCGTGTGCCACGGCACCGTGCCGAAGAACGGGTGAGACTTGATGTCTGTTACGCCGCCGCCGCCCGAGCCTAAGCGGTAACCAGCGTCAAACTGCAACAGCTAGAAAAAAGTAAGTCGTGTAAGTTACACAGCACCAAGTCACTGGCATGACCGCCTAACCAACCGCTTCACTCCTTTCCCGCTTCCTTTGGATATACGGAGAGAGCTGGCATCGTATTAAATGAGGGTTCACATTAATCTGGTTTTGCGCCACATATTTTTACGGAAGGCGTTAATGATATTTAAAGAGAAAAACAAAATGAATCGTCTGTTATCCCCCATCTCCAAAAAAAAACGTTTTAAGCCGTTTAATTAGATGACACCAAGAAACAGAAGGCAGCCCGGTTCACCTCTGTGAGCAGGGAGGCGGCCGCCGTGCTCAGGTGGTCTGGGATGAGGAGCTGGGTGTGCGGGAGCACGCCGGCCGGGTGGCTCTGATACAGGGCCTGGGGGAGGGACGCCGTTAGGTTGCATGGCATGGAGTCGTATAAGGGGGTCTTGGCTGAGACGCCCAGATCAATATAAAATAATCAGAATAAGTGTTGTGTGTCCAAATAGTGCAGTCAGTATTTGCTACAGTGATTTAATGGTCTCAAGGGGAAAAAAATTGCTATGAAATTTTGCTTATTATTAGGTTGAAGAAATCCAATTGAGTTTCAGTAGATAGTGTGCTATTGTAGTGATCTTTGAAGTTTGATATTGTTTTCTGCAGTTAACCAGTCATAAAAGTGTCATGAAAAACTTTTTTGTTGATTCACCATTCCAGTCAGGAGTTGGTAAAGCAGTACCCCGAGACTCCACCAGTCACATGCCTCGGTGATGTCTGCCACACCTCCAATTTCTGCCAACCAAAATGGCAAGAACAAAGGATGCAGTTTAGAATTATGAGACCTGTTTTTCTGCCAAAGAGGAAGCTTAGATATGTAAGAGCACATCACTCTGCTTGCTATTTGATGGAAAAACCTAAGATGATAAGGTCAGTTATTTCCAGGCATTATTGCCTCCTCCTCATCGGTGTCTTCAGTTCTGTTTTTCACATTGACTTATGGCTGGTCTAGGGTGGTTTTATGAAGAAGCCATGGCTGAATGTGTAGTCTACGAGAGTGTGACGTTACCTGGGGCGCAATACATGCGTTGCATGGCTGCGGTGCTGATTTCCGGTTGGACCTCACTCCACTGACCGAAGTACGTCAGACATATGTTTCCTGCTCAGAAAAACACGTGGTTTCAGTTGTGCACCCAAGATGGAATCACTGCATAAGATTTTTCTCATGCTAGGAGGAAGAGAGACAAAAAAATGCCTTTTTTAAGTAGTACTAGGGGAAATACACAAGACAAAAGATGTGGCAATGACTATGACTGAGTGTGTGGGAAAACGAAACCCAGTCTTATGTGACCATTAAGGCAGAGGTGAAATTAATGAATGTTTACATCTGCACCTTGTTTTATATTCTATCAAAATCTTTTTCTTTAGGACAACCAGTAATTTTTGGGTTGGGCGCTAATGACAGGGGCTGTCGTTCTTATGACTGACCACTGCTGTCCAGTAGGATGTTCCTCGGGTTCAGGTCCCTGCACAAGATTCCCTGCTGGTGCAAACTCTCCAGGGCCAGCAGAATCTGGGCGCCCCATAGCCGCACCTGGCCCTCAGGCAGGCCCCAGCAGCCTTGTATACTGTTCTCTTTGGGTCGTGGTGCTGGCACCCGGGGAAGGAGGCACCACCCGTCCACTTCGATGGGCTGGTCCGTTCTAGGTCCCTCTGGTCCCGAAGTGCAGTGAATGGCAGCAGCTATTGGATGTAGCAGTTCCCATCCTTCATCCACGTCCTCCATTCTGTCTCTGGGTTTGTTCACATCCTTTGGTTGACTTGCATGCGTAGAAAACCATGGAGAGAGGTGGTAGGTGGGGGGGTTTCCTGAGGACATCTCTGTGTCTTGAACTGCTGGAGCGGCGTTTGCCCACCCAGTGGGTTCAGCTGCCCCTATAGATCCTGTTACACCTTCTCTGCCTGTCCATACTTTCCAGGGCACCTGACCTTTTGCACACCCTGTCTTTCTATACTGCAGATCCCTTATAATGCCCTGACTGTCTCTGTCTACCTGTAACACCTCGTCGTTCATGGAAGGCTGGGCTTCATGAGGTATTCTGCTGCCTCCTACTGGTTCTGGCCTGTCTTTGATCACTAAGCGTGTTTTATCTGGGTCTTGAGTGCCATTTGCAGCTTCCTGCACAATGCTGGATTCCGTGTTTGAAAGCTCCCACGTCCCTTTGAAGGCCTCAGTAGTCCCTCCGCCAGGGCAGCAAAGCGGTGGGATGATCAGCTTTTCCTGAGTGCTCGAAAACATGCCAGTGGTACCATGGAACGCGTTGTCCCACCCCACTGACCCAGATACCCAGCTCCTTTTTGGTGGGCTGGCTCTGGCGCTGTGCAGGCAGCCGGTTTCCTCACAGTAGGAGTGCGTCCGGCCATCCTCCAGCTGCTGCCGGACCTCCTCCCAGGAGGAGGGGGATACAGCGTCTGGATTGCCCCCAGAGTCGTCCTCTGCCTGGACCTGCCTCTTGGACTTTTCGTCCTGTTGCTCTAGATTGAGAGCAGGGGTGGTGTAGCTGGTCTTCATCTGGACCTTGTAGTGGGTGGAGCAGCAGCCCTCAGAATGTTCCTTTATCTTGTCCTTCCTGGACTTGTGCAGCTTAGAGAAAAGCCTCCCCCCTGCTCGATGTAGACAAACAAACGTTTAGGCTTAAAAAGATGTTTTTTTTTTATTATTATTTAAGGACTTTTACTTTAAATGCATTAAAAATCTACATCACCTCATTCTACCAATATAGAGATTTGTGTTGTCTGATCCAAATTAAATTAACCCCCCCAAAAAAACATTCATATATCCTCAGGCACTTTTTGACCAAAAATGGCTACTGCCTGCTCTCGCTTCTCCTCATGCACTATGATGCCACACAGGATTAGCTGGTGAGCCAGCACGCGCTCACCTTGGACATGCCCCAGGTGCAGGTAGACGGCGTCCTCACTGGCATAGTAGCGGAGCAGCTTCACCATGAAGGGCACACCCTGGGGGATGATGGTGGGCTGCTCACGGCTCTCCCAGCTTGATTTGGGCAGACTCTGCGGAGATGGAGAATAATAGGGGGAAAAAATCACAGGTGTTGCTAAGAATTACAGGGTACTGCATGTATACATAAAATAGATAAAGCTGTATGTCATGAGCCCTTAATTTACTGCCCCCGTGCTGTATTTATCATTCTGTCCAATACCAATCTCAAATCCGTAATGCGTACGTCCATCCTGTGCTGAAAAGCAGGCAGCTTTTATCCAGATCAATCAGGAAAGCTGGATGCCCAGCAGGGCTCTTGACAGCATTGCTGTGGTGCCCTCCCCATCTGCCGGGGAACATTACTCCTGCTGCTGTCTGGTTGTATGATGCCCTAACGCACGGGTGTCAAACTCCAGTCCTGAGGGGCTGGAGCACTGCTAATTTTTGGTTTTCCCATCATTTAACACACCCGATTCAATTACTTGTGCTAATTACCACATAGCTCAGGAGCTGAATCATTTGTGGTGGAGCAGGGAAAGAACTAAGCTACACAGAGCTCCGGCCCTCCAGGAATGGAGTTTGACACCCCTGCCCTAACGCCTTTAGCAGGAACGAAGCTAGGGTGTCTGTGCTTACTTTAACCACAAACACCTCCTTGGTGGTCAGGTTTTGGACAGTCAGAACCTAGGGCAGAAAAGCAGAGGAGGGTGAAAGTCAGCTTGGTTTTGTTTATGGTCTGGCATAGCAGGTCATCATGGACTGGCCACACCAGGGGAAGGTGTGTTTGGGAGATGATTAAACCAAAGACACATGCAGTATTTTTCCTATGGCGGCACTTAAACACCAATTTAGATTTAAAGGTAGCGGAATATCACATGACGCCTTGTGAGCGCTGACTGCGGTGTCGTCTGAACAGATCGGACTTGGGATCACTTTAACTTCCCTGTTTCGGTTTTTCGTTTTACTGGCAGGTGAATCCGCTTTGATTTTCACAAACGCCAACAATCGGCCCTGTTCACTCTGCTTCAGCAGGTTGACAGAGTAAGCCTCTCCTATTCCAGTTCCAATGCTGATTCGGAGAGCTTGGGCGTTGGAGTGGATGAGCACTGGATAAACAGATGTCTGTTTGCAGAACATCACATCTGCAGTTGGCCTCTAAATCACAGGGTCTTTACTTTGTTTCCACGTTAAACAGGTTTTCGGCTGGTGAACCGCCCATTACTGCTATGCTTCAATAAGTGTGAGATTTTACTTTCAGTTTCTTAAAAAGCAGAAGTGTGGAGTGCACTCGCGCATGACCCAAGGCTCTTTTGATCAGCATATAGCTAATTTAATTGGGCATTGACTCCTATAAATGGACCAGCATACGCACATGCTTACCTTGTCGATCACCCCGATGACTTTGCACATTTTCAAGTCTTCCACTGGTGTGCTGAGGTTTCTGATTGGCCGAAACCTTAGGCTGCTGTATCCCTGCCAGATGGGGACGGAGCCTGAGTACCGACCGAGCACTGAACTGGCTCTCGCTTCCCTTTGCCCACCCAGAGCTGCCGGCAAATAATCTAATTCCCCCGATGAAGAGAGACAGCCTGCTCATCCTTTGCCTTGCTGCTAGGGGAAGGAGTGACGAGTCTGTGAGTCAGGCCCCAACCAGAATCCTGTCACGCAGTTCTTTCTGTCCATTACACATCAGAAGCTGCCGCGTGCACCATGTGAGGCGAATGTTCTTGCATTCAAGCCACATGCTGTGTGACTTCCAGCTCCGTGTGAAATTTAATGTAGGATGCTGCGTGCATCAGTTTCTGGTGAATCTAAATTGTGGATTAGGCCCTCCTCTGCCCTGTTATACATGATATGAAATGACCCTCATAGCTCAACACTGAGACAATTGTAAAAACTTTTTAACTGCCCTTTGGCGACCCCCTACCCCAGACAGGGACGTCCCATTTCCCAAGCTGCCCTGGAGGTGCGAGTTGAAGATCTCTTCTGCTCTCTTCAGGTATTGAGTGGTCTTCCGCTTCACTGCCTCCCGTCGTTCCTTGTTTGGGTCCACTGTAGGCAGCAGGACGTGGGCAGTTAGCCAACCACACAGAATTCATCCCCTCACCTCACATCAGTCAGCTAGCACCTGATTCTTAAACACTGTTTAGCATCTGTGCCAGATCACAAAACACAGAACTTTCTGTCTGGATGTGCAGATGAAATCCAAAACCACAGACGTAGAAGGCTACAACCCTCTGTAGGTTCTGTTTCCTCTTTTAATAGTAGTTACCTTGTCATCGGCAGTTTCTTATTTAAACTTGATTCTTACAAGCATTTTCCCTTGTCTAGCTTGTACTGGCCATACTCTGCTGTGGGTCTTGCAAAAGCAGGTGTTGCCATGGAGATGGGTGGTGGTCCCCGTGGCATAGTACCTTGCACTCCGTTTAGTAACAGATCCACCCCATTCTTGTAGTAGTTGAAGGCAGCCTCGTAGTCCTCGCTGACCTCCCGGTCCAGCGCCATGCGGATCTGCTTGGCCGCATCCACCAAGTAGTCCCTCTTTGCCATGACCGGCTGGGCTCAGACTTGTGCTGTTCCGGATGAAGCCGAGCAGATGACGGACGTGTGTCACCTGTGCCCCAGGCACACCCACATGTCCCCAGAGAGTCCGTTCTGCAGAGTCGTCCTGCAGAGAAACCCTGGCTGGCCTGCCAAAGTCACAAAACAAAAAAAAAATATATAAATGGTCACGCAGAGTTAAAAATGACAAAGGGTGGCTGTTGTGCACAGTCATATGACAGGTTGACAGGATGTACTGTGAACCCAGGCAAAGTCCAACGTATAAAAATGGGAAAATGGGGGAAAGACCCGACAGAACATACAAGGGCACACGAGGTTATTCAGTACCCCAGCTTATCAAATTCTGGGAGATGAGGGATCACTGGATGATGCAGCCGGATATGTTTGTTCAGATTCCCAGCCGTCGTGTTGCTCCCTAGGCCAGGAAGCGGTCCCTGTGGCATTGTGGAAGGCTATGAGTCATACTGTGACTGAAACTGCAGTTCGGCCATAAAGAGTGGATCGGCTTCAGGTGCAGGAAATGCTTGAAAGCCGTTTGCACTGTGCTGACAAGCCTGGGAGACGCTTGAATCGTAATATTGCCTTGACTGGGTAATGCGCTGCCACACACACTTTCCCACTCTGTAGTCACTGGTTTTATTTGTAATGTGAATTTTGTGTTCTGCTGAAATAATTGGCTTTTGTATGTGATTTTGTGGACCATATTTTGAACATCTGAGCAATCCAGATTACTGAAATCTCTGCGAGTTGATGGCATACATCACCGCAGCCTGCTTTAAAAAGCAGATCAGAGCTCCCCCCCCCCGGGGTGTGGAAGGCACTCTCTCTCAACAGGAGGATTTCCCACTTTCAGTCCATTAACCTGCCACTTTCCTGTAATTTGAAGGGGAGTCAGGATTCCCCTGAGACGACATTCTCCTGCCCTTCCGGTAACGGAAATCCAGCAGACTCGGGTGAGGTTACGTGCATTCTTTGGGTTAGTGGGTCCTGCGTATCTTTATGTAAACATCTTTCCCCATAAATGATCAGTGTGTCTGTGTGAGCTTGTAATTACGGAGGTGTTTCCTGGTCTGGGTGAATGCACCCCAGGCCTGAAGTTTTGTGTGCTGCTCATCCAACAATGACTGAGCCCAACGAGCAGCCACATCAGCCTGAGAGACTGTGCTATGACCTTTGCACAATCCCATCCTGTTCCCTCACCCACACCCTGCTTGAATCAAAATAATATACACCGCCAGCAGCCTCTGTTCTATAGCTGAGTCAGGGACATCCCGGGCTGCATTGCGGGCCTACGGCCTGACGTAGAGTGAAGATGAAGTGTGATGCCTTGTCACACCATGCTTGTTTGGGAAACAGGACAGTGTGAAGGAACGCGTATCCGGACGTTCAAAGCATTTGCGTAGAAACTCACCCGCAGGCTGTGAGATCTCAGCAGCCCTAACCGATAACACGGCTTCCCCACCCCCTTCTGCATCTGTCTGCAGGCACAGCAAAAACAGGATATGGGAGGTCACACCAAATCATGCATCTGCCATACCTTATCTGAGTCCCGCATGTCCTGGCCTCATCGCCTCAGCGTCAGCCTGTGTCTCTGCAGCCTGCCTCAGCACCGATCCTCCCAGAAATAGGGACAGGCTCAGCACTGCAGCTTATTGGCTGCAGATGATGTCACCTATGCTTACGATTAGTCACAGACCCTGTGCTTCTGTTCCTCCCTTTTACAGTTCTTAAAGAGACGGCACAACTGTTTATAATTTGCTACAAACTTGTGTTTCAAGAACCTATCCCTGATGTACGTGCGATTTTAAACATATTTTTGACAATACTATAAATGACAGAAGCAGCTTGTATCAGATTAAACGGGCTTTTTATTAAAAGGGGATGTGACCTGACTGGATGATGCCTGTAGCATCAGTGGGGTCCAGTGTAAGGAGTTTCAGTCATCAGTGCTGAGTTTGTTCCTTCGTGCCAGCTGGAGCCACCCCCTCACTGACAAACAAAGGGCCGGACTCAGGGGAGCAGCCTAGCCCAACTGACCTCTTAGGGGGGGGCTGTAGGCTGACACTGTGTGTTAGGAGGGAGTGGTATGTGGCGGGGGGCCATTAGCACAGAATACAAGCTGTCAGCTTGATGGGACTGAAACCTGACTCCGCACCCAAGCACCGTGTCACATGCTGAAGACATTTCAGAAAGCATGGCAGTTTTTTTTTTATTACAACTAAAGCAGCACTTCAAGTAGGTGACAATGTTTGTTGTTGATTTCATTTATAAATTACTAGGAAGATTATCATTGTCTTTTCAAGGAAAGTGGAAACCCACAAGCTTTTCAGTCGTCAACATTCAGCGACATCAATGACAGTATAACAGAGAGATTTCCTCTGTTCCTTAGCATTATTAAACTTCACACTGTAAGACATAGTAGCCTTTGTTATTGTGCATGTAGAGGTTTGCATCTGTGGGGCTGCAGTCCAGGTAGCTCTCCTCAAATCTCAAAGGGACTGCAGAAGTTTCAGTCCTGACCTTCTTGCACAGGTTGACAGAGCAGATGCTGTGAATGACCCCAAACACCAAAAAGGTGTTGCCCACTGCTGCCTTGGTGGAGGAACACCCTGCTAGCCTCCAGGTCCACTTTGTGGTTGATCAGCATGGTGTCCTCCAACTGGAATGAGCTTTCTGTCTGGGCAGGAGTTGTTGGACATGATGCCCTCACAGGCACATTGGCCTGCCTCCCCCACCTCCCTGTTCCTCTCACTCCTGTGTCCCAGAGGCTGCACAGGGGTGCAGATACTGAAATGGCCCCAGATTTCTCTTTCTGACAAGGTCTCAAATGGATGTCTAGGTTTCAGGTTCTTATCTTAGAGAAGATTAGGTTCCTTCCCAAAGCCATCACATGTAATCCTCCCTGAAGTTCCTTTACAGTTGTTTGTGATCTTCCCTTTAAAGAGTTACATAAGTATACATATAGGAAGGGACAGTCGAATGGATGAAGGGGTGGCAATAAAGTTACATTTGGGTCTTTGTGTGCGTGTGTGTACCTGACAATATTCCCTAAATCTGATATCCCCTCACACCTTGTCTTTCTTGCCTGGTTTATCCTCATATTATTAAGTTCCTACATGTAGTATGGCACTGACATGCTGCCCCACCCCCCACCCATATAAGATGTACAAACCACAGGGACCACGAAACCCTGAGGCCACAGGGTCACCAAACCGTTTTCTATAAAGTGCATGTTTTTGTAAAAGTTTATCAGTATCTAACATGTACTCAGGTGTGGGTAAGGTTATTCTACAGAATAACTTTGAAAACGCAAGGATAATATATTCAAAAATGCTATATATATATATATATATATATAAAAATAAAAGAACGTGCAATGATCTAAAAAAATTTAAGGGTCTCCTTGTTAGGCTTGTTTGTCCTATTCTAACTAGACAATAAAAGTCCCTGGGAATGAGAGTAGATTTTATGAATATTTGATTTGAAGTCAGAAAGACAGTCTTCTGTCCTCTAGGGTCTGAGCTGAGGAACTCTGATTTGTTGTATTTTCTGCTCTGAGTTCTGAGTCAATTATGCTGCAATACATTGAGTTCAAATCATCATGTTAGCTGTATATAGCAAGCTTTCATCTTCTGCCTGTCAGAGGAATCCATCCAAATTATTGTCTGTGCACAACAGGCAGACCTTTATGACCAGGAAGAAACACACACACATCCATGATGCCCGCCCAGTGAAATGTGAGATGAACAATGCTCTGGGCTCAGGGTTTAGTTGACCCTGCTAACTGCATTGCCCACGTTTCCTTGACTTCTTTTTCTTTATCTTGGTGGTCTTGACATTTGGGCCTGACTCTTTTAGGCTGAGGGCTGGTCTGGACCTGGTTAGTTGATCGGTTGAGGGGCTCAGCTTAAGGGTCATAACATCAGGACTGGTACACAGGTCTGTGACCTGGTCTAAGTGGAGCTTGACTGAGGGGGTTTGCAGGTTGGGACGAGAGTAGGAATATGTTGATGGTGAGCTGGGTGGGTGGGAAGTGGCAAGACCCCCAATGGAGGGCAGGTGAAAGTGCTCGTTGCTCATGTTGGTCACGGAGTAGTGGCTGCTATTGGACATGACCACATGGTGCCAGGAACTGAGAGGCGTGGCCAAGAACTGCTGTGGGCCACTCGAGTCCTCTTTGGCACCACCTGGAGACATGACAACAGAACTGCGGGGTGTCACCGCCTCCACGGCACTCTGGAAGGTCTTCAAGATGCGCTCGCTCTTCTGCTTTTCCTTCTTCTGTCGTGACTCCACCTTACGCAGCTGTCGCCGGTGATCCCGCATCATCTTCTTCCTGGTGTCTGCCAGGCCTCTGCATTTCCAGAGCATTGTGGGAGCAAAATGAGGCATGATCATGCAGTTGAACCAGCTTATTACATGTACAATGAACATCTGTTTCCTGCACATAACTAGAGGAATGGTGTTTAAACACGTATCATCACCAGTCTGCACCTGATTTATCCAGACTATCGTTAGATGTCACTAAGAAATCAGAGCGCAGTTGCTAAGCACCTCACCACTACTCATACAGTAAATTGATTATTCACACCTACTTTATGAAGGACAACCTTTGAAACATAAGAATACTGAAAACTACGAAATGACTTTAAGAAAGTTCTTGCTCTTGTTTGCTTGCATTTTGATCTGGGCAGGCTGGCTTGGGCAGACAGAAAGGTCTGAAAAAGCCTTACCTGTAGTCCACTAATCCTGTTCTGTCCTTATCCAGCTTCTGTATGAGCTCCTCAATCTGATACCGGTCTAGTGGTATGGTGGATTGCTGCAAGGGACGCGCAACATTGGAGAGGATTCAGAGTGTACCCTCCGAGTCACCACTTGCCATTTGTAGCGACACTCCAGGGTTGTCCCAGACCTGCACTGCTCTCCTGAAGTCTGAGACAGGCACGCGCATCGTCCCATCTTTGTCGATGTTCCGAAAAAAGTCCCAGAGGCGCAATTTGCGTTCATCAAGGTAATCCTGTAAATGAACGTTAGGTCAGGTGGTGACCGATTTCCCCAGAAGCAATTACGATTTACCTCTGTCACCTGTGAAATGAATAGACTGTGTTTTGATTTGGATACATGGCTGTACCTGGATGACTTTCATGGGGTCGGGCCGTTTGTTGGGTTTCTTGGCCATGAAGCCGCCTACTCCTCCATAATGCACCTCCAGGCCAGGATGCTCCTGGCGCGTCACCTCCAGCAGCCGCACGAAGTTCTCGTTCACCAACACATTCTTCAGAGGGACACAGCAATCTGTATGTTAGTGACATACATGCAACACGGCCCCAATGCAGCCACTGTATTTTAATGTGATTAACGTGCCATGACTTTCATTACTGTTTTGGTCTTTCTAGTTTGCTAGGGTGAGAGGTAGATAACTCACTGAGATGTTGATCTCCTCCAGGGCAGATCTGTGGCTGTTCTTCACTGTGTTTAGGAGTGCCAGTGCTCCTTCCACTGTCAAGGCGTTATAGGCCAGCTGCACACACACACACACAAATATACACAATCGACCCTTGTTGCCTGAGCCACTGATAGTGTTGAGACCTCTTCCTCTACATCAGTGTTTCCCAGCCTGGTCCTTCGGGACCCCTAGAGAGTCCACGTTTTTGCTCCCTCCCAGGTCCCAATCAAATTTGTGGTCTGTCTCGGGGGTTCCTGTGCACTGCATTGGGAAAAACTGCTCCACTTGACTGAACTGCCTGACTGACATCCAGCTGTCATGGCAGTGCCTGCAGAGTCCTCACCCGGAGCGTTTGTAGTGTGTCGTTGGCCTCCAAGCCCTTGCATAGCATTTCTGCTCCTTCGTTGGTAATCCGGTTGTGGCTCAGGTTCAGGAGCACCAAGGTGTTGTTGTATTTGAGGGCTTCCCCCAAGGCAAGGGCCCCCTCGTTCCCAAAGCCATTCCAGGAAAGGTCCAGGTGTTTCAGGGTGACGTTGCCCTGGTTTGATGGAAGCCAGGGAATTTCGATATTACTGTTTTTTTTTAGTGTTGGAATGGAGAACCTGTTTTGAAAGTGGCTGCCTTCCCTACCTTGAGTCCTGCAGAAAGAGCCACAGCACCTTTCATTCTCAGGTGATTCCAGCTCAGGTCGAGTATCTCCAGGCCCTCATTGCTTGCTGGGGGGGGGGGGGGGTGTAAATATTAAGGACATCAGTTGCCTAGTGAACTACAATTTTGGGTGAATATTACTGTGCACAAGCCAAGACACAGAATGGGTATCTTACCTAGCAGCTGGCCCAGATGTTCCCCTCCTTTTCCAGAGAAGTCATTGTGACTCAGGTCCAACTCCTTTACTCTGTAGTTAGTCTAACAGATTAGGAAATAATACTAATTTTACCAGGCATTGAAGTTATCGCTCCATTTAACAACTTTGCTGTGCAGAGCTGGACTCCTTAAAATGTTTGTCTAAGACGAAAGGTATACATTTTACTCTGGACTTACAGAAAAGGTGTCTGCAAAGTGTTTGGCATCATCTTCTTTGAATCCGTTTCCTGGGTGGCAATTAACGGTGACTGTAAGGGGTCACAGCTTGAGGTAGCTGTATGTTTTTTATCAAAAAATTATGGCTGGACTCAGTTGTCACAATTACCTGAGAGTTTGAGTGACTGGATTGAGATGTTTTCCACCAAAAATTTTGTAATGCACTCTGCACCTGCAGTCTGCAAATGATTATTTGAGAGGTTCTGTAATAAACAGAAAGTGTTTTAATTTGGGAAGAACTTGTGCCTTACTCTTTGTTTCCATCTAGTGGCTAAATATGAGACAGACACTTTAAGGCAGAGCAATTTGTATTTAATAATTTAAAGTTAATTGGTGATATTCAACCAGTAACTTAATGACCAGTATGCCAAATATTTAACCACAACTTTGCCCTGTCCTCTGTATGTCTATCAAGCCATCTGTCTATTTATTAATTTACTGATTGTGGCTGTCAGATTCCACTGTTGGAGTTACGTTTCATACCTACCAGATTCTGAATAGTCACATTTGCCTTAAGCATCTCCACGATGTATCTGGTCCCTTCGGCTAGCAAGTAATTGTCCTTCAGCTCCAGCGTTGTGACGCGCACGTCAGACTACGTCGTGGTGGTGGGGGGGGGATTACACTGCGGTTAGTTAAGTCTCCTAGACGCTGCGTGCCCTTGATTCCCCTGGAAGTGACCCTGCACTCACCACCAGGGCGATGGCTAGCGCCTTGACCCCCAGGGGGCCCAACCCGCGGTGGTTTAGGTTCAGAGTGCTGTCGCTCAAATTTCGCAGGTAGTAACTGACGGGGACTACGCCAACCACCCGGCAGGCGTGTTGGTAGATCTCAGCTGGCGACAAGTCAGCTTTCTCCCCTCCTTTCTCTGAGGAGACGAGAAAACTCCACTCTTTACCTGCATATCGCCTTACAAATGCTTACCAACGTTACTTAACTCAATAACCAGCGCTCTTTAACGTAAAATTACAAATCTGATACTTTAACTCATTAACATTGATGTGATTCAGAAACATGCCAATTTAAATTTCAGTTTTATTTTCTGTAGGCCTATATTTTAAACTGGACAATCACATTGGAGATTATACATCTAAATATTAATAATAGCAAAACCAGTGGAAAATAACATCCAATACAATGCGTTGACGTTTTCAGTTTTAGTCGGAACATTTTTTATCTGAATTAAGTGATTATATGGACTTTTGTAATAAGTCCTAGTAAACTGATAAAAAATCTACAGTTTAGTGCACTCATGCCAATAACGTGTCTGGTTATTTGTATCACGATGTAATGTAATTGAATATAACAATAGAATAGAAGACTATTAAGTCCCCCGCTAGTCTTATACATCTACGCTAGTCCCCATAATCGGTTTACCGTCAGTGTCGAGGTCTGTGTCCCACTCGTCCCCAGGACCTGGCTGCAGTGATAAGTGTGAGGAGTCGCTTTCCTCCAGGCAGAGCGTTTCCAGGAATAGCCTACACTCGGATACAGCACTCATCATGTGCGATCTTTATAAATGTTAGACAATGTTACAATCCCTAAGTCTACGTTTGGTCGGGCTTCTGTTTAATTATCAGTTAACATAGCATGTTTAGCCAACTAGTGTGTATCTACCTTTGAGTGCAGAGGGTTGGTTATCTTGGTAACCATATCACATGTGAAACCTTATCTATAGTTGGCTAAAACTGTAAGATGAACCTAGAAGAGTAAGGGTCCAATAAAATTTTAATGTATGTATTAGAATTAGCTGTGTCCTGAGGGAAGGTTATTTTTGTAGAAATGCACATTTTTCGTTGTTAAATGTTTAAATTTAGTATCTAACCGCTATAAAATAGTCGATTAAATCTACTATTTATGATTCATTATTTATAATGCATTGCAGCAGTTTCTAGTTTGTGAGATAATGACTCCATAGCAAAGGCGTGAGCTCTGGAGATATGGTAAATTGTTTCACTCCCTTCACTCTGCTAATCATTTTGACGTCTTGATTTGATGTCGGGCTTCAGGACGAAGCACTGAGGAAATGGGAATAGTTCGGAGCGAGCGGGGAGCACGCAAGGAGCGCGCACGTCAGCTGGAGAATGATCGGGACTCTCATGTGTTACGTGCTTTTCCCTTTAGCTCGTGTTACACGCGCAGCTTCAGGTAAAGTGTCCGGCCCGCACCACAGACTCGCTTTTTCGTGCAAGATGTCGCTTGTCGGACGCCGGGGAATGGCGTGCAAAGGCATTGCGGTACATTCCTGGGGAACAGTCGAGGACGCAAAGGGTGAAACGTTTCGGTGCAGGCTAACGGTTGCGCAGGGTTGCTCGGGTAAACACCTCCCCTGACGGATCCTGTACTTTTCCCAGAGCGATGGTGGCGCTGTGGAAAGAGTAGTAGCGATAACCACGTGATCGGTTTGGTTAACCTACACCCCCCCCCCTTCCGATTTCCCGGCGGTGGGAGCGTGCTGCGCAAGCCCGCCTCAGACCCTGCACATGTCACCTGTACTCGTCTGTTATTTTCGGTACATGAGATTCGTGTTTAAAATATTGTAACCTGAAATCTTAGCTTGTGTTGTCGCTGCGTTGTGGTAGCAATTTTTCCTCAGAATGAAAATAAGGTGCCGTATGTAACCGAACAATTAAATGTTATGGCAGAACGACATCGTATAACTAAATTTGCATATGTGTATGGTTTAAACTGTGACAAAACATAAACTGTGATAAAAACAGTTAAAAGGAATAGCTGACTGAGAATAGTGTTTAACTGAAGCACATTTGTTTACTTCCCATAGATAGAAGAAAGAAGGATGGTCCCTGGAGAGTGGAGGCCAGCTGTTCTGTCATGAATGGCAAGGGTGTCTTGGATAGTGAAGGACCTGTAACGCCAAGGCCCAGCGAGGAGCAGTCGGGCCAGCAGCTGACGACTGGTGGCAGTGACCAGGAGGAGAGTGGAGTGGGAGGGGGGTCAGCCCAGGGGGAGCAGCAGGAAAGGGTGGTTCTTGCTGTGGGTGGAAGGGCCCAGACTGTAGACAAGGAGGAGGTAACCCGAGGAGAAGTGGCCCCAGAGGGAGCTGTTCTCCTGCCTGAGGGAAGTGGTCCAGAGTCGGGGAGTAAGGAGGATAAGCAGGAAGGCCCAGCTTTGGAGCCGGTCGATGTGTGGGGAAATGGGTGTTTACAAAAAGGGGGGCTAATGGGTGTGGAGGAGCAGGGATGGGAGTCTGCTTGGGATGGAGCGGGAGGGTCACACTCCAGTGGGCTCCAGTATGGGCGGGCCGGTGCTGGCATGCCCTCGCCTTGGGGGTCCAACACTCTGTTCTCTGACACCGGCAGTTGGGCCTCGGCGGGCTGTGTGCAGCCGGCAAGCGGGGGCTGGCACTTCTTCTCAGGGCCTGGGCTGAGCCAAGTCATACACTGCCCACCCTGTCAAGCCCCAGTTATGACCTATAACCCCCTGGCCCAGGAGATGGCGCCGTTTGAAGGTGAGCGCTGAAGGACACATCCACCAAAGATCCTTCATTAAGTACGCTGTCAGTTTTACCGTAGGAAGTGGTTAGTGTAATATCATTTACTGTATGTGCCGGTCAACAGGTAGAGCATTGCACTAACAATGTAAAGGTTGTGGGTTCAAATCCTAGGGAACACACATAAATGATAACTCCTCCTTCTACTGTAAGTCACTTTGGATGAAAGTGTCAGATAATTGAATAAATGCAAACTTCCTTTTAGAGTTGATAGTGCATATTACACGATAATACATATTCCTGTCTGTATAATATCGCAAGGTCTTGTCCGACTTGCTCAGTATTCTTGTAGTACCTAAATTCTCCAACGTGCTTTGAAGTGACTTGGAGGGTGTGGGAGGACATCTCCAAGCCCCAGGAGCCCACGGTGGGGCCCCGGGCCCCATTCGAGTTCACCGTCATGTCCTACAACATTCTGGCCCAGGACCTGCTGGAAGCCAACCTAGAGCTGTACAGTCACTGCTCCCCGGGCGTTCTGGCCTGGGATTTCCGACTCCGGAATATTCTGCTCGAGTTTGACAAGTGGAAACCAGATGTGAGTGGGATGCGGGTGACCCAGGGGAACGTAAATACAGGTTCCCAACCCACAGAAATCTCAGTGTTCAGTAACTCTGTAAATTTCTTAATTTATTTCTTGATTTTTGTTTTGTAGATCATGTGCTTACAAGAAGTCCAGGAGAACCACTATGCTGAAGGTCTCCTGCCTGTACTGACAGACCGGGGTAAGCATGTTGGCCCCATCGCCCACTGGGGCACAGCTTTAGCCAGTGTACTATTGTAAGCTATGGCCAGAGTTGGGTAATTCAGGTCCAGAGAGTAAAAGTCCAGACCGGGATTTTGTTTCAACCAACCAGTTGAGCATAAAGAGTCACAGTCACAGAGAACTCAACTGATTGGTTGAAACAAAATCCCGGTCTGGACTTTTACTCTCCGGACCTGAATTACCCAACTATGTTTCAGATAATAATACTCTGTTGCTTGGTATGCACTGAGAACAGCTCGTTCTTTTAAATTATCAATCAATAATACTCATTGAAAAATACTATGCTTTGCCCTGCACCAGCTGTTAGCCTTGTTACAAACAGAACGTAATAAAGATGTGCTACTGATCCATACATCTGGACACAGATATCTTTTAATGTCTTTTGGGAAACTCTTGTGTCCTGTCACAGAGTAAGACTCATTAGTCACTGAGTAAGACTCATTAGTGACTCAGTAAGACTCATTAGCTCTCAAGCTGCACATGAGTCCTCTGCTATTCCTTTTTATCAGCTCTGCCAAGCCATATTGATCGCAGTTATACATTTTGTACAGAAATGGGTAGTTCAGATTCAGGGAGATTTTGTTTCAACCAACCAGCTGGGTACTCTTTATACTCAACTGGTTGGTTGAAACAAAATCCCGGTCTGGATCTAACATGTCCACCTCTGATTTTATAATATTGTTCCAGTTAATTTTCCAATACAGTATTTATCGCATTAATACACTGTTCAACATTTTCTATTCGGGACCTAAACCATTTCAACCAGTACTCTGCTCTCTTACTAAGTGGAAAACAAATATCCAGAACAATTCCTGGCCCCACGTCCAGGGTGTCCTCTGAATCATGTCCTGTGCTAATTGGGTTATGCTGCAGGCTCATTTTGATAAGGTTGCGGCTACAAAGGATCTTGCAACTATCCAGGACTCTTTATTTCTCTAGATCTGCTCCAACTAAAATGGAACGGACCCCAGTGCAAACGCAGGAGCAAAGCACCGAAATACAGCACATTAAACTCATTCCAAACAATGCGATATGACAACTACTCTCCAGCATACAAAAAAAAAGTCCAGGAATAATGTGCTATTGCCCGGGACTCTGTACGAAACATGGGTCAAATGCAAACATGAGCGCGGAGAGTTCTAGAAATAGAAACTTTGGAGTGTACGAAGTGCAGCAGATGGCAGATAGATATTCTGTGAGGTCAGCAACATGCAGGTAGCCTGTGCATGTATTTTACATCACTCTCTATCAGGCTAGGGGACATGCACAGTTTTTTTTTTGCAAGCAATGTACAAGCTAATTCTTTTAACATTTGTCAGCTGAGTTATGCAAAGAAATTTTATACCAAATGCTATCTCACATAGAGCCCACAGAAACAGTGCAATGAATTCTATGTTGTTAAATGCAATACTGAGAAAACAGTAAACACCTGTATAAAATGTAAAACGCCTGGATCGCCAGTTAAACACCGTCAGCACTGCTCTGGGTACACAAAGGCAAAACAATGGTCACGCTTTACTCGAGGGGCACAAATAATGTGGTAGTACATGCTTACTTAATGCATGAATTAACCAGTAACTAAGTGTAAGTACCATACTGATCTCATGCTTGTTTATCATTAATCAATCATAACGGTTCATGTATTTCATGCAGTTACAGATTTGTTCTTGAGTAGTAACTGAGTTACTGAATTATTTATGTCCCCTCAAATAAAGTGCTACCCAATGTGAAATTACATTTTTCAGGTAATTTCTCATTAATTTCTAATTCAAATTATGTTGACACTTAACAAGGAAAGGTAACTTAGTATCAAAATATTATAAAGCAATTTATGGCATTGTTTATTAAATTCACTGCTTGTTGTATATTTCCTGTCGTAGGCTCCATAGCAACACTGCAATCCTGTACTGGATCAGCAGTTATGGATGATGGATAGATGGATGTTTATGAATGTGAAATTATGCACAAATTAACATGCTAATTAACATGTTAACATGTGATTAATTTGTACTGTACTGTGCTGAGTGGAGGACATGGCTCTCAGATGTCTCTGGGGGAAGCTCAGCTGACTCAGATCAGTTATGGCGATTCCATCTGTTTCTGTTTGATTCCAACTGTTTCAACTGTTTCCAACTGTAACAAAATATATAAACTTATGTCCTGTTATTTAACCCCAATAAGTCTAATCTTGGTCTCGACGTCAATCCCGAGTGTCTTTTTAGTCCAGAGCCTGTTGGAGCTCTGATTCCTTCATTTAGATGATTTTTATGTTCCGTCACCCTCTTTATTTTCTTTCTTTAATCTTCATTTTTCACGTTTCCATCTTGTTTTCTGTAGAAGCCATTCCTGTCCCTCCTCATAACTCCCCAGTCTCTGTGTTACATCTGCCTCATACGCGGCACCAAAAGCCCGGGAACAGACCACTGAGCCCTTTGCTCGGGAGATACGCGGTGCCTGTCAGGATTCTGGAATGCTGCTCTGCCGTGCGGGAGGGGGAACAGCAGGATCTTCTCGCTTTCCAACAGCAGCAGCAGGAGATGGTGCACCATCACGCTCACGCAGTGTCCACACCACGCTATCTCCTCTACTGCCCGAATATATTTAGATCCGGCAAACAGACGAGGATGAGGATGGCTGAAATGCTTTTTGGCATGTCAGAGGTGCATGGGCCAGGCTGGCTGCTGTCCCTACTAGCCGATGAAGACCAAGCAGCCTTCTGGAAACGTGATAATGGAAACAGATGAAAGAGCCCCCTTTCTGGGAATAAACAAAATCCCTCTGCCTTTGGACTTCTACATGGAGTCTCTTGAAGGTTGGACCGGCTCAAGCACCATCAACCCCTGCGCTAGCTGCCGCAGGCTAGCTGGCTGAGACCCACCTCGCCGTCTGCCTTGGCACAGGACAGCATTTCAACCCCAAACCCAACCCTAATACCCAGGGCCCAATCCTTTTCAGGGCCCTAAGCAAAACTGGATTAAACCAGTTGTCATTCGTCATCTTCCTTTCCATTCCAACAGGCTCTTCACAGGTGGTACATTGGTTAGCACTACTGCCTCACACCTCTGGGACTAGGACTCAAGTCTTTGCCTGGGTTCCGTGTGTGTGCAGCTCGCATGTTCTCTACGTGTCATCGTGGGGTTTCCCTCAGGTTCCCCAATCCCCCCCCAATCCAAAAACACGGTGAGGTTAACTGGAGTTCCCAAAACGTCTGTAGGTGTGCTTGCATGAGTAAATGGTGTGTGAGTGTGCCCTGCAATGGCTTGCTCCCTGCCTTGCCGTCATAGCCTCTGGGATAGGCTCCGAACCCCCCACGACCCCTGCTACTACCTTCCATGCTTCTACATTATCCACCGAGACACCCCCCCCCCCATCTTTTTCTCACAGCCCATATCACCGGGCTCCACCCTCATATTCAGAAACTCTCTAGTGAAGAATTAAGGCTGTTGACGTGATTGGCCTGAGCACCAACCACACTGACTCCTCCCCCTTTCTAGTACCGACCTATCAAATTCCAGATATTATTACTTGTCATTGCTTGTCAGGTACAATGGCAGCAGCTATCATTCCAAGCGGCAAAGGACAGAGAGTGGCTGGGGCTGTACTTTAGCCGGAATCCCGCACCTACAGAACTTCCGAGGAGTGTTTAACCACCAAATAGGCAGTACCCATTTTCCTGGGACCTTTACTGATTTCCTCTCCCAGACGTATTGGCGGGAAGCAGGTTCCTCCCTGCCTGAGTCCATCAGGGGAGGCATGGGCTGAGGGGCTAGCAATCGGTAAATGTCACAAAAGTTTGTTAATGTACAGTGTGCACAAACTAATTCAATGGTGGTTATGAGTCCTTCCTGGGATCTCCTGAATGCACCAGTATTGAGGGCCCTCGCTGCCTTCTGTCTTCGTTTTTTCCTTTGTATTCTGTTGAAACAAACCCAGTCTCTGCAACTCCTGAAAAAAGAAACCCCTCCCCCTTCGCTAGTAAACTGTTATTCCTGGCCATGTGATTCTGCTTGGTAGACCAACCGGAACAAATTTCATCATACTTCATTTAATAGGTCATATGGTGAAGTTTCAGTGCTTATCTAATCTAATCTCGATCTTATCTAAAATAATCTGATGTTTAGCAATTAAATGGTTTTAAAAAGTCAAATGAATTATGTTATTATGCAAAAAGGGCTTTGACAAATATTTCGAGGACCAGCTTGCGGCTCCCTGCCATGTGGTACGTTTAGGAGGGTCCTGCTGCTTTCTGGCTGAAGATATTTCATTCCTGGCACCTACGCAATGGTCGAGATACGCAAGCCGCTACAATGGCCGAATAGCGATTTGGTGCAGGGATAGGCACAGGGATAGGCATAGGGATAGGCATAGGGATAGGCACAGGGATAGGCATAGGGATAGGCATAGGGATAGGCACAGGGATAGGCATAGGTATAGGGTTAGGCACAGGGATAGTCATAGGCATAGGGATAGGCACAGGGTTAGGCATAGGGATAGGCATAGGGTTAGGCACAGAGATAGGGATAGGCATAGGGATAGTCATAGGCATAGGAATAGGTATTGGGTTAGGCACAGGGATAGGGATAGGCATAGGGATAGTCATAGGCATAGGAATAGGTATTGGGTTAGGCACAGGGATAGTCATAGGCATAGGGATAGGCACAGGGTTAGGCATAGGGATAGGCACAGGGATAGGTTTTTTTTAGCACCACTGATACACTGCACTTTTCCATCAACCTCCCAACCACCCCCAAGCACCTCACTACTGGGGCAGAGAATGGAAACAGCTGTCAGAGGAAGCGGAGATAAAATGATGGAATAAGAAGCAGAAAGAAAAAGGATGGGCAGGCCTGTCACCTCGGCTGGGAGAAGGACCCAAAGGACGGCTGGTGTGCGAGAGAGGAACAGGAAGGAGGAGAGAAAAAGAGAAGGGGAGAGCCAATAAGAAATGTGCTGGGAGGTCTGGGCAAATCACATGTTCCAATCCAATCACATGATCCAGTCTAGTCCCATCACATGATCCAGTCCAATCATATGATCTAGTCCAGTCCAACCACATGATCCAGTTTAGTCCAATCACATAATCACCTTTACTTAGGACTGTATGTTAGTATCCGTATGCTTCAGATACAGCAAAGGACCTCTTGTTGACTTCTGTAAACAATCAAAATCCATTTAAGTGAGGAATATGGGTATTTGTTAATTTTTCAAGTAATTTTTATAAACGAAAGTTGAATATTCATGTTTAGTTTTACTTTAGGTTTAGGTTGTGTATTAATGTTTCAGCTTAAGAATCACATGAAGACCCATCAGCTTGTCTTTATACATGTTTAACGTGTTACACCCTTGTTGGCTAGTTTGTGCAAGCAGCTCAAGGCAGAGTTGCAACATTAAAGGCTAATACAAAGTGGATGGCAGAGATGAATGGCATGCTTTGTGAATCACTCTCACTCATCTGCTGTACCTTTGATGTGGGCTTTCAGACACAGAAATAGGGAGAGCAAACCAGTATTCAGGAGGACACAGACCCCCCAAGTCCGGCCTTGCAGGATCACATTATTATTACAATTCTTGTTTATCCCCCCCCAAGATATTATATAATCCTCATAGCTGGATATTTCGGCAGAGCTGTTCAAATAAAGTAACCCACTTAGGAGTTCAACAGCAGAGCCCTGTCCAGCAAACCTTAGGGTACAGATGCGGGACCTTGGACCACCACCGCATTGCACTCCCCTGTGGACCTGAGACCTGCCTGCTGTATCCTGTTATCAAACCACAGCATTTCTGTCTGTTTTCCTAAAGGTCCTTTAATCTATCTGCCCAGATGAATAATCAAATAAAGTTAGGAACCTTTACCAAGGGTCCAAACAGCCACAGCCCTTTGGTATTTAATAGCTA
>JAODUD010000026.1:1311851-1329611 GCA_026784285.1 Stomatorhinus walkeri | reverse complement strand
GGGGTGTAGGGGAATTAGGTCAAACGTTTATAAAACAGCGCCACTATACCCAAATCACTTTTTACCAATGCTTTTCTTTTTTTTCCTTTTAGGAACTGCCCATTAATTTTGCAGTTATGAATGAACTCATCTTGCCTGAATGCTTCATCTTATGCATGCGTATCACTGTCCTCAGAGCGCTTGCGGGCGTTGACTGCAGTAACAATGCAAAATACGAGCTAAATAACTTTAGACATTCTTTGAAAATGCCTCGCTTATTCTAAAAGAGTGTTAATTTGTTTTCATCGCCGCGCTGCTTTTCTTGGCCCGAGTTTTCCCTTTTGCCTTTAGGCGACTGTAAAAATCTCATATAACGGTGACGCGCGAGGGTTAAATAGTTATTTCATTTCACTAATTTGGAAACTATTGTGTATGTTGACGCTTAAATTACAGAGCGACAGTAGCTCACTAATAGTTTTATTTTAGGTTATTCTTGTAACGGAAATAGTAATTTGGTGTAACTTTAATTTGCCAAACACAGCTTTTATTGGTTTGCGTGTATGTTAAACATTCTATTACATGTGACGTTTATATAACGACATGGATGTGTTTTATTTTTCACAACAACAAATACGATGCTACAAGATCGTTTTAAAACCGTGCTGTTCCCTCAGAGCGCGTGGGCCAGCGGCTTGGGCTTCGGGGGGGCTGAGCGTCTTTTAAGGACGGGGGGAGTTTCCAAAAATGAAACCCATGCAAAGCCCCCAAAAATGTCCCGGTGACTTAAGATCGGAGGAGGTGGTCAGATCTGCGGGAGCACGATTCAAACTGGGGAACTTTCGCTTAGACTCATAGTCGCGCTTCAAGTCTTGGGATCGGATGGACTTATTTAAAATTCTAAAAAAAAAGAAACTGGAGAAAAGAGCATGCAATGCAACTAGTGGATAATAACTAATCTCCATCAGTGAAAGACTGCAGACTCCATAAAGACGACAGACATTTTTTTTCGTGATAACATTTTATTTAAATTCGCACGCGCTAACGATACAGCCTTGCGCGCTGCAGGAGACTCTTACCTGTGCATTATGAAAACCAGGAATCAAAGAAATCTGCGTTACTGCGTGCATATAAACTTCTTTTAACAGCTTTCTTTTTCCTCTCCCGACTGAGCGAACATGCCAGAGAGTCAGTGAATGTGGATGATTTTAGTTTATAAGTGAATTTTGTTTAGTAAATTGATTTTAGTAACACAGGGCGAACTGTTTTGCTGGCTGTTTTGGCTGAGTTTGGGAAAATGAACCGACTGTGGGTTTTAGCCTTTATTGCCTCAGCATTTTTGCAATTACAGACATCTGACAGTCAAAGGGAGCCGACAGGTGACCGGCAAGAGGACACGGAAGCGCGGGTTTTGCGAGACCGACTTGGATTCCACGATAACGGCAGGGCGCAAACCAAAGGGGGCTCCTGGCCACCAGCTGAAAGCCCACACAGGACGCAGGGCGGTGACCTGCGATCGGGAACGGGGAGCCCCCAAAATAGCGCAGCGGTGCGACAGGGACACAGACCTGCCGTTATGGGTGATAGCGCCGCGGCGACCCGTGAGACTGACGCTCCCGAATCCCGCTCTGTCCCGAAACCGCGGACAGCGAGTGTTTCATCTCGGCAGGGATCACGGATCTCTGCCAGGCAGAGCCCCGCAGAAGTCGGGGACGGCGGCCCCCCTCCGAGGCGCCTTACTGGGTAAGATGCCACATCAAATGACGGCCTTAGATAAGCAGCACCATCTCCTCCTCAGTAATGATCGTGACATCCAGCACGCTGCATGTTCACATACACAGCTTCTTGGCACGGTACATGCTTCAGTTTTGTATCAATTCCTGGCTATAATTTCAGTTTATGTAGCAGTAACTTGGTCAACGTGAGCTGCAATTTGAGGCATCCGCATGTTGTGCACTATTTCTGCAAAGCAACGCTGTCACTCTAAAGTTGTGCTTCCGCGTGTCAACTATAGGACGATCAACTAGCAAATTAATTGACATTATTCGCCTCCGATGTCGAAAGATCCTGATCATCCCCAACTGGCCGTTTTCCCGGTGTCAGTCTTGGATTAATGTACATGTAAATAGGGTACTGTACTGTAATTTTGAATATGAAAATAAACATACATGTGACTTACATTGGTACCGTAACGCGTCTCAGGAATTGTCTCGGGTAGATGTCTTCGGACAGTTCGGTCTTGTTTTTTCAAACATCACTCGTTCAGCTGGGAAATAGTGGAAGCCCTGATAAATCCAGATTGCGTGAACAACTGAGATGAATTGGATAAACTGCAAGACTAGATATTGTTCTTGCAAATGACATGCAGGTTTCCGATGCTCCGTGTCATACCCAATTACGGCACTAAAGGTGTTTATGACCCCAATTTTCTTCTATTAATAAAATTTAATAATGCATTAAGATCTCTTTTTTCCACCCTGTCGTGTTATAAGACACATAAACGGTGTGTATAATGATTGATACTAATCTCGTGTATGTCTCTAATTAGGAAATATTTTTTTTTTCCAGTTTTGAACGTAAAAAGTAAAAAGTTATGATGAATCAGATTGGTTTGTTTAAGCCGTTTCATCAGTGCTGGGAAGCATCAATGAATTTCCTTATGAAATCTGGAATCCTTTTTAGGGGGAGAGAGGCATGGATATTTGGCTCAGTGTACAGCAGAGTGCCTTGGCTGGTTATAGCCAAGGGTGCAGAGGTGTCCCACACTTTTGCTGAACAGCTCTAAAAGCACGCTTTGGGATTGCACACCCCTGGCTCTCTATGAGACTGAACATTTGCCTGTGCCACACTCCTGTCTCCCCACTCGACCCCTCCACACTCTCCCAACACCCCCATCTGCCCCATCTGTGGCTGGATTGCCTGCTGGTTTGTGGACTGACGAGACGCACCCATCATGTAGTAATTGGGAGAATGTTTTCTGGTCTGTGTTGGTTACAAAGACAATTCCTTTCCCCACACACCGAATCGAAGGATGTTTAACTGCTGTTTCAGCTCAGTATTCAGGGCAGCTTGTAAATTTGCTGCACCTACCCAGAGTTGAATGGTGGGGGGGGGGGCGGGGGGGAGGCTAGTGGTGGAAATGTTGTCTTATGTCCCTGGCAGAGCAGATGCGTTCGATTGTGTCGCCCTTCTAGCCGCGTCATAACCCGAGAGCTGCGGTCTCAGACGCATCAAAAGCGAGTGCAGGCTTTGCCGCTCTATTTCTATTTCTCAACTCCTACTGTGGGTGTGCCCCCCCCCCCCCCACTTTGCTCCGACCGCCGACCGCACTCTCGACGGCCGCCTGCGACATTTCGCATGGTCCTCTGTGCGGGCCGGGGGCACGGACGTGTGCACGTCGCTCCCAGCCGCTTCTGTGAGTGGGTGGGTGGCTTTGTGGAGGTGTGCTGGTCCTGTGCCCAGGCATATAATTGGCCACCGGGAATTCCCTAATCCGTTGCCGCTCCCGTAACCGAGGGTACCAGAAGCTTACGGGAATGGTGTTTCGCAACGAGCTCAGTGAGATACTGTGACATTTTTGCAAGTCTAGTGTTTAGTCTTTCTCTGACTCATTACCTTTATGTGAAACATCTGCCGCCCGGGGGGGGGGGCAACCTTCAGTTCCAGTGGCAATTTTTCTCCAGCCTATTCCTTATACTCCTCTAAGTCTCTAAGGGATTGGAGAGCATGCCCCATGCTGACCTACTCGCTGTACTCTGATTGGCTGCAGTTGAGGTGCAATTGCTGAATCAGCATGAGTGGCTGATGGGCGTGGCCCGTCATGGCGACCTGGCAGTGTGCAGTGTTGCTCATGTGACTCTGTGACTTTCCTGTTCAATCTGGACCGTGGTGTGGCATTCTGGCTGCCACTGGGCTGGTTTCCTGTGGCAGCCCTGCTTTGCCCGTTCGTTTCCATTCACTCCAGTTTAACTGGCGAAGCTGGCAATGGCTGTTCGATTTCTGCACCCGCTGTGTGACACGACTGTAGTATATGCTGATGGATGGTAAATGCTGATCTCAGTATGGACCATCTGTAAACTGTTGAGACCCCTTACCTAATGGAAGCCCGTTGTTGTTCATTGCCAAACACCAATTTGAGACAAATAAAACAGAAAAAAAATTTTGGGGGGAGGGGGGTGGCTGAGACTTGTAAATGGGAGCAGAAAGGCATCTTTTTTTTTCACACAAAAACATCTGTTTTACAGAGTGACATTAATTGCTTTCCTGTCAACCGTAGAGAACTTGGAAGCATGTTATGTAAACAGAGACAATTAGCTTTGTTGGACTGCAAATTTGGAAGGTAGCGGGGGCCATTCCTTACCTTGATTATAATAAGTGGCCTGCAAGTCTTTGAAAATGTGGTTCATTTCCTTTTTGCTGAGGCTCGATGTTTCTTGTGTCACGGACGGTTAAGCCCTTCCCCGCTTAACCCCGACCTCGCCGTAGTTTAATCGCCGTTTATCGGTTAGTTTAGCTAGCGGTTAGCTGGGAGATATCTGTGCAAGCTTCTGTCGGTCTCATAAATGGAAGCCATTTCGCAAGATTGTCACAGAGCCGCGCAATGAAACTGTATATGTTTGGATGACAGGGATCGCTGGATCCCACTGTTAGCCTTCACGAAAGTGCAGTGGAGATGGCAGACACTGGAAGGCTCTGCCCCATTTTTTTATGATTATTATCGTATATATTGGCCGACTGCTTGAAAGACGGTATGAAATAGCCATTGACATGGTAATGTTAGTAGAGTGCAAACATGTAGCCAAAATGGTTTTTTGAATCCCTTTTAATGTGTTTCTGCACCGTCCATCTGCTATGAATATAGTTTTGGTTTTCCCTTGATCACTTAAATCGGTGGCCCGTTTTGTCGTGATTCAAAAATGTTACCATGTGCTGGGAATCCTGGAGCAGCGGCATTGCACCAAAAGCCGGCTTTTTGCGCAGCCTGTGACGTCGGCTTCTCTGGGCGCTGTGATCCGTGGACGCTAGGGTATATTCGCTGTTCGCCGGGTATATTTCACGAGGTGGCTGTGATGTTCAAGAGATGCACACTGATTGTTTTTAACGTGTTTATTTGTATTCAGAAGGCATGAACACAGGCCGTAAAGATCCAACAGGGGCCTGTTTAAGTGTATTCAACTTTTTCGGAGAAGGCATCAAGCTATCGACAGCCCTCGCAAGGCTGATGTCGACTGATAGCATGGGGTGGCGGGTTAGTCGCTAAACGCTATTATGGACTCCTTTGAGGCACCTATGAGAGATGTAACCCAGAAATGTGTGAACGGAAGCAGTCTAAGGTCCACTGAGTGCTCCATGGGCAAGTTCATCTCCCTAGTCTTTCCCGAGCACATCCTCTCGATATAGGCGGCATCGGAGGGCTTCAGTGCATCAAACTATGTGAGGAATTCAGCCATTGCAGCCTGAGGTCTGTCGTCTTTTGGTATTGTTTGGCTTCAGCTGTGGGCTGCATTTGTGGTCCGTCCTCCTCCCCTTGTCCCAGAGAGACTTCTGAGTGCTACGTCAGCTTCACAATAGCCTCCGTGTGTCAGTCTTGCAGTCACAGATAGGGTTACATCCTCAGTGGAAAACTGTAATGCGGTCAAACAGAATTATGATAGTTTCTGTAAGGTATACCCTTGCTGGGCTCTAAGGCTTCAGAATCACTGGACACAAATGGCTGACCTCATTCGCCGCTGTTGATCCTCAGGTGTATATGTTCAGGAGTCTCTGTGTTTAATAGATACTCATCTTTCTCTTTAGAGCCAACGTTTGTGGAGGACAGCACTGCTGCTCAGGCTGGGCCGTGGCTCCAGGGACAAATCGCTGCATAAAGCGTAAGTATTCCTGCACACTCACCACCGGAATCCATTCGACTTTAGAGCTATGTGCTTTGACTCCTCTTTGACTCACCATTGACTCCTCCCCCAAATGCATACTCTCTGGCCTTCTTTGTCTCACTCTGTCTTTCCTCCTCCTTCGAGCAAGTGGCGTTAATAATGGACTTTACCCTATGAAGACCAGAGCTGAGCTTCCAAGATCTATAAGTGAATATGGGCTTGTTGGGGAACAACTGCAAATGTTCACACATTGTTCAAATGTTAACGTTTCATTTGTTCCTGAGATCTGACCCCTTTTAGCTAGCTAAAAGTACAGGTGGCGTTACCATTGAAACACAGCTTAATGCAGGACAACTCTCTCCAAATTTCCTTCTAAAATAAATATGACTCAATTTGGACCTTTCTTAGAAGCTGTGGTGAGTGTCAAGGCAGACAAGTGTTTATGTGTCAATTATACCTACTAACTCTAGCTTCACAGCACTGTCATTGATTGCATGTGGCCTTTTCAATTTTGAATGGGTCCACTTTGGACAAAATCGGCCAATTGGCATGGCTAAAGAGTACAAGCTTACCCACAGAACATAAATGATGGATGAGGAACCTGAAAAGAACCTGGTATGAGATTGTTAAATGTTTGTTCCATGGTGTCAAGAGTCCAAACAAAAAGCATATAAAAGACAGGTGTATGACGAATGTTTCCACCATACCCTGTCTTTGTGTGATTGAGTGAAATGTTGCCGATTCAGGGAGATTTTTTTTTTCATTAAAACATTTACCTGAACTGCCCCTGTAAATCCAGAGGCTCTGTAAGCGTGTTTAGTATGTGATGATTGTGTTTCATGTGCAGATACACAAGTTGACAATGACGCAGTGCCTGTGACTGTTTTACCTCAAAATGCGGGCCAACTGCACGTTTCCAGCCAATTTATCATGATTTTGTTTTCTTATACGTTTCTTTGAGAACCTTCTAGAAACCTCTGTAGATTCTTGTTACATTTGTCACTTCTGGAGACATCTGTGGCTGTTAATTAACATCCGCGCCGTTTCACCCGGAGCGGTAATGACGCGAAAGCCCAACAGTGTTTTTATTAATGGGGAAAGTCAAAGTCTGTCTGCCGACATGGCGGAACTGCAAAAACACGGGCCTAGCGGACGAGCTGTGCCGTGGCTCCCGGCACCAACGTGGGCCGCCCGCCGAGCTTTACAGAAGCACGTAGGTCGGCGCTCTGTGATACTTCCCGGGAGGGGAAAGATGGATGAAGTTCTGCCTTTGCCATTCATCTGACCCGAGGAGTGAGCGATGCTTTAAGCATCACCTGGTTCCCCTCTGTGTTCTGAGGACGCCTCAAAGATCTCGACTGACTGGAAGCAACCCCCATGTCCCCTGGAAGGCAAAAAGATATATCATGAGCCTGTTCCTTCAGACTCCCATCTGCACCAATCCCCTCTGTCAAGAATGTCTGGGCAAGATGCTAGCCTATAGCATTGTCTTAACAATAATAATAAAAAAAAACATAATACATTGTGCAGGTATTTGGAGCAATAAGAGTGCCTGTTTTTTCGTAAAGCCGTTTGAAGTTAATTTAATGGTATGGAGGTTCAGGGACGATAGGTGAATGCAGGAAAGGGCAAAGAGGAGAAGGGGCCGCCGAGGTGTAGCTGAAGCAAGAAGGAGAAACTGGTGTGGAAAACAGGGAAAAAAACGAGTTGGCAAGATGCAGGGAGGGGAAAAAATCTCATCGCTTTCTGCCGTTTCTGTCTTCTGCTGGGGGGGGGGGGAACGGCGGCTTCTGTCTGGAATCTCTAAATGGGTTTGTTATTCCCGTTTCAGAAAGTGACTAATTACGAGGCAGTAAGGAAGCAGTGCAGCAGTCCTGCTTAACGGCGCTGCCCGTAACTCGCCATAACGACGAGGCAATATAGCAACGGCTATTTTGAAATGTCACCAGCTGGTTAAGACTGCAGGGTTTTCTGAGAACGAGCACCAGCAGGCGAGGGTCTCTCTCACACCACTCTCAGTCCGATGTCCTCCCACTCTGGCACTCCCTCTCTGACTCTCACTCCTTCACACACTAATTTCCTCTCAGCCTCACACCTCTCTCACACTGTGCACTCTCACTCTCTCTCCACTGCCAGACAGAGGCAGAATATTTGGCAGTTGTGCACCCTTAATGATGGTAGAAAATACCAATCTGGGTTTTTTACGGTCAAGATTCCAAAAAAGCCCACTAAATCCAGAGGCTGCCTATTGGGGGACTGGGTTGGGGTGGGATGTAGTTGGGGGGGGGGGGATCTCTTCTGTTCTTCACTGTCTTCTCTATGCATTCATTCTAACTCCAGCTTTTTGTGAGTTGGCAGAGTCTTTCCTCATGTTTCAGGCAGATGGATTAGAGACGGGCGTTGCTGGGCGCTCTGTCACTCACTGCGTGCAGTAAATCACGCCGTCGGTCCACGGGCCTTAATGGCGGCTCTGATGGCTCCATTTATTCCCGGTGACCGCCCAGGCATGCAGCACGTCGGGTGAGGTGTGAGTGGAAAAAAAAACTCTGGGGGTGAATGGGCGACACAACTCACCATCACGCTGAACAGCGAGCGAGAACTGCAGTGCCTTCTCCTGGAACAGTCCAGTTGTTTTTACGTAAACTTTACTTAAAGTTTTTCTGCAGTGCAGTGTCTTCCACTGGAGGCTCAGCCTGAGTGCTCGTCAGAGCTTCAACCTGACTGGAATTAATATCGCTGCAAAAAATGCTTCCATCCTGCTGCGCTTCTGGCATTTACAGGAAATAAGCAAGAAAAGGTCTGTGATGTGCATTTTTAAAATTTAAGACCTTTGCTAAAAGTTTGAGAGAGATTTCTTTTTATGTTGAGGCACCATCGTTTGTTTCATATGGAAATTACGGGGTCTGCCAATAACTGTCTTTTTTGGTCAAACTGGTATCTTTACATTTTTTACGAGCACAGGCACATACGCAGAATTCAGGTCTGTGTTGTAGCGTGAGGGAACCAGTTGTCTGAAGGGGTTGGTCCCTTGTTGAAGAAAAAGAAAAATGCCCCCCACCCCAATATTACAAACATCTTATTACTGTAGGCCAGTATTTCTCAATTTGGTCTTTGGGGACCCACAGCTGGTCCACGTTTATTGCTCCCAACTGCCAGGAGTTGGGAAGGAGCAAAAATGTAGACTGTCTGGTAGGGAGCTTGGAGGGAGCAGAACCGTGGACCAGCTGTGGGTCCCCGAAGGCCGGATTGGGAAACACTGCTGTAGGCCGTTGACTCTCCTCATTGGCTGCTACATTCCTTAGACATGGACTTAATAAAAGTAATGACTAGGCTCACATCTCCAAGCCATAGAAGCTGCTTCTCCTGTCCTGTTGCACCTGGGACAAGGTCTGACCCAACCCGGTCCTGTGCGTCTGGCTTATTGACACGCCGACTGCCTTGTAAACTTTGGGGTGCTGCAGGATTCTCTGAAATCACACCTGCAAAACTGCATTTTAGCAGTGTTTCTTTTCAATTCTCTTTGAGCCCCCATCCTTCATTTACTCTTTCTCAGAACAATTGCTACCCCGCGACCTGGACAGATTGGGGATCCCTTGCACTGAGACATCTGGCGTAGCAGGGTACGCGTGCTTGGCCCACAGGCAGTTCTTTGGACACCTCAAATGAGCAGCTGTGGTCCAGTAGCAGGGAAAGCTGCAAGTGAAAGACTGGCATTTTTGGAAAAGAGTCCCTGACCCTTCAGCCACCTGGGTCTGGGGGGGGGGAGGTGAGAAGCGGGGCAGGGAGATTGTCCAGATCCAGCGTGGGTTTTCCTCCCTCTTCGATGTCCGTCTCAGACCTTGTGTGAAACGGAGTGTGTAATTCCAGCAGAAAGTATTCTGAGAGGCTTAGGACAAAGGCTCGTTGATTCCTGTCCCGGTGAGCTATGCGAAGAATAGTACATTTATTCAAAGGTTATAGTGTGATTATTACTCTTCAATTGGGGCAATCATTAGCTCATGCATTTTCCTTTAGGGTAGGAAAACCCCTGTAATCTCCCTGAGTAATTGAAATGCCATCATCCGTGAAGATGAAAAGATGCAATGCAAAAGAGTATTAGTTATGGCTGAGTAAGACAATTCCGTAAGATGGTCAGATGTTCAGCGCCGCGGTACGGTTCCGATATGCAGGTAACGATTATGATGGGGCTGCACCGCAAGTTCACAAAAGGGCCCCCGTCGCCCCTCGTAAGTAGCGTCGATGGAATTCCTGCTTTTCTCAAAATGATGGTTAGCAGGCGGTTCTCCACTCGCCTGCTAGGGCCGTAGCAGACATGTGTTCGTGCCTGTTAGTATGCCAACAACCTTACATCCAGGGGAGAAGGGAGGAATCTGATGAAATCGGGTGGTCCTTCTCAAAGAGAAGGGTGGGGGGGCCTGGCTGGATACTGAGTAAACATTTATACAGCAGGGTCGAGAGAACCAGACTCTTGTTGTTTTGATTATGAGCAGGTGACAGGGGTGTTGAAACAAAGACAGTCAGTTACTGTGGGGTCCTTTCACGTAAGGACACCGGTGCACCCGTCGACTTACTGGTTTCCCTTTTTGCCTCTCGAGGATAAAATATTTGCTCTGTATCCACTAGGCCCCTCTGTCCTTTCCTGCAGTTTAAGAACATTTGACAACTTTCTGGTGATTTGCTCCAGCATCTTAAATTTGATGGGGTTCAGTCAGATAGAAGTAGGCTTTGAGTAATGATGAAAAATCTGTCTTTCAAACCCAAGCACTGGAAGAGATATTTAGGTGTAATTGACTGGACATCTGACTTGAGGTTATTGCCATTATTTCATTGCCTGGTTTGAGGTTATTGCCATTATTTCATTGGCCGGATTGATCTTTTCCCATTGTTTCATTGGCTGGTGGTCGCTATGAGACATGAAGTTCTTGGGGGTACTGCGGTGTTTATTAACAGGTGGCGTAATAGAGAGCCAGGTGTGACCAGGGTCTAGTGAAGGTCCTGTGTGATTTCTGTCTTTATTTACAAGCGAAGTTAAGGCCCTCTGGAGCCACAAGCCTGCATCTGGTTTTCATACCTCCTCTGCTGCCAAGAGCTCGGGTGCCAGACCTTCCTTCACATCTGTTCTTTGAAACCCCCCCCCCCCCCACAAGAACAGGAGACGGGCACGTCTGCGGGACGGAGGATGCAGAGTCACATGGAACCTGGATGAGATGAGGGGGAGCGTAGTGAGTTTTTTGATAGCCCCTTTGGGGGTTATGTTGAGAGGAGAACCACAGGGTCGGTCCTGTTTTGTTGTGGGAAAATCAGCAGGACCTGCAGGTCTGTGTGTATGTGGTAGGGGGGCGGGTGGGTAGGTGAGGCTGAGATGCCAGTCACAGTTCAGCCTGCACCACTGCCAGTGGGTCAGTCTATGTGGACACACAGCACCCGTTAACCTGATGGGATGAAGTCACATTTGGTTTTTCAGGTTCCCGTCTATTCGTAGTGGAAATCCTCATCACGAAAGAGTTTGCTTGGAATATTTTGTCCCCCCCTCCAAAAAAGTTGCCTTACTAAGGTTGAGTACTGTGGACTGAACTTGGGAATTACTATTGCTGGTTTTGTTTGATTACTGACCATCCAGGGGTTTCTGCTGTGCATCACTGCCGCTGCTCCTCCAGCCTTTCGGCACAAAGTGCCTTAATGTAATGTAATGTAATGTAAATGTAATGTATGTAATGTAATGTAATGTAAATGTAATGTAATGTAATGTATGGCCCTCCAGTCAATGTTGATTCAAGAATTTGACCCTTAAGGGGGCACAGGTCAGATATGGGATGTTATCCCACCATGATTAAATTTGAGGGAGGAGCCCCACGATAAAGTTTACCGAGCTGGGGGTTTAACTAATTGTTAAATAGTTAAATAGTTTTAGAAAACCTATTTTGCAGGGGGGCTGTGACAAAAATAGGAGCGTTGAAGCCCCCCTAGATAGGACCTTGACGCACAGACTGAAAAATCTGCCTCCTTGTGTGTTGGTGAGATACCTGAGAAAATGACAATATCTGCCTTATTTATGGTGTGAGCCTACTGTCCTCCTGCTTCTTATAGGTCAGAAATGTCAGGTTTGCCTCATGGTTACAGGTGTGATGGGTCACAAAGAGCAGCAGACCTTTGAAAATGACCTCCTGAACAGATAGTCTGTCAGTCTGCAGTATGAACCGTGGGCCCCGAGATGTCTGGAACTGGTTCTGACTGGCTGACAGTTTTTCAGTCTTGTTAGATACTGTGACGCCGATGGTCTTGGGGTTTCTCGTCCCATCCCTGCTCCAGGCCCCGGTCTATGCACAGTGGCCCAAATCACATGATCCGCCAGTGTTGGGGAACCTGCTGCAGGCAACGTTCTGACCACCTGGGGGCCTTGAGGAGTGGGGGGGGGGGGGGCTCAGCTTTGCTCTAACAGTGAATTTCCAGCTTTAATGGGGCTTAATTGCGTGTGATCAACGGCGGCCTGCCAGACGCGTAAACTTGCAGCGCCTGTTTTGTTTTATGACACGCTACACGTCGCCCCTGCGAGCGTGTGCCGGAGACCCCTCCCCCTCCCAGGCCTCACATAATTGGTGAGAGATGTGGGGGACATCTTTCATGCGAAGGGAGCAAAGTCGTTTTTGGTCTCTTCGGGATGGGGGGGGGGATGACTGATGGGCTGAGCCTTCCATCTTTCCCCAGACTGCTCAGGGCCCGAGATCCAGACCTGAAATACCACCCCCTTTTGAAACCTCGCCTCTTGCTCCAAATGCAAGTCTCACCCTTGCACAGAATTCCTCCTTAATTTGATCATATCCATAGCTGCTTGCAAGCTGATTAAAGTCTTCCAGTTTGCGGGGTGGGGGCCAGGGGAGCATTTCGAGGTGTCATTAGTAACGCATATGTTTGCTTTTAAGTGGAGCTTATGGGGCGGGTTGGACCCACCCTCCCTTCACCGTGCCACCGTGCACGGCACATGGCAAAGCGTCTGCTCTGGAAGCCTGTGAACCGATGGCATTAAGGGCACATCGCCCGCATTGTGCCAAGCGGGACATCATATGCTTCCCGAATTTGCCCTTTCTGTGCGCTCGTCTGCCTTCTCCCGCCAAGGCCTTTCGGTTCGGCTGCGGTGCCGCGCTCACTTTCCGATCGCGTCTGCCCCCTCCTGTGTCCGATGGCAGCCAGACGTTGGACGGCGACTGAGTATCTGTGCTCTGCTCCTCAGCCAGTTGTGGTTCGGTTTCCTATTCATTGAGAATGACGTTGAGCCTCTGCATGGCAGATCCCGCAGTAACTTGAACTGGATCCCTCTGACCACAGGTCTGCTTTGAACTCTCTCCAAAGATACATTATATGGGCAAAGTATTGGGACATATCTCTGAATCATTGAATTGAGGTGTTTCATTCAGACCCATTTCCACAGGTGCATAAAATCGAGAACCTAGCCATGCAGTCAGGTTTATAAACATTTATGATAGAATGAATCTGAGCATGAGGTATGGAGTCAGTGAATTTGAGAATGGATAACGCCTTTGCAATAAGCCAATTTGTGAAATTTCTTACTTGCTAGATATTCCACAGTGAACTGTAAGTGGTACTATTGCAAAGTGAAAGTGTTTAGTAACAACAGAATTTTGACGATGTACAGTAACTTAGTGGGGTCACCGAGTGCTGAGGCACATAGCGTGTAAACATTGCCAGCACGCTGCTGATCCAATAACTTCAGAGTTCTACACTTCCTCTGGCATTAACTCCAGCACAAAAACTGTGCAACAGGAGCTTCATGGAATGAGCTTCCATGGCCAAGCAGCTGCATGCAAGCCTCACATCACCAAGCGCAATGCCAAGCGATGGATGGAGTGGCGTAAAGCACACTGTCGGTGGGCTCTGGAGCAGTGGAAACATGTTTTCTCTGGAGTGATGAATCATGCTTCTCTGTCTAGCAGTCTGACGGACGAGTCTGGGTCTGGCAGATATCAAGAGAACATTACCTGTCTTAAGGCGTTGTGCCAATTGTAAAGGTTGGTAGAGGAGAGATAATGGTATGGGGTTGTACTTCAGCGGTTGGGCTTGGCCTCTTAGTTCCAGTAAATGCAACTCTTAGTGCTTAACATACCAAGACATTTCGGAGAAGTGTATTCTTCCAACTTCGTGGGAACAGTTTTTGGAAGGCCATTTTCTGTTCCAGCATGACTGTGCCCCAGTGCACAAAGCAAGATCCATATAGACACGGCGGGGTGTGTTTGGTGTGGAAGAACCTGACCGGCCCACACAGAGCCCTGACCTCAAACCCACAGACTTTTCTGAATGAATTGGGCAAAAATCCCCCGGGACTGACTCCATAAAGTCTGCTGGCCAGTGCCAGAAGTGCAGCAGCTGTTACAGCTGCAAAGGAGGGATCAATTCCATATTGGTGCCTATGGATTTAGAATGGGATGTCATAAAAGTTACTGTAGGTGTGATGCCCAGGTGTCTTTGTATACTTTTATAGTGTATGAAGAGGTGTGGTGGTTGTTAAATATATCTGTACAGTATGCCTCAGAGTTTGACCTTTGTCAAATACATTTGTTCTGTATGAATTGAAAACATTTTATTAGTTATGTCTGAAGGCACCATACAGGAGGCATGTAGAACAGTCCCACTTAAACTGATATTTTCCAGCTCCAGTTCCTGTACTGTAAATATGGTCGAATTGCAGTTATTGCTTCCAGACTCCATTTGACCCTAGTTTTCTTAGATAATGGATATTTCAGTGAAATAACTGCTTTTCCACTGGTCTTAATCAGCACACTGGGCAATTAAACGCACGTGTGTTCCAGAAAATCTATTTTAATTGCCCTTTTTTTTGGTTCTATGAATACAGCTTGACCGCTGTGGTCTGTGTTTCAGTCCAGCTCCAGGCAAAGAGCATGTCTGAGTGCAGCACTGCTAGTTTGAGACTTTTCTGCAGTCTTGGTCTTGTCTCGGACTCTACTTTTTGTCTCGGTCTTGTCTTGGTCTTGGACAAGGTTTTATTTCAAGACCAGACAAGACCACTCATCAAACCACATCAATATTAATCACAATGGCTTAATATTAATGTGTTTGTTAACCCTTAGAGCCCAACAAATGCAAAACATGCAGAATTTTGCACCCATTTATCTGAGGCTCCTGTAATGATCCAATCAATACCCTTCTGAGGAGAAAAATAATAATTATTTATTTAGTATAAGCCTATAAATAAAGCTAAAGACTGGAGTTCTACTAGAAATAAAATAAAAACACAACATTCAATTTATTAGGAAGACAACAGATTTGCAATTTTTATTCACAAAAGTTTGTAAATGTATGTTAAATGTTGAGCTCCATCAAAACAAGTGAAACTGGGACATCACCTACATCAAACGTGGGTAATCTCATCTAGAAAGGGCCGCTGTGTGTGCAGGTTTTCGCTGCAACTCCCTAATCAGATTACTAATTAGAGGACTGATTGGCTGAAGAGTCCTCACTCCTGGGTTTCAACAGCTGACTTAAAGATCCAAAAAACGTGCATACACACCGGCCCTTTGCGGAACAGCCCACCCCTGGCCTACATGTGAAGACAATGATGTGCTACAGCGTTGGTTTGTTGTTTGAGGCTAAAATACCAAGTGAACGTTTCCTTCTCAAACTTCACATACACCAGTCATAGTGTATATCGGCGGAAAAAGGAAAGCGATAAACATTTAGCATTAGACTCTAAAGTAGTCCGTTATGTCTGTGTTTATCCAGTGGATCATAAACTAAACAAGGCTTTTCTATTTCAATTCTTTCAGATGTTATAAAGAAATATATATATATATATATATATATATATATATATAAATAAAATGCTGTCGATCAGATAACTTAAGTTACTAAATGGATGCAAAATCAAAGGTATTAATTTCCGCCTGGCACTAACCCTGTATTCCTTCACAATACTAAACCATAAAAAGATTCCCAAAGAAACCCCTGCATTCCACATCAAAGAGACTCTAATCTCAACATTTAATAGATTATATTTGTAGTGCCTCAAATATTTGTGTTAGATGAGACTAAAATTTGAGAAATTTCAATAGGCACAAGTAGTTTTTCCTTGTAAGAATGACGATATCGAGACCATATCAGCATTTACACATCAAATTATGATATATCTGAATAGCCCAGAATGTCCAGAATATCTGGAAAACAAAAGCATAAAGCTTATTTGGCTAACTCATGAACAAACGATGTAATAAGTCTAAAATCAAATGAATTGAAGAACACTAAAAAGTAGATAGTGTTGAAAGGGTTAACACAGTACTGTGGTTGGGTGTGAAATGTCCTGCTTCAAAGTTGAAATGCAACCAATGAGGTGCATCTTATTTGGAAAAATGTTACATTTCAACAGGAGTATTTATCTTTAAGAAATGTCCATGGTTCAAATAATACTGTGACAGAAATTATATGCCCCAAAATGGTGCCCATGCTCTGCAATTTATAGTGTGTTATGTTATGTAGACTCAAACATTAGTCTGTTTCTGATATTGACTTGGTTTAGTCCTGTCTTGGTCTCGCCCTGCCTTGGTTTTGGTCTTGTCTTGGTCTCGATGCTCTGTGGACTTGGTAATGACTTGGTCTCTGTTTAGATGACCTTGACTACATCACTAATAAATGCATCCGCTGAGCAAGTAACTGTTAGTTCAGGTGTACATCGCATGTAATACAGCTTCTCCTCGGGTCCACAGGCGCAGGTCATTACTGTCATTATTCTACCCTCGAAAATCGAATGGACCTAACTGGGGGCCCTGGTGCACATGATAATGAAGCTAAGCGGGAGGGAGTCCATGTCACGGGTGGGCAGGCAGCTCAAAATCTTTCCACACTTAGGAATGGACTGGTTGGGTGACTTGACATGTAAACTGCAGTACAAGATGGAAAAACAATATTGCATCAGAAATTCAGGAATAGCATGAGAATGACACCGATCCGGCCAGACCTACCGCAGAAGGAAATACCTGTACCTATTAGTCAGTGTTTTGCTCCATGTTAGTTATGATTAACCATCAAGTCATGCTCAAAGTTCAAGTTTCAGTTTTTTTGGAGGACAATGTATTAACCTGAAATTTTACTTGACAAAGTTTATTTGGGGCATATTATGAAGACCCAGTACCCTGGAAAATGCCTGGAAAAGCTGAAAGTACAAGAAGAAGATGACTAGAAGAAATGTGGATAGATTCAGGCATCATAACGATGATCATGCCATTGGGAAGCCTCAAGACCTGGAGTGAAGGCAAAGTTCTGCAGGAATCCTGTCTACATGGTTGCCAAAAGTTGATATTGATATACGGGAGCTAAATTTAATAATAAATGGTCAGACCCCCTACCTGATGTCTGATGGTGTGATAATTCGATTACAGTGAATTTCCCTATAAATGCCTTCTATCTTATCTTCTGTTTTTTTTTAACCAAGTGAGCAGCAGGCAGCAATGCTGACCTTTGTAAGGAAACAGGAATGTGTTCCAGAAATCCCAAACATTTCATGATGGGTTGAATGGATGGATTGTAAAAGTTTGATGGGTTGAATTACTGAATAGCCAGAAGCGGTGGTGTCGCAGGATGGAGGTGGTGGTGGGGGGGGGGGTGGCGAAAATGTCTGGAGGATATTATAATATTGTAATATTGCAGAGTTGACTGGCACGATAAAATAACAGGTCTTTGAAAGGCGAATATTATTGTTGTCAGTTTCAAGATGGTCTCAGTCTGAGTTTAATGACATGCGGTATTTTGACAAAATCTGTGGTGGAAATGTTAAATTAAATTCCCCTGAATATGGGGAATCCTATGTCAGACGGGCTGAAAAATGACACCCCCCTACACACACACACACAGATACATTTGCTAGGGTGTGAAGTAGCTGTGAATACAC
>JAODUD010000026.1:1269371-1283044 GCA_026784285.1 Stomatorhinus walkeri | reverse complement strand
ACCAAAGCACCCCCGGGCATTCTCAGAATTTGGGCAAGTACACATCATGCTAATACAGATGACTTTTTTGGCAGTGCACGCAACTGGGCGACCGCTTGGGGGGGGGGTTGGGGGCATTGCGATAATCGGGCATTGTGGTGCTAATTAAGGCTGCCGGGAGGGGCAAGATCCTATGGGATCACGGGGGGGGGGGTCTATAATGAAGGCCCTGCCTGGGCTGACTTCATAAGCGTATTTGAAAGAGGCAGCCTTTAATGGGAGGTGCGGCGCTGGGGGCGGAGCTTGGTAAGGAAACACCCCTCCCATTAACCTCTATTACCTCCATCTTAAACTTCATCACGTCCAACTTCTCCTCTGTTTATCATTACCGGCCTGGTTGCTACCAGCTGTTTTGCTTGTGAAGATGTGTAAATCAAGTGATTTTGAGCCCTGGGCACTCATACACTCCCACCCCCCCTTTTACAGACTTCTGTCAGATCCCCTGCATGAACGGGGGGCGCTGCATCGGGCGGGACCAGTGCTGGTGCCCATCAAACTCCACAGGGAAGTTTTGCCACCTCCCGGTTCCGCCCCCAGCGAAGCCCTCCTCCCCAAGGAAGCAGGCTGGCCAGGCGGGACACAGCTCCTCGGCACACACCACCTACACCCTCCCCCTCTCCAACCAGCAAGGTAAGCACCAGTAACCCAGGGGAGAGGTGGTGCGAACCCTGAACAGTCACAATGAACACAAAGAATCACAAGGAACTGAGTCCGTACGCCCCGGGAATGCATCACATTGTGATGAGTCCATGTCACCCTCCAGTATTGACCCCCCGTATCAGTTCGGGTTTTATACTGTTACTCTGCTGTCTTTTATTCCCTGTTCTGATTTAGCCATGAAAGGCCCAGACCCGCCTCTTCTCATCGCCGTGAAAATTTATGGAGCACAAATTAACTTCTGATCAGATCAGATCTGACACCGATTCCGCTCTGCCTCGCCCCCCCCCTCCCCCCCTCTCAAGCACGTGCTCTCCCGCTGCATCATGCCACAATTAAAGTCAGCTTTTTTTTCTGGCTGTAACAAAATGGCTTTAAGTGCTCGTACTGCCTGCAGACTGCTACTTATCAGCAGATAAACTTTAGAAGCGCAGTGGGGTTCCCTGATCGATGTTGACCCTAATAAGCCACCAGCAGCCATAAACTCTTCTCCTTGTTGTCTTTCTCCTCCCGCTTTTACCCCAGTGCTGGCAGAAGCAAAAACATCCTGGGTCTTTCTCAGGCCAGACAACATCTGCGAACGGCTATCTCACCGTGCAGGCATGTCGTCCTCCTGCCAGACGGCTAAACATCACCATCGGCCTTTTATTAGCGCAGAACGCATGGCCGTCTCTTCCTTGTGCGTTTCCTGAAACACTCGTGACGCTACAGATCCCCCCCCCCCCCCATCCCGCGTCTCACGTTAAGGGTTTTGATAATGTTGATCACTTCTTTATCTGACGATGGATCAGTTTATGCTCACCGCTATGCTGAAGCATCATCATCGATGGGATTCCCGTGTCATTTAGCGACAGACGAGAGCATCTACATTTAACATTATAATGGCAGTAGTTAAGCTAGTTAATTTTAGCTATTCGGGTATGAAAGGCAGTTGTCCACTGAGAATATTCTGTTTTGGCCCCAGTCATGAGAGGGAAACCTTAGCCCGGCACCTGACCACAGCGTGTCCTGCCCCTGTTTTTGTCTGGTGGCCACAGATCATGATCCGGGAGTCTGATAGTAAGTGTCTTTTGGGCAGCTTCCATGCACCCGTCGCTGGTCAACGTGCACATCCAGCACCCCCCGGAGGCGGAGGTGCAGGTCCACCAGGTGGCACGTGTCAAGCCGGGCCAGGCGGAAGCAGACGCCGGCACAGGGGGAGCACGCTCGGTACAGCAAAGGTCACAGCCCAGTAACGCTCATGGCAACAGCATCAGCAGCAGCAACAATAACGGGGTCGTATTGAGCTTCGGTGACGGAGACGTCTACGGCCACACCAATCTGCATAACCGCTTGAACGGATTTGTGGGTCGGTGCTTCCAAGAGACAGTTGACGGGAAGGTATGTGGGTGTGAAGGGGATTGGGTTGGCTTTAGGGGTGATTGACAGCATCAGGATGTCCACCCAGGTCTCTGGTGGAAGTGTTGTGCTATTCCTCTCTGCCCTCTGCCTGCGTACAGCTGCCTGTTCGGGAAGGTCTGCCCCCGTCGTTATTTATGTCCCTCCCCATCAGGATTTATGAGCGGGTCCGTCTCATGTTCCAGTCGCAGCACCGAGATGTTGGAGTTGGGGTTAAAGCCAGGACAGCTTGAGTTGTAAGCCTCTGGGCCTGTCAGCTTCAGAATCCTCCTCACTTCCTAGTCCGCGCCCCCCCCCCTCAGGAACCCATGCCCATGTCTCTCTCGCTAAATGTATCAGTCGATTCTATCTTGGAAGCATCCAACCACCACTACTGCCCAATTCCAAATATAATAAAAATGAAGCTGACATGTCCAGAAGCTGCGAATCGTATCTCTGTGATGAAGAGGACCAGGCCAAAAATGCACAGCTGCTTTGGCCTCTCAGAGCTGACACTGAGCGTCGACGCGTCGGCGAAACCGATGGAGGAACGACAGCCACATTTTCCTGCCCATGAAGAAATTCCGATTCGCTTGGAAATTTAATGGGTTAATCAATCAGGTGCCTGCAGATTTTTTGCCGCAGCCTCAAATGTCTGGAGTTCCCTGTATAATGAACACGCGTGTTCCTCATGCCTTACAGTGCGGCAAGCCGCTCCCGGGGCTTACCAAACAGGAGGACTGCTGTGGCAGCGTGGGGGCCTCCTGGGGCCTCAACAAGTGCACGGAATGTCCACCCAAACCAGGTGAGGCCCCCCACTCCCATGTGGCCACTCCGCTGCACCCACATTACCTCTGGTTCACGTACACGTGCCCTCTTTCCTGGTCCTGCCCGCCTCCGATTGTAGCTGTGCTTCTCTCTTCCCCACATGAGCCCAACATCTGGCCATAAATTTGCATAAATGCATGCATATGCAAAAGTAGGTCTGTACTGGCCTCCTATCTGCCGTGTGCCTTTTGCTGCCAGAGACTGCTTCCAGGCCCTCACCCGCAGCCATCACCAGGATTAGTGGTAATGAGATGTTAGTTATGAGGATTTTAGTCCATGTTTAGTTTAGATGTTTAGTTCATGGACGGTTCTCCTTGTGCTAACCTGCCAAATGCGACTGCGCACGTTGATAGCTCACTGCTGTGCATTTCAGGGAGCCACATATTCCTGCTTGCCACATCCTGTTTTATTTCTTTTCTCTGAGTACACACATAACAAACATTTTCATCCAATCAAATGACAGATTTTGAGTTTCTCCTGTCTCCATGGTGACAAGCCTCTTTCTGATGTTGGAAAACAGAGCTATCAGGTCAATGTCTCGATGCCTTAATATCTGGTAAACTGAGCCACCTCCCGATATTATTTACAAGGGACATTTATATAATCACTGTAGACAACAATCCTGAATTTACTCTAATGAGGTCCTACAAAGCTAATTTATAGCCATGCCTAGTTACAGTCATTTGTAATTATCACAGCTTCTCATGCGTCGCGCGAATTCAACCGCAGCAAGCTGCCCCTCACCTCGTAAAAAGCATTTTGTGCTTGCGGTACGAAAACTGGCCCCTGAAATAAAGAGCAACAGTCTTGTATATAACGCAATGTGTCAGGAATGCCTGTCACCCCCCCCCCCCCCCAAATCAGATTCCCTGGCATCCTGCTATTTCCATACTGCGACACTGTTTACATCCACCTCCCCCCACCCGAGGTGGAAAGCCTACTTTTGTGGGCTTTTGAACAAGGATGCATCAAATATAAACATAGTCAAGAGGGTGGGAGGGGGGGGACGGCTTTCAAGGCATATTTGCCTGTGTTCTGGGCTCTTAAATAGAGATGTATTGCTATTTTAGGGAGGAGGGGCAGCATTGGTACAGCATCCAGTTACAAAACCAGTTTGGCCTCACTATATGCTGGTGGTACAGTAGATGTCAATTGCTTGTCAGAAAGGCTTGTGCCATTTTATTTCTGCCCAGCCATTTAATAGCGTTCAAACCTGAAGCAGACACCCCCTCTCCAGTCTCAACCATGTGGCCCCTCGCTTGTCTTTTTTGCCTGCGGTCCACGTTCTGATTCCAAAGCCCGTAGGAATTGTTTTGTTCCTTCAAAATAAAGTTTCTGCAAATTTCGGGGACATGGACCCCCCCCCCCCCTGCATCTCACTCCTTCTTCCTCAGCCCAGTCTGTCATCTCCCGCTGGGTCCAGCATGGGAACAAATGTGCCTTTTGTTGGATGTCGCACGTGGAACCTTGCAGAAAGAAGGTGGAGAAGCACATTCTAACCCTCTCAACAAGGGCACTCGGTAAAACAGTTGCTCTGGCTTTAGTGCTTAGATTATAATATAGGGAGATTCCTGTGTGAGCCTGAAACAGAGCACGTTCTGGCATCCTTCTCAGTGTTCGGACTCTAGGTGGGGGTCCCGCTTCTTATATCTAAAGTTTCATGGTTATAGCACAATCAGATCGCTGTTGTGCCGAGCAGATTTTCGCGGAAGCAGAGCCCAAATCCGCAGCCCCGACGTCTAACGTGAGATTTAATGTGCTGGCACCTGGCCCCCCAGCGCACCTGGGAACGGTAATTGTTTTGTCATTCCGCACATTGCTGGCCGCTGTGTTCCGCCAGAGTGAGTGGCTAATTTCCCCCCTGCGTGCTTTATAGAGTGAGCCCGTCCACGCAGCTCTCGCTCGGGAACACTCTCTTTGCGAAAACCTGCCCTCGCTTTGACTGGCACCTGCGTAGCCACTGTCCTCATCATCCTCGGGTTGTGCAACAGTGCGGATGTTATTTATTCTGCCATCTTGAGAGCAAAGCACAAGCAGACGTTTTTAAAGTTACCTGCCGTGCTCCAAGGTCATTACATGTGTTTTATATAAATTTAACACGTTGGCTTTCCTCTTTTGGCCATAAGAGGGCTTTAATTAAAAATGCTAATGTTCTTTTATAGTATAAACACTATTAAATTACCTTTAGTTTTATTTGCCATATTCATATGGTTTAAGTTCTTTTCCAGTCTAACCCATTTAATCGCTCTACAGTTTACAACGCGTCCCTTTTATGGATCCGGATGTTTACTGTAATAGTTCTCACACTCTAAAGTGAAATAATGTTAAAGCTTTAATAAACTTTAACAGCTTTTTCATCTCTTGGTATGTATTGGCAGTCATGTCACTCGCAGGAATTGGGGAAAAGGTGTCAGATTTGGCGTCTTTGGTGCTTCTACAAGTAGCAGAGACAGAGAAGCGCAGAGCCGGCGTAAGACCATCGGCAGTTTGGGGAGAACTGCACTCCTAATGTTTGAGCAGAGCCATCTGGCTGGCTGGGAACAAGGCTAAAATCAGCCGTGTGAATGCGGCAACACCAAACCGTACTGAGATCCACACTGCTGTACCTCTGATTCTGTTAACTCATCCCAGACTTGTTGCTCTTCGTTGGTCCGTCCCCGTTTCCCATCCCCAGGGCCTTTCAGCACGGCTATACGTGGTGCCAAGCCACCGCGATGCCAACAGGCATCTCAGCAAAACCATATTGATTAAATTGCAGTTACCCCTCCTCCCACCAACACCAGGCTGAACCTGCGTGCAGATCAGCTGTATCTGGCAGTGCGTCCGACACGGAGAGCAACTGCCCCGTGCAGCGAGGCTGACAGAACGAATCTGGAGAACCGGATCGCGAAGCTGCGCTGACAGAATTGCGCAGTAATGAGAACCAGGACCCAAGAAGTCCAGTGGCCCTGCTGTACTTCCAGCCTCATCTGTTCATGATCTTGGAGGAAAAGACCAAGAGAAAGACTCATTTCATTTTGACTCTTCCAACAACGCTAAAATCCCTCCCCCCCCCCAAAAAAAATAAAATAAATGCATTTGCAGAGAATTTTTTAAATGTTTCTATTTGTTCTAGACAAACAACGCCAAACTTAAGTACTCGGCTGCCCTTCGTGCGACTGTTTCCAGCCATCATTAGCGTAGAATATAGTGGCGGAAGAGTGGAGAGGACTGCGAGCGTGTTCGGTCTGTGTTTCCATTATGTAAACGTCCAGTGATGACAACCAGAACCAGGCAAAATCTGGAGGGCAGTCGGTCACGGCTCACACGGAACACACCGAGGCTCCCTGTTCCTGTGCATCAACCCAGCAGTGCCGTTTTCTCGGTGATGAAAGCACCAGAGGTTCGAATGAAAGCATAGAGGGAGCCTTTGAGCTGTCGAAGGAGAAAGGAGTGGCTTTTTGTTGGTATACTGGATGTAGTGGGTTGTCTTGGTAGTGGTAAGATGGTGCACTGATTGGCTGAGAGTTTTTCGAGGGCGGGTTGTACAATCAGAATCGGAGTTGCTAGTTAAATGCTGTAGTGCAACTTTTACAGGTATGAATAAATGTAATTAAAAAAAAAAAATTATTTCATCTCAGTAATAACTACTGATTGTTGTTACATATTGAAAATATGTATTGCCAACTTGAACATGGAAGGCACAAAAGAGCACCAATATGAGTGGACTGGTTTCACTAAAAATTTCATTGCACAGCTTAGATCCACCCTTGAGTCCTGTAAACTATCCAGACGGACATTTCTATTGTTTTTCTATTTATACCAATTTCTTGGATACAGCACAATGTACTCATAATGAGAGATCAGAGTGTGGTTCAGTGTCAATAGCAAGAAAATTGGATTATGTGTTTTCTTCTACACAAATCCTTATGGACATACTGCTATTGCTATTATTGGACCAAAAGTACTAATGCCTTGAGCACAATAGTGGGTGCCTTCTTCAACCAGTGAAGCAATTCGAAACATGAATATTCTGTTGGTTTGGAAATGAGCTGCTCAACCTAAAAACTATTCATTGACCACCACGCCACACTGGGCAGCAGCTTATTGGCTGGAGTGTCGCTGGTCCTCTGATTGGTTGAAGAGCCTCCTGTCATGAGTGTTTTTCTCATGTGGACCTTTATTTCTCCCAGTCACGTGATGCAGGTCAGCAGAACGATCTAGACATCATCACATCACATTGTGGGTGGTTATTTTAGATCCCCGTTGGGACTCGCCTGCAGGGACAGGTGGTCCAGCCAGACTGAGTTTTCAAGATCTGAGGAATTACAGCCTGGGTCTCTTAAAATAACGAAGGACACCTGAGCACCCCCTAAGGCTGGCAGATAAACAGCAAACGGACAATGGGACAGCTAGCGCTCTTGGTTTTGAGGTATTTGGGGGCAGATGTTTTACCTGATTTTGTGGTTTTCAGTTAACGTGACATGGTTTTGGTATGTGGGTGCTTGATATGACCTGAGACGTACAGTGGCTTCATCCGTGTGCTTCGAGAAAGTTTCTGAGGTTGGTTGGAAGTTGTCCTTCACAGTGCCATGCTGGATGACCTACTTTGCTTCTTGAGGCTATATGATTTAGCCTGAACAGGAGGCTTGGTGCAATGCGTCCCATGTATGACTCAGTTCCATACATTTGCCTTCCTTCTGGTCCTTCTGGTGACTCTTTAATTTTGTCTGGGACCCTTCCCAGGGAGCTGGGTTAAGGGTCCCATGGGAGCAAAATAAATCACTCCCGCCCCATAGGAACGATGGCCTGTAAAGTACTTCCTGCTGGAGTAGGCAAGGTCAGAATGATGTCATCCCACAAAAGCTGCCCTCCATCGCCTCACACCTCTCTTCTCGAGTTCAGCAGCACCAGGGTTGTTCGACTGTCAGGATGTTTCTAATGAGCTTCTGGATCAAAAGCCTGAGGCCGGGGGCTGAGTTCCATCTTGTCCCTCGTGAGATCGATCTTCTCCATGACTACAGATCCACAGACTCCACTGCTGTCTTTCCTTCATCTACTATCCAGTCAGCCTGGCATGTGCTTAATTCCTTAAACTCCATAATTATTTCACTTTGGGCAATTGGTGACTGACATGAAATCACAAGTGCAGTTGCTCTGTAAAAGTTCGCCCATCGTTGTCTAAAATTCCCACTGGTCCCAAAATTCCTAGTGATCTGAAGACCCCTCTACTGTCTTTGAGAAGCTGCTGACAGGTTTGGTTCTTATTTCACAATGGCTGATTTCCACCCTGATGGGGCCAAATTGACAGACCACATGGTCCAAGGCCAGCTGCTTTTCACGTCTTCCAGGAGATATCTCCAAAATGTCAAATCTATATCCATACTTAATTACCATACTAACATCAGATGAGGTTGTCACACATTTGTCCATAATTCACAGTTCCATATATTTTTTTTCCTGGCCTTCTCCAAAATAATAAACATTACTTGGGTTTCTGATGGTATCTAGCGGTTTCTAGTGACCAGTGATGGAGAAGTATGAGCTTCCCCATGACAGTTACAAATAAAGCGACAAGATTTAGAACTTAGCCAGCCCTATATAAAAAAGACAAATTAATTACATCACATTATGTAGGAAATTGGACAATAATGAGGTCCTTTCATTATGAGTTCAATGAAGCAGAAAACTAGCAAGATCGATGACCTAATCGTCATAGGACTGCCTGGCAAAGTTCATGTTGTTGCTCTGCCAACTGAAAACCAGTGTAATGTGCCTCCTATTCACTTGTAATTGCAAATAATAACTGTCCCGGTTTGCCGTCGCTATGCTAATGCATAAATTTGATGTGCTGGCATATCCTGTTGCTCCACAATTTGACATTAATTGGTGCATTGTCTCTCCATATGACTCATTACTTGTTGAAAGTAAGAACTGTTTTTGGGAATCACTGTGCCAGCCTATAAAGTTAGACTCCAGCCTTGCTTGATGGACTTACCCTACCCATGCAACAGCCCTGCTCTGGAACAGAAGTACAAGTCCTTTTTCATAATTAGCTGTTGATTTCAGTGTGAATCAACAGCAGCTCTACCTGCAATTAAAGATCTGTGGATTGATTGTACTGGGCTTGGCTTTTTCCACTGTGACTCCATCCGGTCACAGTGTCTTGGCCTTTCTGGCCTAAACGAGGGGTGTTCCCACTCGCCCCTGTGGTTCGAGCCACACCCTCACTCCTCTACCCTCCCAAACAGCTATGAAGTCATGTCCTCATGATCAATCTCTCCAAACAGGTCCCTGGGGTCCCTTTATGGTGAGCCCAGGATGATGACTGATGACAGGGGTGGTCCCTGAATATGCTTCGCGGCTAAATAGCCCCCTCTGTCCTCTGACATCAGGGTGGACCACTCGACCACAGGGTAAATGATCAATTTAAAGCTTTGATTCCCAGCGGACATCACCACTTTGACCAGTCTGGCAGTCCTCACCCATCCATTCACTAGACATTTGCCCTGTACCATACCTGAAGCCACATGATGCCCAATATGCCCTGCTGCTCTCTCCTACCATGGCAGCCTCCTATTGTCTCGGTGGGCTTTCTCTGGACGGTGCTTCCTCTTATGAAGGAGACCTGCTCCAGAACATTTGTTTTTCACCCACTACTGATCTGGCGGATGAATCCCCAGGCGCTGGTTGCAGACCAGAGGAATGAGCCAGTGGACTGAAATGGATCATTGAAGAACCAGGTTAAGAAAACAAAAAAAACAATGGGGGGGGGGGGGGGGAGCAGTGGCGGGAAATCCACTGTTACAATCGCCCCCTTTTCCCTTTTATTCTGGATATGATTATGAGGCCTCCCCTTCCCGCAGAGGAATGTTAGAGGAATGTTAATGCTGTTTGCTGCCCTGTTCAGATTCTTCCCAAATGGTCTGAAATGGTGACAGTTTTCCGGAGGATGCGAGCAGCAGGCCATAGCATCAGAACTGCACTGTTACTAGCCTAAGGAACGGAAGACTGCGTGAATTGGTGACGGGCTCCTTAGTGACATGCACAGGGAGGGGGCGCTAATCGCACGCGTCGGCGTATTTGCGAAGGACAGTTACATGGCTGTACGAAGAATAGAAGCTCAGCGATTAGTATCGTTGAAAGGTCCTGGCAAGGGGCTTACGGCACCATTGTTGATGGAGGCCACTATGTGTGTGTGTGTGTGTGTGTGGGGGGGGGGGGTGCATGGGTCTCTGAAACATAGTAGAAGGTTTATTGAAACTACTTAGAAAACTTGGGGCCTTTTAGACATATTCCTGCAAATGTTGTGAAATATACACTCTTGCCTTGAGTATAGTGCGTATATCTGTTTTAAAGGCCATACGTCTGCTATACGGATGGATAGTCGTTGCTGCTCTCCTGTTGGGGGTTTTTGCATTTGTTTTTGCTTTAGAACTCACCACCCAAAACCTAGAAGGCAGGCAGAACAGGCCAGGCTGGAACAGGCTGTTGCAGTTTTCCCTCGTCTTCTGAGTTATGTAACAAAAGCTTCATAGGGTAAAGAGCTAAGTTTTGGACCTTCCAAGACCTTCAGAAAAATATGACCCCCAAACTACTCCCAAAAATAATACAGCGATAACGAGACATGAGGAGAAGTCTTGAGACTTTGTCGTAAATAATCCATTGTGAAATCCGTTCCTTCACTGTGACACTTTTTTGGATGGACACTCAGCCCCCGCCTTTTCAGTGTTTAGGAGTTCGTGTTAAAGGAAAACACACTTCAGACAGTGTAGAGCACATTGTCTACCAGCTGATCTTTGTTACTCGTTTACTTTTGACGTTCCCAGCCCACACTCTGCATGATGGAATAGAAAAACAATGTCACACATTTATGCCTCCCCATATCAATATTGGGGCAGCCTGCGAAAACCTCTTTTATGTTTTCCTGGACTATAGACAGATGTGACACACATGATAGAACGTATGTTGTTTGCAAACCCTTGTAGGGGGCTCTCACCCCAACCCATGTTTACTCACCGTCTACCAGCCAGGCATCCACCTGACAGTGGTCTGGCCTGCTCTGGATCTGCCGGGTTCAGGCTGAAGGCAGATTTCCTCTCCTAACATAGACTGTGATTTGAAGGAACAGTGGGGGATGTTTCGTTGCTGCCAGTGAGGAAATTCCAACCAAGCTATGGCTAAGTTGGCCATGTTTATTGGCACATTGACTGACATTCAAATGATGTTGCATACAAATTGCACTGAATATATATGCAAGTCACATCAGTATGCAAATGAAATTTCTTTATCTGCTTTTTATTTCATTTAGTAATGTTAAAAATGTTCTGGAGACGTACTTTGTTCTGGCTTCTTGATACGATGTAGTCACCTACCTATTAGAGGTTGTGAATTTTGTTTCAGGAATAATCAATGTGTATCACACACTGATATCCAGTCCTTCACTCAAATGCCCTAGTTTACAAAGGGGCCAGTTACCTTGTATTCATTTCCTTCACATGTCACCCTAGGAGTATTCCTTTTCCATGGGTCCAGTTTCCCTTTGTATAAGTAGTGAAACATGCCATCAGCTGTCTGCAGTTCCTGTCCTTAATCCCTTCCCTGGATCATAGACCACATCCTGGAGCACCTGATACCCTCCATCACCCCAGAAGACCCATCCATGCCCAAAATGCCTCCTGAAAGGGGTCGAGAGTGACCCCACCATGTCAGGCTCCCGTCGGGCAGTCGTGTGGAGCTGGCTGCCTTTTCAGCCTGTGTGTAACTGCTGCGGCGTTCAGGGAACCAGAGGGCCTGCTCAAAGATGTGTGAATTATGGAAAAGGGGCCCTTATTGCTTCATCTCCTTCTGGGAGAAGCTTGTGCTGAAAAGAACAAAACAATATAGGAATCCAGGGAAAAGATTAATAGCCCTTAGATAAGTGGCCTGTTTAGGCTTAATGTGGTGATAATGGCATTATTCACAGGACCCAGGGCAGGACCACAGTCACAGCGTGCTTCAAACTTGCCAGAGTTCATAAACATTTCTCTTTTTATTATTGTCAGATGCCCACAAATATTTACTATCTTCTCTTTCTCTGTGGGTAGTTTGAAATGGAAATGTGATGCAAAGCAATGTATGTTTTCCTTTTGTAGTCATGCCCCTGTGTTGATGGTAATGCTGTGCTTTTGCATAAACACCTTTGACTGGTATGCCTCTGTGCTCTATGATGTCCGTCAGGGTCCGCACACGGGTCCCTTCAGTTTCTCTACGGCCAGGAAGCACACATCTGCAAGTCATATTGCTCAGTCCCACCAAAATCTGGGCACCCACGCACACCATCGGAGCATTCTAGAGTTCTCAGCTCATAATCCCAGTTTCTTTATTTTTTTTTACATTTCCACTTGTGTCTGTCTTGTTCTTGCAGCTTACGCAGTGATCGCACATGGCCAGGTTGAGTGTCCCAAGGGCTACAAGAGGATGAACCTAAGCCATTGTCAAGGTGAGAAAGGCCTAAGCGAAAGTGTGGTTTTTGCTTCCTGTTTCCTTCCATTCTACAATCGTGCTTGTATGTTGAATGAAATGAGAGCTTCCTGTTTGTTTCACTCTCATTGGCTGTTTGGGTTTCTAAAATTAGAACAAAGGTGTCTCTTCAAAGTGCCATTCATTTAAGGCAACATACCACTCCTCTAGCATAGGTCAAGAGAGCATGCTATTGTCTTTCTCTTTCCCTATAACATGACAAGGCCTGCTGTAACAATTTAGACCTGTCAAGTGCTGATTGGTAAACAGGGGAGGTAATCTAATGCTAACTATTGTTCCAACTGTTCTCTATCTTTTATTGCAGCACAAATAATATTTATTTCCTCTCAAGCCAGCTGCCCCTAAAATGAATGCATTTTGGTACAAAGGTTAATGTTGTTATGAGTGTGTGCACCAGTTCAATCTCAGTTCATAGCATCTAAATGTCCAACTTCAGCTATTTCTGTTGTTTATTCAGTCGCTTCACTTGATGCGCTTTGGTAAACAAGACAACCAAGGGGGACTTGTACCAGTTTGGTTTTTTTGGGAGGCAGATGCATGAATCATCCCCCCCAGTTGCAGTAGCTCAAATTGTACCTGTGTGATACCACATCTGTGTCTTTGGCCTTTAGTCTGTTTGTAAAGCAATAGAAGCTGTTCTCAGTATCCATGTTTTTTAGACTACGTCATGGTTTAACCTTTGTAGCAGCCATAAGAATATTTTAAGCTCACTCCTCTGGGAACAGCCGTTAGGTCTGGCCAGGGTCAGAGTTTAGCTACCTGTGGTCGCTTGGGTTAGAATTTTAACTAGGCTTTGGGGAAATGACTAGGAAATGATAGGTCGGACAGTATATGGGGTTTTTGTGCCATTTGGAGGGATTGGACGGTATTTGTAACTACGAGCTTTTGAAGCCTTAGAAGGTTTGGAATACTGTGAGAGGAGATGCAGTAATTTCAAATTAGTCAGCAATTTTCTTGTGAAATTCAATTTTCATCAAGCCCAGCAAAAGTGGAGAGCCTTGCTTGGCCCATTTCTGCAGTAGGTTAGTCAGAAAATTCAGATAGGGGGACCATTTCAGAAAAATGCTAGTTGTTAACAGTTTGCATCGCTCACTAGACTGTTAAATGCACTTGATGTTATTTAAAATCGTATTCAAATCTTAGTCCTACCACAGGATATTATTGCTCTCTGTGGGGAAAAAATGTTCCCAAAAAAAAAATATGTTCCTGGCAGCACCGAGCAAACAGCACATACATCGTGAATGGAAGTACATACTGTTGACTCGTTTCTC
>JAODUD010000026.1:1197935-1213155 GCA_026784285.1 Stomatorhinus walkeri | reverse complement strand
GTGGGGTTTCCTCCGGGTACTCCGGTTTCCCCCCACAGTCCAAAGACATGCTGAGGCTAATTGGAGTTGCTAAATTGTCCGTAGCTGTGCCCTGCGATGGGCTGGCCCATCCAGGGTTATTCCCTGCCTCGTGCCCATTGCTTCCGGGATAAGCTCCGGACCCCCCGTGACCCAGTAGGATTAGCGGGTATAGAAAATGGATGGATGGATGGATAGAGGACTCGACCCAGCAGCCATGATTCAGTGGCATTAAGGAAGGCAGCGGACATTTCAGTCAAGAAAGACAGAACTGGCAATGAGGAGATGGAAGGTACTAATCTCTGTAATCACGCAGTTTATCATACAGTGGCTTGAGATTCTCTCCGCATTTAATTTTTCAGCTTACCTTGTACAGTTCATGTGTATATTTCGTGTGATAGCTAATTTTGATCATTTTATGTTATTAAAATGTATTATGTCTTTGTTTGACAGGTTTACATTTTTGTTTTTGATTGCCAGCTTTGGTTAATACTTTATTTTTTTCTGTAACATCTAGACTCGAAAAAAAAAGTCCTGTTTTTGCTATGGATAAAACTGATTTAAAACCACACCACATTTGTAATATATATTACTCATCCAAGGAAGTCTGGGACATATTTCAACTCAAAAATAAATAATCATATTAAGCGACACCAAGGCCTGAAATGTTGTTCAAGAATATTTGGTTCATAAAACTGACATAAGCACCCCTAAGTCATGACAGATTTACTGCATGTGCCAAAGCTGAGCCACCAGAGTGGATTTTTTCTCATCCAGTCATCCAGGCCAATCAAATGCCTGCATGGATTTCTGGGAAATCGGCAAAGAAATGGTCATGGTTGCTAACTGTAGTACAATTCCCATGACAAAAAAGGGTGACAATAAAGGTTTCACATCTCCAGTACCTACTGCACAGTGAGAACCTCCGAAACAGTTAATTAAATTCTGAAGGTTTAAGCTTGGTAATTGAATTCTCCCCCAGTGTAGTGAAAATCCCACAGCAATGCACAGAAGGATGGAAGAAAAAATCCAGGGCTAAGATTTCTCACGCTACCACTTCAAGCTTCCGTCATTAAAACATAGGATTTCCGCCATCCATCAATAACCAACGTGATTCCCATTCAATACGCAGTGTCTTGGCCGAGTGCAGCTTTTGCAATTAACATTAAACTGCCAAGGCAGATCAGAAGATCTTAAGCCATCTTGAACAATTTTCTGCAAAGCAAAAGCACAACAGATATTCAGTGACATCCAAGGTCTTATTCTGCAACCCTTACATTTAAAGCAAGTACAAGGGAGACAAAGCCTTGCAGTATTTGGGAAATCGCATACACCGTAGATATATATGATCCCAGGATCATGGTAAGATCTGTGTACTCTGTACATAGATGTCACGGATTTCTGGCAAATCCCAGAATATTTACACACAGTAAATCTCCCCTTGTCTAGACAAAAAGCAGTAAAAGACTTCACTGTTTTCTGTTCTGGCTGGAAGAAATAAAGGAGGCTTTTGCTATTTGCACACGGAGATGGATGCAGACATGCACCACTCCTAAACTTTTAATTTAAGCTCAGAGCTCTGGGACCAGTTACGGACAGGCTACCTGTTTGCTTTTTAATCAGTGTTTCACTGTTTTTACACTGATGCATGCAACCAGATTGACTGCCCGGCTTCTCTAATTTAGTTTGTCGTTTCGGACGCAGGGCTGTGTCTCTGCCGTACAGGCCGACGCGAGATCGATGGCGCCACGTTGCGGTACGTCTCGATGTCGCCTCTTGTGGGGGAGGCCCTCGCCGACGGTCGATTTGACCAATTTCCCAATGCAGGCTTAGCCGACGTCTGTATCGATACAGGAGAGTTTTCCGATCTTGCATCCGGCGGAGGATGAGGGTTCCGTATGTGGGTGCTGATGGGAGTTGTACCCTCGGGGTCTGTGTGGCCCCGCTATAGGGACTTCGGTGAAACCAATAGGACATGCAGCCTCCCCAGGTCTAATCGCTGTGCGGCGCCTCTGTTTGCCAGCGATGAGCGGAAACCCTGGTCAGGAGAAACAGATTAATGAGCATAGTGGTGCCAGAAGTGTTTACCAGCAGTCCTGATCGCGTCACGAATGGATTCACCCTTTTATATGTCCGTGAGCTTTAGTAAATGTCACGAAGAAACAAAATATGAAATACCTAAAGATTTAATCCCCCCCCCCCACTTGTGGAGTCAGATGTGGTTTCTGGAAATGTAGTCGGTGACTCTCGACTGCCATAATGTGCCTAGATATGAAAAAGGTATGTGGACAGCAGTAATTACGGGTCGTACTGATTCACCCCTCCCCCGCTCCAACCCCCACCCAGATTCTCGGGGATCCGTCTCTTTCCGGACCTGGCCAGCCTGTCCAGGGCTCTGATTATTTTGTTAAGCGTTATGCGAATAGACAGCGCGGAGAGAAATTAATCAATGCGAATCCAATTAGCATCATGTTTAACCCGATGATGGACACCTCAAGGTGAAGCGGCGAGGCGGCAGCGGCGGCGGCATTGGTATTCCGCGCGGCATCTCGGCTAAATTACAGGCGGCGCGGCTTTTCATTAGCCGAGGGGAGGGGAAGGTGGCTCACCCTCGTAGGGAGGGCGACGACTTCGCCATGGTAACTCCAGTCAGGTTGGAATGAATGACGGAGATGTCCCTCTGCGTGTCCCTGAGTATGAGGACTCAGGGTGCATAGTTACTGTTTGGTGTTTTTCTAGGGCTGGGTGGTCAAAGTGAGAAATAATGTCCTAACTAACCCTGTTTATTTACCATACTCCGATTTACTGAGTGATTTGCTGAAGATTGGACACTCTCTTAGGTTTTGAGGACACTGTCGTCTGTAATGAATGTGATAATAGTTTTAATATTTCCTTACTGTCTGCACTGTACAGTAGACAGATTGCTGTGGTCACGTCTTCCCCTCCCTGATTGGCGTCGTTTACGGTCCAAATTTCAGTTCTCATTCCTTACCCGTCCTGCTTGTAAAACTGTATCGGACCCAAGCGGGAGATTGGATCTGTGCATCGGGCTTTACGGTGCCGCGCACTGCATGGGGGGGGGGGGGGGAGAGATAGACACATTCCTTTGTGGGCCTCATGGGAATCTTCAAGAGAGGAACCTGTGAGGGCCTGGGATACAGTCCCTGTGACGTAAACCAGCCAAAGGGTGAGTGCTACTCTGATGACCTGCTTGTGGGAGTGGAGCCCCCTGGAGGAGGGAGGTTATTATTCATCATTAATTCACGGCTTGCGCAGGTAGTGCAGTAAGATTGGATGCGTTTAACTCCACGAGTCCCACCTCGTTTACGTGCCATTTGGTTGGGACTGTAGTGTAACCTGCGGTAGTCTTTATCACAAGTGCCTGTTTCAGTGTGAATGCCGTTATGCTGTAGAGAGCTCAGGGTAGAGAGCCTCACACACACAGTCAGAAGTTGGCTGGAGACAAGTGGAACGGCGAGATCTTTCACGGTGGAAATGTACGCACCGTGCAGAGGAGAGCGAGAGCCGTCTTCAGCCTGATCCCCGGGTGTCGGTGCAGGTCTCGATGAGGATGACTCGCTCTCCCACGCTCAGAGCTGTATCTTCGGAAGCGGTAACGCATGCTACGTCACTCTGGTAACCCCGCGCGCTCTGTGGCGCTTTGTTTTTTTCCGGTCAGAAACAAACAGATGTTTGTATAAATCACCTCCCATGCCCACGTCTTGCAAATGAAATGCGCCTCCTGTCTGTAACTCCAGCGTGGTTGGGGGCGGGACCTGCAGCTGACGTGCTGTGGGATGAGGGCAGGCCAGATTTTAAGATGATGTTAGGCCGCTTCTTTAAGATTAAAAAAGGTAGTGGGGGGGTACTCATTCGGGGTAGAGGGGGGTTGGAGTAACTCAGATTGATTTAAACCGATTTATCAGGTACAGTCTTATCTTGGGGCGAGACCATCAGTCATTGGTGAGTTCTGCAGGTTCTAGAGCTGTTTCCATTAGCTAAAGCGTGCACCTGCAGTCCCTCTGTTAATATCCGTCTTTATTCAGTTACTTTCTGGGATGTGACTGTGCTTTTGGTTAACTTGCCCGCCCCCAAACGGCCCCTAGTGTGTGGCTGTGTGCGTGGCTGTTACCTGGCCTGGGCTCCAGGCTCGCCGCGTCCTCATGCTGGGTAAGCGCTTGTGGACGGTGGAAGAGGAAGTGTACTGTAGTCAGCGAGCCCAGCTCCACGTCCCTTTCCTAACCTCCGTTAGTGCACAATCAGCAAACTTTTACTGCCTGCTGATAAACCAAAGAATGGTAGCTGTAACTCACTGGCATTATTCCCCTGCTAAATGACGCTGTCTGTTTTATGCCTCTTTATAAATGACTCCATATGTACCTTTTTAAATTAATTGATGCATACAGTATGTGATGTTGCTAGGGTAGGCACACAATGAATGGTGTGTTAAGAGCCAGGGACCTGGCTCTACACCCTCAGCAGGGTTTTACCACTTTGTTGTACCTCTGCTTGTCATTTAGACTAATTATATCACAGCAGAATGTGCACGACCATTCAGACACCAGTCTCCCACCATACCGTGCATGCAGTTCACGCGGGACATGAGTTTTATTTTGGGTAGGTGGTGTGCATGTATGGGGGATTGAGTATGGGGTAAAAAAATGGCATGACTAAATGAAACGGGTAGAAATATTAGAAATCCAAAAAGCCTAATCCTCCAGGATGAGTGGATTTGCGCGCGCGCGCGCGCGTGTGTGTGTGTCCATCTGTGTGCTGGGAACACAGCATGGTGGACTGTGTAAAACGGACGCAAGTGGGTTACAGAATCGTCTCTGGCAGCTCGCGTCACAAGCTGGGACTGGCCTCTGTGTTTGTTCACAGTGCCAAAGGTACCGTCAGTCACCCATAACCTATTCCCATTTTTATTTTCCTCCTGCTCAGTGGCTCAGAGTACCGTGAGGTTCAGTGGCTTGCGGTGTTGTGGGAATATCAGAAAGCCCACATAATCCTTGACGGGGCTTGGGGTAAACGTCCCAACCTTCTCAGCTGGGTGTGGCAACCCGACGGCCACTGGGCTTCCAGTGCATGCAGTACTGGACCCTCCCTGTCGTACTGAATTTGATTACTGCAGCGTCCCGGGAGAGGGGATCAGGACAGTGCTGGGGACACTCAGGAACCTGCTGCTCAAAATGTGTTCTCTGCTGTTTCTCAGTACTGACAAGTCTTTGACAATAGTTCCTTAAAATGGTGCTGTAAACATATGCGTGGTTTTAGTTGATTTGGCCAATTGGTAATTAGATGCTTGTGAGATTTGAACTATCAGTCAAAACAATTCAGAGTATTTCTGTACAAAGAGCAGAACTGTGGTTGTGATTGGTGGAGAGTTTGTAAAGCAGTTTTAACCATTTCATGTTCAGGTAGCATCGTACTGGCAAACTGAAACCGAAACTGAAACCGGTGAATGAGATGATTCCTGTCTGTTTTTCAGCTCGGGAAATGACCAGAGGAAAGTTCCTGAACATCCTGGAGAAGCCCAAAAAGTGAGAAGCGCTGGACGGGCTCAGTGTCAGTCCCATCAGACAGCCTAGGGCTGTGGAGATGGACACAGACACTGCCTGTCATTTTATTGGAGCCCTTCACACAAACATCTGAACTGCACTTAGGTGTGTCTGTGTACGCTGTGACCGCTAATCCCTGTACGTTCAAGGTGATACAAGGTTCTGACTGCTTACTGTACCACTTCTCTGGTTTCACAGAGACCATCGAATCTGATCCCTTTGTTCACAAAACCATTATTTTTCTCTCTTATGGGGCTGAATTAGTTTTTGTAGCTTTCCTGTTGGATTATAATTCAGTACATGCTTTTAAATGTGTATATTCCGTATTTATTTTTCACCGTAGCTGAAATTAACTTTTTTTTTCCTCAAGCCAAATTGTGTAATAAAGTATTAAAAATCCCATGGTAATTTCTTAGTTGTCCCAGTATCTGAAATGTTGTCTGCATCTCATTGTGTGGTGCCATTAGCAACAACAGTAATGATTTGAGAGTCGTCTGGTCAACCTGGTTTCTTCTAAGGTGGGTTTACCTGCTGACAGCGTGCTTTTCTTCCGGCTCGAGAGAGAGTGCGCACCTTTCGAGGTGGCCAAAGGTGAGACTGGCTGTAGCCATCGTGGCTTTTTAGGTTCGCGATGAGAATCGCAGAAAAAATTGTCTGAACTACCGGCAATGCAACAGTTGGGCAGAGAGAGGGGACAAAAAAACCGATTAATTAGGGCAATAACTTCATGCTGCTGCCATTGCATAGACAACCGCAGTTAAAATGCCTTTTTAGTTCTGGAAAACATAAGGAGTTCTGACATAGGCTCCGTCGGGGGGAGGGACCTGTTTTCCCCCCATTTAATGAGAATTGGAAACAGACGTCCCACACAAAACATTGCGTAAAAATAATATTGCTCATTGTCGTCCCTTGTAACGAGAGTTGACATAATTACTGGGGCCATTTCGCTTCTAATTAGCACACTTCCAGCGTGGACAGAGCTAGTGGCCGGGCAGGAGAGGGGATCGGACAGGCATGGCCAGAAGGGAACAAAGAGGGCTCCGGCGGCCGTAATTAGGCCAGACAGAGTCCCGGACTGTTCCCTGCTGGAGATGAGGTGGGAGCCGTGACCACGATGGCGACTGGGCGCTCCACAACTTGCACACACAGCTTCTCAGGTCGCTAATAAGCTCCTAATTGCCCCCCCCCTCCCCCAAAGTGTAAGCCAATGTCGCACCCACCACAAGTATTTAGGAGGCTGTGCGATGGGGGTGGGATCTCGTCACCATTTCTGACCCGCATTGGGATGCTTGTGTTCATATGGTTCCCGACACCTCAGTAAAACTACTTCTGGTCTTTTCTTACAAGCAGCTGGAATGACTTGCACTTGTTTATGCGTTTTGATTCTACACGTCGACGGCGGCAACGGTGAGCCAGTGATGTGCCAGCATTATCCCACCAAACGTCAGTCTGGGGCCTTCCTGGGCCCCTTAATTAGCAGTTAGCGTGAGCGGATCTGCCCTTCGCCTAATTACGCCGTGCCGTTAGGCTGCTCCCGAACGCGCCATTGTGAGCGCACCATGAGAAAACCGCACCTGCCAAACTCACTTCGCGTCAGCAGTGCATCTCTCCCCCCTGGCAGTAGACTGGGAAGGGGGGGCCCGCCTCCTGTTTACACTGAACTCAGTCCGGTCCCACGCAGGGAGCTCCAGAGCGGCTTGCTTTCTCGCGGCCGGCTCCCCTGGACAAGCGCCGACGGGACTGTCGCACTCGATGTTTCAAAATGCCTCCCTCTCCCCTTGCATCTGACGCGAGGATATCTCCAGGTGGAAAGTCTTTCGGTGAAGGACCTGCTTCATTTTATCATCATTTCAATGACATTAACCTAAAGGAGAGTAAACTCATTAAGCAACTAGTGCTACCAACTAGTACTTGGCTATGTAGCTTTTTAATGCACCGCCCACCTCCCCCGCATGACCACCACCTCCATGCAGGAGTTGCAGTGATTGTCAGATAGATAAAAGGAAGATTTCTCCAAAATAGATGGTGTGACTTGTAGGGGATCAGGGAGCCAGGAATGCTCTGGTCTCCTGTCCCCCATCAAGTGGAAGAGCTGGATATCAAAGTCAAGGGCCTGCAAGTTTTGGGGATATTATATCTCTTTTTTTCTTAATACTTGTTGACCTTCTTTTTTTTTCTATCTCCACGGTGACGGATCTCAATTTAGTTTCCCAGGTGTTGATAGCTCTGATTCATTTGGGTGAGAACGGTATCCATCAAAGTAACGAATTCAACTGAGCCTGTGCGGCACATTTATCATATTTAATATGTAATATTTAATATAATACGGAAGCACTGGGAAGCAAACATGAGTGATTCTTCATTTAGATTGCAGGCGGAGAATGAAAAATACAACCTATCAGGCAGCTCATTACGGTGCGACCTTCCTGGGAAGTGAAAGGTCTTTGCATATTTCAGGAGACCAGAGCCAGCTAATCATCTAGGTGGATGAAGATGCCCCACGGCAGAACAACAGGTGGGAAGCCGTTTGGTATCTTTTGTCCCTTGTGGTCACGTGGCAGGGTTGTGACGCTTGCTGTCAAGGGGGCTGAAGGGGGTCCATGCAAGTCACTGAGCAGATATGGACTTCTGTCATTTTATCTGGAAATCTAACGTCACCGTTATTTTATTTTATCATGGCCGGTCCATCACCTTGTGTCCCTGTCCTACTCCTCAGGCTCAGTCCAACTTCAGCTCAGCCGCCCATCCTTGTAATGGTCTGTTTTAGTCTGTTGTGGTTTGTTTTCCCACAATGCAGTGCAAGATGACAGGTTTAGGAACCTCACTGTCTGTCATCCTTCCTCAACACCATCCTGCTCCTATGTCCACGTGCTGTATTTAACTGTTTGGCTGCCGTTAGCGAGTCCAGCCAGGAGCCTCGGACGCTGGATGGTTCGCATGCAAATGAGACGAGGAGACCTCCGAGAAGAGGTGGAGAGGAGAGGAGCGGGGCGAAGTGGGGTAGGATGAAGCAAACGAGCGTTTCGCGACAGCTGTTCGTCTTTTAATCTGTGGCCGTCAGATCTTCTGCTGTTTGATGGGCCACCCCAATCTACACGAGAGACTGAACTAAATCTTCCCTTAATCTACAGCCTTATTAGTCCAGCCCCCTTTTATGCATGTAAATCAGGGAGCAGTCGTTTTCGTGTGTGGGTGGATTATTAAGGGGGGGGGAGTGGGTTCCTGCTGACGATAAACAACAAAGCCACCGCAGATTACAGCGGAGCCAGTGCAGGAGCGGGGACCTGCAGTCACCGCGAAATTGACAGGCTGCCGTGACCGGGGGTTTAATCGGTACTCCGGAGCGCCGAGCCGCGAGTGAATAGATGCTTTTGTCTGGTCCGCCTGATGTGTCATTAGCATATCACGATAGCATTGATTTCTTCATTATCCGTAATGAAATTTCCACTTAATGGGTTCTAATTAGTTTCAACTGGTGATCAGGTAATTGCAGTGGCGAATTATTTTCCCCCCTCCCTTCCTCTTGTTTTCCTCCCCTCTTTAATCACCCCCCCCTGATTTAACCATTTGATGTGGAGGAAAAAATGGCTTCTGATTTCCATCTTGGTTTGCACCAGAGAGTTTTGCTGTTTTATGCTTATCTTGGTGTAATTGGCAAGTAATTTCACGTGTCCTGGAAGGCATTTTTTCGGGGGGGGGGGTCACTCAAGTGTCGTTGTTGTTTTTTTTTAACTAATTCATATGATTACATCATCTTGAATATTCAGCACACTAATATGTTGTGCATTGTGTAATTACAATATATATTGAATATTAATAGCACATTGTAAAAATGTTTAATTATTGAATGCACATTACAAGGCCTGCTTTTACATGTTTCTGACAAATTCGACAGCTATTCTTGTATTATTTCAGAAACGGTTCATATCCTATTCTTTAATTCTTGTGTCCCATTGCTGAATGTATTTACAGTTCACACCGATGCGCCCTAGTTATACCGTCATCCAAATGCGTATCCGTCCCATAGCTCATTTTCATACAACACCTGTCCTGCTCTTGTAGGAAATGTATGCCCCACAAAGCACATCGACTCTGTAGTCATGGCGACAGACCAATATCACCATTTGCATGTGATAGTAATTTAATGCTGTGACATAAAAACGGCAGACAGTGTCGAAACCGTACAGGTTTTTTTCGCTTTTCTAAATCTGATTAACCCCCGGACTTCAGACGGGATTATAGTGCATATTTTCTCTTTATTAATACCCTCTATGTAGTTTGCCATGTGAATATGACGCAGGCTCTATTTTAGACTTAAGCCATATGCCCACCTTAATTTCCTACGTCTCTCCCGTTTTAGTGGAAAATAATGCAATAATGCAAAAGCAACGGGTTGCATCTTTCATTAGGAAACGTCGTGTGGACGCGCACGTGCCGGGCGCATCCCGTTCCGATCCCGGTACAGCCTCGCGCTTGACCCGTGTTGCCCAACCGCGTGGTATATAAATCAGCGCCATTTATTTATTCATTACCACATGGCACCCCGATAAGATTGCTGTTATCTCCGCCTCCTACGAAGCCCTCTGCTTATTTCCATAAATTATCTCGGCGTAATTATATGTCCAGATGTCCAAAGTGTACCACAATTTACCTCTAAATGAACGAAACGCGGATGTAATTTAATAACAGCTGATTAGATAGGATTAAGACTCTAAATAATAACATAGCCATGAAATGAGTGGATATGTGGCAAACGCGATGTAACTATGCCACATGAAATACCCTCTTATAATCCACGCCACTCCATAGGTCACAGACAGGATCTGCATCAGATAACGCGTGGCGATCTTTGACATTATTTCGCCATCTACTGTAACCTCACGCGACCTGCTTATCACTGCTTCATATCCAGCTGTTAAACATAATCCTCCAGTTTCTCTGGCGACCTTGACTACGCTAAGTACATATTAATCAACAAGTGCGCTCTAGTCTTTCCTGCTTATTTACATGTACTAACCACAAATCCGCTTCCTTTATCAATTTAATTTCTTGTAAAAAATATAACCGATTAACCGTTAAGGGAAAATAAAATAAATGCTGTTTGGATGACTGTGTGATAAAGAGCAACGTGTTACGAACGGAAAAGTCAATTACTTTAGTGGGATAGCTACTCGTCATTGTGAAGTAATGCCGCCCAAGGAAGATTATTGGCAAGCAGATCCTCTAACTGACGATGTTAGGCGTGGCTGGAAAATACGGAAGCTTATAAATTACTTTGGGAGCAAATGAAAGTCAAGGGAAACCTAAGCATCATGCGTTCGCTTAGCTCTAATTTGATGGTCGCTTTTAGAGACCTGTGATTTTGTGGCAATTTTTACGTCGATTCAGTTAAATTAAATGTTCTCCGCATTAATTGCTTTCAATGTTTGTCTCTGCGAGTTAAAAGCAGCCGGATTTTTTGCACATTGATTTACTACGGTATCTGGTGACGTAATCGCAATCTGGCCTTTTACTTTTATAAAAAATATTAACGATTAAAAGTTTTAGGATAACTATCAACAGATGTATGATACACGCTCAGACGGTCGCCATCTACAAGACAACAAAAACAATATTTAGTATGCAGTTCGAATTAGAATATGCTAATGAATTGCAAATGAATTACACGTTGGGGATTAATGTTTATGAGCCGTCTTTATCCAATTAATTAGTTATTCCTCTTTGATTGGTAATTATCGCCTGAAATACTGTCTAAAACCTGATTTCTGATGTGTTAATAAAACCTTTACAAAAACTCAAACATTTATTTTAGACAGTTTTAAAATACAATGCTGCAGCTTTTTCCCCCCTGTGACTAATTTATTATTGATTAATATAAATAACAATTGTGCCAATAGATTTGCGAAAGATATCCATTCAAATATTTGGATCGAAATATGTAAAAGGTAATAAAGAGCGAATTTAACTATGAAAGCGATAATAGCAATAAAGCATTTTGTTTGCTTTGCTTAACCAATTTCTAATTTAAATGGAAATGCATCTAACAGCAATGATTATGAATCAGCTCGCACAACTTTATTAATCTGTAAAACAGGCTATAAAAATTAGGCAATGTCTTCTGCCAAAAGAAATGTCATACTGTCACCAGAGGGGATAAAAATAAATAAATAAAAAAAACTTGCTTTGCAGGTTCTTCCGTCGGCAAAACAGGTGAATTTCGTTTATCGGGATAATAAAAGATTTATATTAAGGCCTACACGAACCTAGTATATTACGCGAAAAACTTAAAAATATTTGCATTTTATATTTTTTCTGGGAAAGTTGCTTTACATATTATCTCAAAGGGAATAAGCAATAAAGGATTAATTTATTATTCAAATCAAGTCTGGTCTCGGTCTGAATTGCTCCAAATTAAGCTGATTTGTCACAAAACGAAGACTTTATTTTGCGAAGAGGATCTTTTACCACCTGATGAGGTAGGGATTATGTTTGCCAAAAAAAGGAAAAAAACTGGGAGAGAGGGAGGCGGTTTGAGATGAGGCGTATAGTGAAACTAACACTCATTGATTTTTTACTTTGCGCGTGTTATTTCATTAGTGTGATGAGCAAATCTACGACTTAACCATCTTAACCTTTTACATCTCTGTGTAGGCTAGTTAGGTGAGATTTTTTTTTAAAAATTATCACCCTTTTAGAAAACCAGAAAATTTTATAAATTACGCATTGAATACATCGATAATGCGAAAACACTTGATTCCATAGAATAAGAAAATATTTTTTAAATTTCGAGTATGGCTAGCGGTCGATTGTTTTGCTGTTTCTTTTAAACTGTGCTTTTCAGCCAGATGATATTTGCATAAACGACGAAACAATAATCTGGAATTCCCATTAAAATATTAAAAACAAGCAGAATGCCTTCATCTAAAAATAAGTACCTTTAATGTTCAAAATGCCGTAGCAGCAAAGCTCCTGCAATATAATTGCTTGGGATTGCGTGGATTAGAATAAAAAATGGAAATAATTCACTAGTAAGACGGGTAAAAATAACGATATACACAGGAATGATAACCATAATTATGGAATCTGCAAATAAGTTTCATTATATACATAAATGTATTTCATTTGTATTTTCAATTGTTCGTTTAAATTTTTACTTATACAATTAGCTTTCTACCATATTTTTTAAATAACCGTAGCCTTTTTTCCCTTCCCACCCTATCCTCTTAATTTTTGCGTGGTCTACTTCTTCTAACCTTTAAAGTTAATTATCTATCAAGAGAGAAATCCGGATTGGGTTCAAGACCACTCTACAACTCGAGCCACTTGATGTTTAGAAAGCATCTTTCGCTGTCCTCCATGTCGGACCGATCGCTTGTTCAACATGGCGCTAACAAGATAGTATCTTGCGTTTTGTAAACGACGATTATATTATATTGCTCCGTAACGTACTACGTAAGCACTTGATTTCCAGCATAGTTACATTTCATTTGCGTAGGCTTCTGCATGATATGGATTATCTGACTGTTCCTGAAGACAAATTTTACATACAATTACACGAAAAATATTGGCGAGGCTTTGGACGCAGGAACACTGACCCGTACAGCTGTCACCTCTGGAAAGACATCAATTATCCGCTTATGATTCGCTTTAAACCAATCGTGAAATCAGCAATCCATCTATTTGCTTAGAAAGCACCTAAAGATAATACAGAGAACCAGTCTGGGCCTATAGTAGTCTGTCGAATACTTTGCAACATCGACCGATTTATTGTTAATCACAAATAACTGCAAATATCAGTAGACCGTTTTTCCTGAATGGAAAACATCGGTTTACCGTTTCTTATTATCGCCAATCTTAAAGTTATTAATTCTGTAGAAAAAACGTAAATGAAATAGTTACTCCTTTTCTATCATCTTCAATTAAATCGATGTACCTGCGAATTTCGTGTCAATCGGTTGAATTTTACAGTAATCATTAATACAGATTATTAGATAAGGCCAGTCATTCTTATTCCCCTTTACCTTATATTTTTTACTTATCTCAAATTTAGAATTTTACCTCTGACTGGCAGAATACTATTTTAATTTTGATTAGCTGCTGACATAGTCTTGATGTACGGAAACTCTTTTCGTTTTGTTCAGTCGGTAAGTTGTATCCTCCGACTCCCCACCCCCCAACTGTTCTCTATCAAATTCATATACGTCAAACGGGTTCATAGACCTAACGAATGATTAAAGTGGTCGATTCTCTCTAAATAATGTATGTACCAACATTCGATGCCGCTTACTTGTGAGCGACCGTTTTCTCCCGAAATCCTAATTGCTTTCTCGCTGCTGATTGGCTGCCGAGTTCTGACCCTTGCTGGGATGGACCTGTTGGATAAAAAGGGAATTTCTAAAGGGATAATATGCATTTCATAGTGAAGAGTGCACTAGGGACCGACCTGTGCAGAGGGAGATACGAAGCATCATCAAAGGCACCATGACAGGCAAAGAAGGGGCCGTGATATCGGAGGGTTTAAATAAGTCTAAAGCGGGCTCGCCCACTGAGAATGCGATGCCGACCAGCCACCAGCCGTCGAAAAACAGCACGACCCACACTCCCAGGTGCACAGGATTCGGTATCCAGGAGATTTTAGGCCTGAATAAAGAGCCCCCCTCGGCGCCGAGGAGCACGCTGGAGTCTCTGCCGCCCGGGGCGCACCTGCTTGCCGCAAGGTCCATGCTAAGCCCCGCCAGCGTTGGGGTCGGGATGGGATTAATTGGCCCAGGAGGAATCCCCTCGTTCTACAGCCAACCTGCATTTTTGGAGGTCCTGTCAGATGCGCAGAACGTCCACCTGCAGCCCCCTAACAGAACCACTGGTCCGCTGGACGCCAGCCAATCTGCCAGTTCAGGTACCCGTTCGTTTACATCAATTAGGCTATTAGGAATTCCTGCGGAGACTAAAACCGACTGGTTGTGCTGTATTGTATTTCTGATCGTGACTTATATTTCAGAGAATATCTTACTTAGTGTTTTAAAAAATTCGCTATTTAAAAAATCCTAAAAATATATTTTAAATATTCGTTAAAGTATTACCCATAAATATGCATATTTTCACTGTCATTATTGCTAAGCAAAAACGAATAGTCTATTGGAACATTTACAAATTTTAAAACATATGTGAGTAGATATGTTTTTATATGAAGAGTTTTCGATGAAGGATGCAAATGCAATTTCAGCTTTACAAATCGAGCTTATTTTTAAATACTATTTAAAACTGTATATTGTAATTCTAACATAAATGGTATTTGTAATTTAGAACAATTCTATCAAAGAATGATTTGTTGTATTGAATTACACCTACCGCGTGTAACATGTTTGGTTTTCTTTAAAAAAATCACTCGTATATGCTGTATTTGAAAATTTATTTTCGTTGAATAGCCGGATAAATACAATATTTAATCTCTATGTTCTACAGATTCTGACGATGTTTCATCTAGCGAACGAAAATTATCGAAGTCTTCGCTGAGCCAAAGCAAAAAACGAAAGAAGAGGAGGAAACAAACGGAGGAAGTCTCGCCACAGCTGAGAAGAATAGCTCACGGCTGTAGACACAGTTTAGGCATTAAAACGTTTTACCAAGAGTCTCTCGATTTGGAA
>JAODUD010000026.1:1184917-1197835 GCA_026784285.1 Stomatorhinus walkeri | reverse complement strand
ATACACATTAGACATTTTTTAACTTAAAATTTAGATTTAAATTTAAAAACGAATAATAAATAAATAACATTTAAATTACATTTTAAATTTAGACATTTTTAAAACTATTTTACTTTAGTTCTTATTTAATAATATTGATTTTTTGCATTTTTTAACTTTATTTGATTAGGAATAAAATATACCTTTAAATTGCGTTTTATAAGTGTATAGAAAACAGTTTTATTGTTTTATGATAAAATGTTCTAATAACTTAATATAACGAAATTAACATTAACATTATTTCAATGTAGCAAAATTAAATTAGGAGTTTTTAATATGAATTCGACATAATTTCTGCTACGTCAGAAATGTTACATTATTTGAAGGAATACAGCGCGAATTACATAGGGGTCTGTTAATAATGAAATTTCGTTTCTCCAACCCCGTGTGTATTTTGCTGAAATCCACCTGCCAAAATTATGTAGTCTTCCTTGCACCACAATCCTGGAAACCTTTCAGAACTTGTTCGGTGGTTGCATCAAATTTAAGTAATACACCCTGAATCACGTACAAAAATATATAGGCCTACACGGTTTTTTAATTAAACCATGCTCATTTTATTTGATCCGCCTTTCTGAAAACCGTGTTTTTAATCTAAATAATAATGATGAAACTACAACGTTGAAAACGAGTTAGCTCGTTCGTTTTCATCCGCTAGGCTACGTGAAGTTTCGTTTTAAATAGACTAGTATTTGGTTTGGGTGTTTTTGTCGTATCCGGACTGGAGCGGGAATATTTGTTTGCTCGAATAAATCGCAATATTCACGTGTTGGAATGTGGCTGTGGTTTGGCATTGTGACATCGGCATTGTTTATTTGCTGAAAACCCGTCATCCCTCCTGGTTTAAGAGAAGTGGGACCATCCGCACTTTATATCTCATATATTGTATATTTGGAAAAAAATATGAAACGCAATTTTTAAAGGATCAAACCTGAACTCTGTGATGGTCGTTTCAACTATTTAGCATGTGATTACATTCTATTTAAAAAGCTATGAGTTTTACATAACAGTTTTAATACGTTTCATAACTTTAATAGGCCTGACTGGTTTGTATTCGATATTTCACCGCATCGGGTAAAACACCTGTATATATGCTGTTAATTTTGAATTACTGAAGTAAAACGTGTGACTGCATGCTTTAATTAGTACAACTGAAGAATATGTAAAATGATATCGTCCTAAACTTTTCGTATTTGCTGTCGTTTACTTTCAAGAACCATTTTCACGTCTTACCAGCTTGAGGAACTAGAGAAGGCGTTCAACGAAGCACATTACCCGGATGTCTACGCCCGAGAAATGCTGGCCATGAAGACAGAACTACCCGAGGACAGGATACAGGTACAGCGTGCAGGATTGCCTGTCTGCTTGTCGAGGGAGGGGAGCCTATCCTTATATGATTTCCCTTAGAAATAATCGTTTGACAAACGTAATACTACTCATATGATATTTTGGAAGATATCACGATTAGGCTTATTTTCTAGAAGTTTTCACCTGTTCGTTTAGCTCGTATATCACATTTCGCATTTCTGACATTGAAGTGGTATTTATATGGAAATTCTGTGCAAATTCGAAAGCAATTTAGAATCAAAGAATTATATATGTTCACATGTAAACAGTAGGCTAAATTGGCCTATATGTGAAAATGCTGATTATATTAATGTTATATATTAATATTATATTTGGAGGTATATTGCTGTAATATTTATATAATTATGAAATATTTCAAAACAATGTAAAACAACAAACAAATTATATGTCCGTGCACTTTATGATCTATTAACGTCGAGTAGTATTAAGGAACCCTATACGCCATCACAAAAATAATTGGCAAAAGATGCCAGACGGTAAAACCGCCTTCTGTTAGACGTTACTGTCAACTTTTCCCGGTATATCGATTAGCGTTCAGTGCCTCGTGTCCTCTCTGATTCTTAAAAAAGATTATTTACTACCCCCAGTTCCCCAGCGCAACACTCCGAGCCCGATCTTTCTCATCAGGCGCAAGTTGGATGTGCTTTTTCCCCCAGACTAATGCTAACGACCTAATCACGCAATGAACGCTGCAGCAGATTGGAGGAGATTGCGGGGTGACCCAGCCCATCCGTCTGTCAGATCGCCTTTTAATTCCACTTTCATTACGGCTCTTCTCAGTGAAATAAAAAGAAATAAATAACTTGGCGAATTAAATAAATAATAAAATGAATTCGACCCTAAACAAAATTAACACCCAATTTTCTCATCGGGTGTAATTAGTTAAATCAGATGAGCTTTCCACGTTCCCCGGGGGGGTGAGGCCAGCTCTAGACGCGAGGAGTTAAAATGAAATAACTACATTGAATTAATTAGCATGGGTCAATGGCGGAGTTCCCTTGGGCCCCGCTGGTTTAATTTCCCGTGATATTTGCGCGCCTGTCGACCATCGATTGGGCTTGAAATTAACTTATTTTTCAATCAGCCCTCGCGTGCCCCAGGGGTCGCTTTGCCTCGCGTTTCCCTCTCGGTTCCCTTTGAGTGCTGGAGAAGCAATTTTTCATCAGGAACACATCTCGTGTACGAGATAGAGGCTATCATCGGAATTACCCGAAAAAGGCTCTAAAACGGTTTTGATCATTTTTAATTTAATACCCAACATTCCTTCTACACACATACAGGCAGAGGCAATAGCACTAAAGCATTATCCTATGGACGCCCCCCCCCTCCACCCTGTTCTCAATTTCTGTATCCCTTACATAAGCATCTATGAAAGTATGAAGGCTAAACACTGCAGGAGCAGAGTGAAAATCAATTTAGACAACCAGCCATCTGACTGGGAGCCCCAGGCTTCGGCGGCTGGTGACGAGTCAGACGCGCAGTGGCGTAAACAGCCTGTCACTGAGGGGTGGGGGTGGGGATGGAATTACTTAATGTGCATCCTGTGAATGTGAGATGGGTTTGTGTCTGTGCAATTTACATGAAGGATGACTAACAAATTATACACACACAGACATGCACACACACACACGCACTACCAGTCCAGTTGTTACAGGTACCATTGCTAATTTTTTATTCCTGTTAAGCATTGCAAAGGCGAGTAAACAACTTTAAATGAAAATATTTGTCAAATAAGTCAAGTTTCCTTTATAACAAGAAAGAGTCCGTAAAAGTGCATGTTTGGCATCCTATTAACTGGTTGTGTGCTGATGGCATTGTGAATTTTTTTAAGTGGATATAGGTGCCCCCCCCCCAGTGACCAGCTTCACAGGGCCATTTTAAGGTCCTGACACAATGCTTATTTAGAAGTGTCATCTTTTGCCTGCTGGGGCTGTCAACAGGTGACACACACACACACATGCTCACTGCCTGGCATAGTGAGCCAATTTTACGTCTATCTAAAGTTTCATGTGCATGCTTCATGTGCATACTTCATGTGCATACTTCATGTGCATACTTCATGTGCATACTTCATGTGCATACTTCAGGTAATATAAAACCTAAATGATGTGAGTTTAGCTGTGTGTGTAATTGAATAATGAAAATTCCACAATTATATATGAATCATTCAAAATACGCATCTGATTTTGTTGTAGGTCTTCATCTAGGTTTTATTATAATTACCAGTGTGAATTCACTGGTGTCAGTGTTTATATGGCCAGTGTACTGGTAGGTTGCTCTTCATGACGCGTCTGTGGCTCCATTAGTGTCACTGTTGTTGAAGGTTGTTCTGGGTGATGTCAGTGTTTCTCTGGACTGTGAGACGGTCAGTGTTCACGGCAGTTATCCTGCTCTGTTACTTGATTTGGATCCATGCTGATGCTCCATGGTGTCTCCACACAGGTCTGGTTCCAGAACCGTCGGGCCAAGTGGAGGAAGCGGGAGAAGTGCTGGGGCCGCAGCAGCGTGATGGCGGAGTACGGCCTTTACGGCGCCATGGTGCGCCACTCCATACCTCTGCCCGAGTCCATACTCAAATCTGCTAAGGATGGCATTATGGATTCCTGCGCCCCCTGGCTGCTTGGTATGTAACTGCACTCTTATGCTGATTGTTCCCCATTTCCAACCCTTTGCTTGTTCCTCTGTCCATCTGCACCCTAAATCAGTCATTATGACGTCATAGTAGGTTCCTTCAAAACATTTAAAGGGAAACAAGTAGACAGAGCAGTTATTCAGTGTCACACTTGGAGTGTTTTGGACCAAAGTGTGTGCTAAATGGATAAATGTGAATGCATATATAAATTCCTGTTGAAGTTCTCAGCACCAGTTGGTTTTCCTTTAAGGGATCCTGTCTCCACGTTTTGGACATTATAGCAATGACTAGCAATGTCTTACAGAATATCGCCCTGGCTAATTGAATTGGATAATGAGAATCCCTCATTTTGTCTAGAACATCAGTCCATTGGTAAGCAGAAATCAATGCGAAGTTTGGATGAAATTCATTCCAGCTGGCAAGTGCAGGTGCACCACACACACACGCACACACACACAGACACACACACACAGAATCGAGACAACATTCAAACGATCCCAGTCCCCCTTAGCACCAGTGCCTGTTTGTCTTACGACTATCAATTACTGAACCGTTCTTAAGAGTAATTAGTTGAAATCACAAGGTGCAGAGTCTGCAGAGACTGACTGCCTAGCTGAAATTCAGACAGACACCTCTGCTCTTGCTAAATGATTGTAGTAATCTGGGAAGAAGCCCCTCCTACCACACAATATCCTGAAAAAGCCCACAGTGGACATGGAAAGCGGATCTATATATGTATGTTTGTGAGGGTCTGTGGATATGAGTCTGTGTTGAGTGTGTGTATATATGTGTATACTGTATGTATGTGTGGAGTTAGCATGTTCTCCCTGTCTCAAGCAAGTTTTCTTCTGCAAGGGCATACAGTTAGGTTATCAGGTGTTTCTATGTTGCTCATGAAGTATAAATGCTTACCAGTGTATGTATGTGCCATGTGGACTGGCATTCCGTCCAGCGCGTACCCAGCATTGTGCCCTGTGAAACCTGGGGTTTGCTCAAGGGGCTTCCGTCACCCTTTCCAGGGGTCGGAATGTGGATGGGTTTTAATCCAGCCTGAATATTGTGATTAGTTTTATTTTTCATTGTGCATTGCCCTTATTTATAATCTCACAGATAAGATGAATGGAAAAAGCACTAAAACCTGATATTTCCTGCCTTTTATCTGATGGGCATTACAGCATCAGGCAGGTGTGGGTATGATCAGGCTGAGTGCTGCTCCAACTCGTTACAGTGAGGGTTAAGACAGCCAGTCATTTGCATCTCTATTTTAGAAACTCACTCATAGGTTTGCACATATTTATGTGTCAAGAAGTGTATGCATTGATACACACATGCATTTCCTCACCTGTCCATCAGATCATTTCCATTCATTTTGTGCAACTATTATGGCACTTTTCCACTGCCACCAAGAACCAAGAACCAAGCCGTAACGGACCTGTTCCAAGAACTGGTGCTTTTTCCTTTGCAAAGTATATGAGCTACACCTAAGCCCTAGTCGAGCCACTGACATGACCCTGCCTACTACCAGGGTGGAAAGCATGACCAAGCTGGGTTGGTTGGTCACCACCATCTGATTGATCGAAATTCATGGAGATACTAGTGTTCTGCTTGTGGATTATCTTAAGAAAACCGCATATATTGTACAGAATATATTATTCTTTATTAGTACTATGGCACATCACAATGCATTCCTGAAAACTTGGAACTTGAAAATTGCTGCTTGTAAAAGTACTATAAAACAGCTGACGGAATGGATTCATAATGCAGATTATACACAAGCGAACGCTACTGGAAATTAGCACACAGAAATAAAGTAATGATAATTTCACGTAGTAAATCATGTCCTACACCGGGTGAGCAGTATATATGCGTCTCTTCGGTCTTACGTCACTGTCACTCTAGAGACTCAGCAACACCTTTACCCAGCTGACCCTGCTGCAGTGGAAAACCAAAGCCAGCTGGAACCGCACTGTAACTGGTCTCGCCTCGTGGTACAGCTTCGGTATGGGATGGTTCCTGTATGCCAGTGGAAAAGCGCCACTAGTGACCGTCGTATTTATGAAAGACCATTTGAAACATTAGGAGATGTAATGATGTAATCATCGGTGATGTCATAGCCATACATTTGTATTGTTCAGCAAAAAAACAAATCAGCGAATGTGTCTGTCATATTGTAGCTTACTCTGGACTCTTTCTTTGCTTACCATTTTCAGTTCAAGATGGCTTTCCAATGACAGGACGCTTGTCTAAATCCAAGTACCCACAATTCTTTACAGGGATGCACAAAAAGTCTATGGAGAGTGTGGCTGCCCTGCCAGCTGGGAAGCCAGAGACCATCACGCCTCCCGCCACCCAGAAGGCGGACGAGCGGGAGGCGGAGGGGCGCATGGCAGAGAGCACGTCTCCTATTTCCAAAGAAGAACTGAGGGAGAACAGCATCGCGGCTCTTAGGGCTAAAGCACAGGAGCACAGCGCCAAGGTTCTGGGGACAGTGTCGGGGGACGCGCCGGGCCGAAAGGCGGAGGCCGAGGTGCCGGACGACCGGTCCAGAGATGAGATAAGCCCAGCGGAAGAGGACAAAGGTCAATAAGACCGCCCCCTTTTCGAAGGGATTGACTGTCTGCTACTTTAAGAGTCCTTGCGAGTATACCTAGACCTGTGTTCTGGTGCACCCAGACCTATTGGACTCCCTACCTATTACAGTTGTACATGTTCCCATGTTTAGTTTTTTTTTTAACTTCAATCAGGTGTCTCAAAACAGCAATCTGTCTGTCTTCTTTTTAAAAGAATGACTCAATTGCCAGACACAGAAAAGCTATTCCTGTAAACAAATCGCATAAACACATCCTTCAGGATTCAATTTACGCATTATGATGAGAAAATTCAGAGTTCAGGTCCAGAAAGTAAAAATCCAGATCTAGACTTTGTGACTGTGACTCTTTATAGTCAAGTTAACTATAAAGAGTCACTCAGCTGGTTGGTTGAAACAAAGTCTTGGTCTGGATTTTTAGTCTCTGGACCTGAACTTTCCACCTCGGGAAATTCCCATTCACGTCCCACTAATGTGTGTTAATTTTCCATTCCAGGAGCATCCTGTCTGCATTAGGGCATAGGATATTACACTACACACGTGTTGTTTTAATTATTCATTCGATTCATTCCCTGCACCCTGGGAGACACAGAAAGGGGAGGAGCCGTGCGAAATGTACATGTTTCTACCGGGAGCAAATGCTATGACAGCATTCAATGCGTAAAAATCGCAGAACATTTTGATCAATTTCATCGGCGACAGTCTCATTCGTAAATAGCATTACCAGCAAGATAGACATAAAAACATTTGTAAAATTATTCTAGGCATGAAGAAATTATTTAAAATGTCTACTAGCATAGACACCCGGGACAGGAGTCAGCCTTTAGGACAGACCAAGGAAACGTCTCACACGTTGTCTTTCCTCAAAGAGGAGGACATTGTTTTCTCAGTCATTGTGATATTATCACCTCCTCCAGGGGAAGAAAAACTACAGTCGAGAGTCTTCAACCTTCACACAAAGCTACACAAGACTTTTATAATTTCTCTGATCTTTTCAAGAAGGCAGTAGTGACTTATTGGTTTTTAGAATGTACTTTTATGTAAATATGTAAATATAATTGGGGAAGGGGCTACACACTTACTGAAATGATTAAAGTTGTACTTTAATGTAGTTAAATAACCGTGTTCTTGTTTTGACTTTCTGTATAATAAAAATAAATGCCGGTTGATATTTAGACTATTTCCGTTTTTGTTACTTGTCGGCATTTTTAGTCACCGGGTTTTGTGCACAAAAAACTTAGATGTGCTTCTGCTTAAAGCGCTTGTCATCGAAGAGTTCAGATCTTAAGATTAGAATTAGTTAAGAAGGAAAACACATTTTATATACAAAGAATTTAGTTATCAATATTTATAAGCAGTCATTGTGATATTATCACAAAAACAAAATACAACACTAAAACAAAATACAAATAGGCCTATTTTTTATTATAAGCTTAAAACAGATATGTATTTATTTATTGTGAATTCCATCATACACAATTAATATCGCATTCATTTAAAAGTTTTTCCTCGAGATTAAGGAACATCTATTACTATAGAGTGACTTTTTTACGAATCCTAAAACGCATCACCTACAATAAACATACGTCTGAGTATCAGTCAGAATAAGGATATCGCCATTATTATTATTATTATTATTATTATTATTACTGTTGTTATTGTTCTTCATGTTATTTTTAATTATTTGTCTGTTCATTATTTTTTATGTATGTACTTTGTTAGCTCTTTTATTCTGTTCTATACTATTATTTATTATTTTAAAAATCTACATATAATAACGATAACGGTAGGCTCTCAGGTTGGGGTATTCGTATGAATTCTGTCGCATTATGTCCGGTCGTATAATTTACAATTATGAATTATCTGGTTTTGCATGAATTCTCTTCTCTCGAGCTTTCTTCCGCTAATTTGATTGCCTATTTTTTTACAGCCACCTAGGTTAAATTACCTTTAATGTGACGTAACCCCGCTGTTTCTACAAAGAAGATTTAAACCCCGAACACAGTTTTGATCGTAAAATTTAAAAAGCACAAGTGTTTCTGACAACATAATCGCTTTGCGGGCGTTTAAACGCGATTTGCCAGTAACACATAGCCAATGTTTTTTGAAACATGTTGCATAAGCGTTAATATTTATAATAAGCGCGATCATTCATACAGTTGAAAGCAGATGGAAGTTTCACAGCGGCCAACGGCTCTGGTGAGTATACAGAGATACACTTAAGTCCAAATTAAGCAATATACTGAGTATTATCAACTCAATCATTGTCCATTTACTCTCATGCAAAAACAGAGGCGCTGGTAAAAACTTCTGATATCGTTGCTGACAGGCGTAGCTGTAAAACGAACTCGAGTTTTATACCCAGCTGCATGTGGCAGTCAGACCCATTTTATAGGGATGAACATTTGAGTTAAATCATTAAAACGTTTTAAATCTCAGCAACTTTTTATGAGATCCATCCATCCATTTTCTGTACCCATTTTCTCTGTTATTTTGCTAAACATGTCGGTCACTATCTAGCCAAATCATTATAAATCTGTAGTTACACAATTATTTAAATTACATTAGGAAGACTGCGGGCAATGTTGTGAAAGATATTTGGAAATGAGATTTTCAGTCCTCACTTTTGACGATATAGGCCTGTTATGTTTCTATGTTGGGTGGAAGTGTAGTTCAGGTCTCTACCAGGATTCCGGGTGTGTGGAGTTTGCATGTCCTCCCTGTGTTGTCGTGGGGTTTCCAAAACCAAAAACACACTGAGGTTAACTGGCATCACCAGCATTGCCCATAGGTGTGAGTGTGCCCTGCAATGGGTTGGCGCCCCATCCTGGGTTATTCCCTGCCTTTTGCCCAAAGGCTCCAGATCCCCCATGACCCTGACTTAGATAAGCAGCTGCAGAAAATGGGTGAATGTTTCTATGCTATGAGATTTTCATGAGATATAATGACATTTCACTCTTCATACCAGTCTTATTATTTTATACATAAATTCCCTAAAAATAGTTTGTTTCAGTCAACACTAAATGCAGCATTACCTAACTTATAGTGGGCTAACCTTTACATTATGTGTTTTTTGTAATAGGAAAATCGAATTAATTTCATGATCAGCAAAATATTGTGGCATCGCTTTAAATCATTCCAGGGTTTAACGAATTAACATAGTTTTCCTATAAAAATGTAAACAGAAATGCACACACAAATCCATCCATCCATGCATTTTCTGACACCACTTGTCCTAATCAGGGTCACAGGGGTGCAGAACCTGTCCTGGAGCTTACAGGCACAAGGCAGAGAATAACCCAGGATGAGCAGGCAGCCACATATATATCTTTTGTTTAACTTTCTTTGACGCGGTTTGACAGACACCGGACGTTTGTGGCAGTTAGGGTAGGCTAGTGCACAAAATCTCTGAATCGTTTGAGAGAGACGTGGGTGAAGTACTATTTTTGACAGCACATCTACAGGAATAAATAGGTCACTGATAAACCCAACACCGTCATTGTGAGGAAAGTGCCGGTAGCAGATGTGTCCTGAGGATTGGTCGGCGCTTATGTCATATATATAAAGTGCATTTAAAAAGCAATGGCTGTTCTGGATGTTACATTGATGGGCCGCTCCTTTTGCAATGGCAGCGTATGTCTGCTGGAGAACCTACAGCGCCATCACTTTGTGAAATCCGCTGATCAGGGCTGGATTGGGATTATAATTGGCCGTGACTGGTCAGGTCTCCCACGATGAGTGCTGGGGTTCCTCCATGATTAATTCTGCTGGCCCACTAACCCATGAGTCCACCAGGAAAATGCCAGATGGCCAGTCTAGCCATGCTGCATGTCCTCATGTCCATAGAAATGTAGCTGCCACAAGTGCTAGAGGGGCTTGGGTGTTCAGTGGAGAAACTCACTGTTCAGCTTGTTGCAGAGAAATAAACGTAGTCTGTTGTATTCGTCACAATCTGTAGCCTAAAGTTAAATATAAATTTAAATCCATTTCAAATTGTAGAACATTAAAATTTGTGTTGTGTCGCATGAGATTGCCTGCTTGCAGATAAGGAACAATTAATTTTAACTATGAACATAGTGCATGATATAAAAAATTTCACTTAGCAATATTTGTATATTTTGCAATAAATAAATTTTAAAAAACAGCTCTGGAAGCTCTGACTTTAATGGTAGCCCACTGCCAGTGTGTGAGTACCTACAGTGTAAGTATGTGATTTCAAATGCACCCAAAGTCTTGTAACCACAGCAGAAGGTGGCGCTGTCACCACAGCCTTCCTCCTCTATAGCCTATCGTCCTCCTCTGGGGAGCCCTCATCAGTGGCCACTACATAAACCACATTGGAGATTCACTCCAGGACGTTGCTCAGTCCCCTCCAGTGGCTGTGCAACTCAGATAGGACTTTACACTCATACCGTGTTCTTGACAATGAAGTCCCGCCCGTGGCAGCATGCATCCCAGGTGTACGGCCAGGCCAGCTTCTGCACCTCCTTCAGACACTGCCAGATGCACCATAGCTATTCCATACCCGGGTCCTTTGGTGCCTCCCCACTAGGGGCAGCTTTTTGCGGAAAGGCACCTCTGAATAACATGTATCGCATGGTAAATATTTAGTTAATTACTCTGTGGACTCTTTTCTTTCTTTTCGTTGTTTTTCTTTTGCTCTGCTCTTCTTATTGTCCATTTATTTTTCTCTTTCTTTCCCACGCATTCAGTCTGTGTCTGATGCTTTTGTGTTGTTGTAAAACTTAAAAATACAAAAGAAAAAGGCTAAATCCATCCTCAAAACCACAAAACCATGCCGGCCGCTGTCAGAACAGGGACAAACAGGTTCGACGATGGTCATTTACTGTCATAGTTTTTTCCTCTTATATATTACCATCACTTACGATAGCAGGCTCCCCAGCATTGTCATTCCATTGCCTGCATCTACCGCTGTTTGTTGTACTGTTGCGCCTTACCTGGCCGGTCAGAGCCTGGGTGGATGTCCAGGCAGATGACAGTGATGGAGGACCCTGTGACCACCAACGCTCAGCAATGTGCTCTGCCCCCCCCGATTCTCCCGCTGGGGCTTCCTGTGTCAGCAAAGCATCAGCCAGAATATCTGGTGCTTGCAGCTAAATGTGCTGCTGATTTTACCTGAAATTCCACTTCTGACACCATTGTGGTGAATAAGGGGTCCATTTCAGTAAAAGGGACGATTTCTTTTTCTGACAGCATACTGGAAGTGTTTAACTAGTAGCAGCAAAGTTGGGGAAGCCAAATGTTTACACAGCACTTACACTCAGGGTACACACTAGCAAAAACACGCTTTCCACAGTGAAAGACTACACAGTTACGGCACTTACTATTCACAACGTAAATACACAAAGAAACACATTCAATTGTGAAATAACGCACAATAGCAAGGCATGCTGTCAACTTGAATAACGAAGATTTTGTTGCCTGGCCCCAAGGTGTCACAATATGTTAACCCAGTTATAACTCAGGTATATTCTGTTATTTTTACTATCACGCTATATAAACCTCCCCCCCACCCCATGCAGTTCTAATAATATCAATCAAACTTATTGCTTATTTAATCAACAAATCATAGTTCACATTACGGTTAGCCTAGCCGATGTTAAAAGCATTTATTGGTATGGACTTCTTTGGAGATCCTGCCCCCTTGTGGCCAATAGTAATCATTAGAGGAATACCCCTATTTGGCCACTATTATGTTACATTTGCGATAGATATGATATTGTACTGGCACACTTTTATAATCTCTGTATATAGTATATTATTAATTGTTAAATAATATGTATATGATGCAAAATATAATATATATCTTTTATTTCATAACCGAATGCATACTCTGGCATAAACACACTGTCCTATAACAGAAATTATTTGATCAGTGTCTCAACAAAAAAGGGCTGGAATAAAATGTCTGCTACAAGGACAACCTGCAGTGACCGTCACCTCACCACTGGTGAGACTGTTACCTTGCTAGTCTTGGCTTTGAGGCTGGCCAGAGTCTGTTATTTTTTATTTGTTTTCTGCTATCATATTGTTTTTTTCCGGTTTTCTCCCTGTCTTAGGTTTGTCATGCCTGTATCCTGTTCTCTTCTAGCTGTCTTTGTATTTTTGTTCCTTGTTATCTTAGTGTAGTCTTCTTGTGGCCTGTACTATACGGAGCTGGTTACTGGCTTATCGGGGTAACTTGTCGGATTTAAGGTACCACAGTTTAAATTGACTTCATATTCGTTCACTTACATTTTTCCCAGACTACCTTAAATCCGACAAGTTACCC